>VZTF01006011.1:1658-173277 GCA_013397755.1 Cnemophilus loriae
CCCCGGTTTTCACCTGAAGTTGTCAGCAGAGTCGGTTTCATTTTCAGGTCTGGAAGCCTGCAGGAAGTCTGCTCCCCGATGCATGTCTTGATAAGATGCTCCTGTCTTTCTAGGAATCCCCTAGTCGAAAAAAATTCCGGTATACTAGCACCTAACTCAGAGAATAGGGGGAAAGACAAGCACCTGTGAACTCTGGCTATGCCTACAAAAAACTTTCCAGGGGAATTTTTAAATGATCTGGGGCAAGCACTCCAGTAACCTCCTGCATGCCATCAAATGAAAGATCAGTCGTAGCTCAGACTTCCAAGATGCTCGTGGGTGTGTAAGGGCTAGCACAAAAACTCTTGCAAGGAGGTATTATAGCCTGTGAACTAGGCAGCCAGAGAGGTCTCTGAAGTAGCATGATTTTGTCTGGGTAAGTCAATTAGGAAGCTGTGTCACTGTCTCTCATTCTATGTGGTTTTGCAGACATACTGTCACCGAGAGTTCCTTATGTTTCAGGCCAAACAATGGCTGCTGTGTAAACATACGATTTTATGGAGAAAGTGTTTACAGAGAAGGGGAAAAAGATGAGAAGAGAGACCCACACCGCTGAAATATCTGTTGTTTAGATAGAATGGACCAGTCTTTTGCGGATATAACTTCCTTAATAAGCACCAACTGGTCTTGCCCAAATCATAGCATGGGCTCATGTACTTACGAATGTACTTTAGATATAGAATAGAACATAGTTTATTCAAAACTTTGGAAAGTTATGCTGACTTAGGTGGTCTCCAAGTTGGCAATATTCACCTCCTGTTGAGCAGTTATAAAGTTTTCTCTTAGACTCGGGATGCAGTAGGGGGCTTCTTAACCTTTACTCCATCATTAAATTGACTTTATTTCTCTAAAGACCTTTGTGTGTGAATATTCTGTTTCAAGAAAATGAGACAGAGTAGAAGTATACCTGCTAACAGGTCGACGAAGAAAAGACCTGTCTTTCGGGGGCAAGGCCACTTTAAGAATTAGTCTTACACTGCTAGGGAAAAAAAAAACCCAAAAAACCAAGCAACATTCAGATGAATGTTGGGCACAATCCCACTTTGTCTACACCGGATTTTTAGTGAGCTGTCTGAGAGCATAGTGTCAGACTTCCATGTATTGAGTAGTAACATACAAATTACCTAGTGAAAAACTGTCCTATTAGGAGGATGTTTATACAACTTAAAATGTTGCACACTTGCCCTTTCAAAGAAACATGAAGTTGTTCTGTAGACTTGCTGAATATGAACTAGTACAAATAGGCAGCGAAAAGTGAATTGAAACAAAATATCTTTATTCCCGGCATTATAGAAGCTTTTTTGATCTTTGTGATTGACCACTATAATCTAAATCCCTTGGGACTAGTTGGTTTTGCTGCTAAGCAAAATAGAAGGTTTTGTAGCTGGTCTATAGATCTTGCGGACCAGGTTTGCAGAGCTAATAGGCAATTATGGTACATGATTTTCTGTCATCAACTGTTAAGGGGGTATTAAGTTAAAAAGATATTGATGATGACTGCCTCGCAAATTTAGGAGTTGTGCCGAACAACAGTTTTTCTGAAAGGAGTCAGTATTTTAATCTTACTACTAGGCTTGATAGTAAACCTTTAAGGGCCCAGAACTCTCACTCTGATCTAACCTAGTTAACACCTTCTGTAAAGAAAAGAAATGAAAGTTGCTAAAATAAATTTGACTCTTGAAATTCTTAGGAAGAAACTGTTTCATTGATAGAGTGAAAAGTGGATTGGTAGAAAAGAGCATGCTTTGTAAAGTGATATAACTTTGAAAGGAGGTCTACATGAAAATAGTTAACAGTAAGCTGAACTTTTATAAATTACTTGTTTGCTTTTGTCAGTCCCACTCTGGCAGCTTAAAACAACATGAAAGACTGCAAAGCTTGTATAATATGGCCTCAGTAAGTACTATATGGCAAAACAATCTGTCTTAAGCAGAAGACAGATACAGCTGGAGCAGAAGATTATAGTACCTCTTTTTGCTCAAAGAGTAAAAATTGTTCCTGCAAGTTCTAAATTGCTTTTACTATTAGTAGTTACTTCCCATTTAAATCTTGCATTCTTGTGCCAGAGAGCCAATCGTGGGTTGCAGAACAACTCATCTGCAAAATCCTGAGCTAGCAAAACTTAAAACTGTTGTCTAAGATGTAATTCGATGCTTACTTTCATTTGAAAATGAAATGCAAGTTTTACACTGCTTTAGCTTCAGGGTTGAGAGCTGAACCTAGAGAAACTCTACAAAAACCTACTAACTTTAGGCCAAAAGCAAGCCCACAGACTTCGAAAGCTTTTCGCGTAACAGCATATTAGCGGCCAAAGTAAGGCTCTTTAGGCATTTTGGATTGTCTCTACATTTGGCATGACTTATTTAACCTCTGGGCAAATTTGAACTAGTGTTCTCTTGCAACAGTCTTGATTTTGTGGGTCATTTTACTGCATTTTGCCAAGTTTCAAGTTACCAATAGCAAATATAGCTATGCAAGTAATCTGTTTCATTGAGTCACATAGGAAGGCCCTATACACAGAATTAAAGGGCATATCTTAGAGGTCTCGCAGCATGATTACCTAACAATACTAGGTTTCTAATGTATCTCTCTCAGAATAAAGTAGTGGATCATGCTAACTTGACCAAGTTCGTTTCTTCCAGACCAGTCTTTTGTGACTCTAGCCACAAATGACTCCTATGTGAAAGGAGCACTGGTACTTGGTTCATCCTTGCAACAGTACAGAACAACAAGGAAGCTGACCGCTCTCATAACTCCTCAGGTCTCAGATCTTATGAGGTAAGGTCACTTGCATACTTCAGACTGCAACAGTTCCTGCTGATGTGCAGGTTGAAAAATGGAAGTTAAATTCCTTAATAGTAACCTTTCAAAACTCTGGAAGCTAAACAGCTAATTTCAGCAGAACTCAACTTATCTATACTATCTGGAGTTCTGTAAGTTCTTCAAACGTGAAACTGTTTATTATGTTTTGGTGTGTTTTTTTTCTTTCTTCCCTACGATGAGTGAAACAAATAGTCTGTAGTTAGAGCTCTAAACCGTGACTTGATACTGTTATTTCAGCTGGATCTTTGCTCTTTTATAGTCCTGCTTAGAATTGTCCAACAATGTGATATTGCCTGTGCATTTGTTAGTGCTGTGTGTGTGCATGGGGAGGCGGGAGCAGGGGATTGGTATTTATTTGTTTTGCAGAAGTATTCCTGATCGAGATAATATAACACAAGCTCTCTTGAAATCTAGCAGACACTTCAAATCAAATTTTATCATGGGAGAAGAAAGCGAGCAGAACTAAAGTAGCACCAAGTATGTCAAATCAGCAGCTCAACAGAGGCATCTAACAAGGTCACCACAGTACAACAAATGAAATTAACAGGCAACTGCTTCCTACAATCTCCTTAGAATAGTCTCACTATGGAGTGGACTGGATTCTCTTTCCACATGTAAGAGGGTAAAAAAAAAAAGACAAACAACGAAACAGTTAATAACTATGGGAACTACAGATGATAGGTCAAGATTCTCTGCGTGGGGAAGTAATTCTGAAAAGAGTTATCAATATATAGAGACAATAGAGAGGTGACTCAATAAAAAAATGGAGTGATTCTCCCTGGAGTCTCCTGGCAGCCAAATGGTCTTATCAATATTAAGACATTGCATATAGGAACATCCATTCCAGCCTACTAGGTGAGTGTGCTCTTCTAAGATGAATCCTAAATGTACTTGTGTACTAGTGCAAGCCAACTAGTACTATGCCCTTAGACCAGTGATACCTACGTACCTAGTGGTGTAATTGGAACTTGCATTTCTCGCCCTGTCTTCGCTAACAAAGTATGCCTTAAGTTCAGAAGCGCTGTCCACGCTAAACTGTCACTATAAAGACTGCCTTGCAAGGCAGAGTTCCAAAACTCATTTGCAAGCTCTGTGGCTCAAATTGTACTGGTAATTGCGGAGCATTCAAGATACACTGTAGAACAGTAAGATTTTACTGATGTTTCCTGTTTTAGGCAGCATGAACACCTTAATCTCTTGAACTAATGGTAATGCTCTATTGATGGTAAAGCAAAGGTTGGATATCGGCCACAAAATTTTACTACACTGCCTGAAAGTTTGTCACTCTTTAGTGAATATGATACTGGCTCAAAACATTTCTGTACCCACAGCCGTGACTAAGTCAGTCTTGAAAAGACTTTATGGGATAAAGAAAGTTTTAGCAGCTGGGTCTAGTCAGATGTCTCAAATGTCCCAGATGTCACAAATCCAGAACAGTGTAAGTATTGCATAAAATTGTGTTTCAGCTGTTTGGGATTCAGTTGCTGTCCTGCTTAAGTTAGTATAACAGCTTCCCATTTCTTAATTGCCTGCTCAGAGTAGACTGTTAAGCTGCCAGAAATCAGAGTCTGGATGAAAAAAAAGCTTTGTGGAAAGTTTGTACTACATAGCTATGACTTACTGGACTTGATAGCAATGCCAACTAAAACTGTTTGAGGAAGAAAAAAAAAACCCGAGAAACTTCTCTGTTCCCCAAAATGTGCAAATTACAAACTAGAAACTTCAAGGCAGACGGGTGTACTTGTGCATTCCAACACATGCGGTCAACTCTTACCTCTTTTCAACAAGAGATGTTGCCAGGTTCCCTGTTACTCCACTTCTCTTTACGGAATCTGTCATGTGGTCTGTTGTTGGAGTAACACTAGAACTAAATCTTGCCAATTGACTCTTCCCCAGGAGAGTGCTGGAAAAAGTCTTTGATGAAGTCGTATTGGTCAATGTCTTGGATAGTGGGGATTCAGCCCACTTGGCGTTAATGAAAAGACCTGAGTTGGGCGTCACACTAACAAAGCTTCACTGCTGGGAACTGACACAGTTTTCAAAATGTGTTTTCATGGATGCAGACACAATGGTAAGTGGCTGTGTCTCATGGTACCTCTTAAAGACCTAGTATCAGGGTTGTTGGATTTTTTTCTGTGAGTTGCTTTTTTTTAAGAGTAGGGGTAATAGAAGCCTTTTACTAGATGGACTAGTAACAGTAAGAATGCGTGTGCCTTTTAAACTAAATTAACTGTAATGAAGTCTGCGAGGACTATTTCCGTAAAGTACTGTCTTCCATAATATGAACGCTGATACAAGAACTTTCTTTTGTGTCTAAATGTTGATGCCAAAATCCATTAAAATGTGATACCACAATTCCTAACCTAAAAACATTTTTCTTAACCCCTTTACAATTAGGTTTTGTCAAATATAGATGAGCTTTTTGAGAGAGAAGAGCTGTCTGCAGCACCAGATCCAGGCTGGCCCGACTGTTTTAATTCAGGAGTTTTTGTTTACCGACCTTCCATTGAAACATACAGTCAGCTGTTACAGTTTGCCACAGAGAAAGGCAGCTTTGATGGTATGTATTAATTTGTATTTCACCGTAAGTTAGACCAAAATGGTGACAGTAGTCGGGATGGCTCAGTAACTACATACGTCTCATGGGGACTCTGTATGATAGAATTCTCAAAGTAACAATGCAAAAATTGTATCCTTCTCAGAAATAGAGACTCATTACAATGTGTAGTAAAACTACTTTTTTCAGACTTCATGAAATAAAAATTGAGTTTGGCCTCCAGACTGACAGCTGTAAGCATTAAGAGTGTAGAATCATATAACAAGAAATGAAACTCTGGTACTGTGCTTTGGACATTCCTAACACTCGGGGCTTGGATGTTCTATACTAACTTAAGTTGCTATAGAAAAAATAGTACTGGTGAACTTGAGCACAGCTTCAGAGAATCAAGCATTTGAAGATACAGCTATCTCTTCATATGGAATGTGATGGCTTCCTGTCATTATGAGGTGGTGACTGTCTCTTTCCCAATATCAAGTGCATGTAGCCTTGGTTGCTTCCCACTATAGGTTACTTGGGATCGGCCACTGTACCAGGTTTAAGCTTGAGAAGCCAAATTCTGCTGTCCTGTAAGTCTACTAAATCTGTTACCATTGCAGTAAAAGCGTATGTCACTTGGAGACTGCTACAGTTAAAGGCTTCTGAGTGTCACTGTTTCCTGTCACTTAATTTTGTTATGTAACTACTGTGGTACAAAACAAAGTCTAACTTCAAGAACTACAGAAAACTATGTAAAGAAGACCATTAAATGGAACTTTCAGATAGAAGGTAATGAGCTAGCCTGTTAACTTACGTCTCAGTACTTTGTAAAAAGTAAAATTTCCAGATGTCACTCCTAGTCTGCAGAATAATCCTTGTTACTGTAGGGACTCTTGTATGCGGCCTTCTAAAGAACATTAGTCACAGTCGCGTGCCCAATGTTACCCAGAGAAAATGAGCACTGCCGTGTAATAAAGGTCTGTACCTTGCTGTGCAAATTGATCACCAGCTATGGCAAAATCTGTAGTATAATTCTGAATCGTTGCATTAAAACAAACGAACAAAACCATAAAAACCCCCCACAAAAACCAAAGCCAACCAAACAAAAAAACCCCAAACGCCTCCCTCCCACCCCCTGCCAAAAACAAGCCCCAAGCCCCCAAAAAAGCAAGCAACCAAAAAAAACCCAAGTAAATAGAACTGCTTCTACAATATGCTTTCTCACTTGAAAGCTAAAGCCACACAATGGTGAAACTTCCTCTGTCCTAAATGCAAAGCAATTGTTGCAGCACTTAACAGCAAAAATAGTGGGTTGATTGTTTAGGTATCAAATTTCTAGAACTGTAATTTCTACTTCACCTTCAAAATTTACTTAGTTTTTATTAAATGATAGCACTGATCTGAGTAATGAGACCATGGAGACCTAAACCAGCTGTATAAGCTACGGCCAAGCTCAGGAACTTGGTAGGGAGAAAGGGAATTTCTTTAATTTCAAGGAAATTAAATTGAGTAATGAAAGGTTCTAGGAAACTTAGTAAGAGAAACCTGTGAAGGGTCACTGCTTTTAATAGGACATAGGGATGCAAACTTAATAAGCTACCAAATTATGTGTAGTTGAAGTCAAGGTGCAAGTACTTTCTCCGCAGTAGGAGTAACTAGGGAATGGAAGACCTTCCAGAATATTTCTTGCATGTAACAACAGACAGGTGCCTCCTATGTAGTGCTGCTGTCCAGAAATGGCAGAATGATGGCTACTTACGTAGACATCTGCTCTGTCTGTCTAAACTTCACCTTTCTAGATAATAGAGAACACGTCATGCAACTGCTCTAGATACCATCTAAAAGTAGTGGATGGGAAAGAAGAGTTTGATTTTAGAAGAAATCTGGTAGTACTGCTACCGTAAGAATGTTCCTATTGCTTAGACATTCCTCTGGCTCTTTAGCTTGGGATCCAAAATAGTTGCTTTTACAGTCTTGCTGTGTTGTACCTTCATATGCATCTATAAATATGGAGTTAATATAAGTGCTGCCTGATTTTTCACCTTACGTCTGAGATTCTGTTTGTATATCAACACTGCGGTTGAAGTCTGAATTAGAACAGCTAGGTGCTGCTTTCATTGTCTGCTTTGGCACAAATGCATGCAATCTGAGAAAAGAGCCAAGTATGTAAAACAATCTGAGCGAGAGAAAGTCCTGTAGAGTAAGTTAAATACACTGTTGCTGCCCCTTCAGTTCTCTTCTGATGGATACAACTTCTTCAAAAGTGCTTTCCTTCCTTTATGGGTTGAGAGGCAAGTCAGAGATTTGAAATTAGTGGACTGAGTCTCCAGGCTCTTTCTTACTCTGCAATCTGCATGTATGCTGACAGCTGTAACAGGATACCTAGAATTTATATTTGTCAGTGTACTGTCCGTATGTCTAAGTTTATGCCCAGCGTCTAGATACTTCAGCTGCAAAAAGCAAATTCTTCTCAAGCAGCACTGGTGGTATACACCTTCATACTGCCCTAACTCGAATCGTAGGCCAATAAAAACCTTTTCCTGAGTCAGCAGAGACTGAGTGCTTGAGAAAACGAAAGATTAAAATGAAACATTGTCTACTAACTAAGCTACCCATTTACCTACTTTTTAGTAATGCTAAACTTGTGAATGCAGTGATGGGTGAAAGAATACAGCAAGTGGAAGTTGGAGGACTCCCTTCAATCTCCTTGATAAGAGGAATTATTACCATTTAAAGACCAATCGTATTTATTGTGATAAAGAATGAATGGATATAGATAAATAGGTTTTTACTTCTCAGTCGCTGCTTATAAACTAGTCTGCTCTGGCCTGAAGACTATATTTTTTTTTTTTTTTAGCTAACTTACTACTGAGATACCAAACAACTTCAGACTCACTTAACCTTGCAACAACCTCTACTTGTGAACTAAGAGGTGACCCCTCTGAACACAGATTGTTATCCTCATTTAGTGGTTAGTCAGGAGCTTTTTAGTACAGAATTAGGAACACCTATTGTCTGTTAAGGAATTTGATGGAGTTTTACTAGAGCTGTCACCAAGATTAGATGTGCTTTTCTTATCAGATCAATGTGGAGGTAGATGCATCTGGGACTGCAGGTCTAACAGGCCGCTGATACCCTAACTCTGTCAGTGAGATGATGTTGGTCGTGCATCTGTAAGCATAAGTAATAAAACTAATTGTTGCCATTTGATATTCTGAGCTACAGTTTTCCTGAAGCTGAACAGTGCTCAGTTGTACTGTTTTATTGTGGGTTTTTTTTGCTGCCTCGTACAGATTGAACTTAAGCTGTAAAAGAAACTGAATGGCAGAGTTTGTGAGCAGATCCCTATCTTTTACCAAAAGTAACCTCATACATACTATATCGGTCTCTGCATTTTTGGAATATTCCAAGGATGCAAGGTTTACGGGGTTGTTCACGGATAAACTGTAGTGCTCTGTGCCAGACTTCTACAGCACATGATAACTGCATTACCAACTCTTACTTAGTGAAGTGACTGAAAAAGATCCTCAAACAGCCGTCTGATGCTTGTAGCCTATTAATGCTTTCTCTTTCAGGTGCAGATCAGGGGTTATTAAACACCTTCTTCAGCAGCTGGGCAACAACAGACATGAGCAAACATCTACCGTTTATTTATAATTTGAGCAGCACTTCTGTATATTCCTACCTTCCAGCATTTAAAGCGTAAGTTGAAAACTTCAAGAAGACTTTCAGAGCTTACATAAACCAATTTCTTGTAACAGAATGAACAGGCATGATGTGAGCTTACACAGGTTTTCTAGAAGGAGACTGTTCCTGACTCAATGTATCATAATTTCTTCTCTTACATCAATTCAACCTTTTTTTTTTTTTAAAGTAAAATGAATCATCTCAAGATAAACGCAAAGAGACAGCTGTATCTGTTGCTTAAACCACTCATCCCTGGTGATAGCACTGAAGTTGATTTAGAGTAAGCACATTTGACAGGTCACTTGCAAAAGGAAGAACCACTCCTCCAGTATAGGACGCAGTTTAGTACAGTTCTAACTAATGGCGGTAGGCTCTTTAATCAACTTGAGCTGAACTTTGGCATGTCACTAGCGGTATCCTTCCCACTTTGATAACTTGCCCTTTCGTCACTTCAATTACTTAGAGTATTTAACAAACAGTAGTTACAGCTTTATCTAATCAACCTAAACCATTCAAATAAGTGTGGTGAACAAAGATTTGTATCGAGCTAGAATTCTCTCCTGACAGTCTTTCTAGACCTCTGTCAGTTCCTTAAGTAACAGCAAGATGGAACAAAGACTACAGCCAACCACATATCATTGCATGTTTCCTCTGTGATGAAAACTGTATCCTCCCTAGCTAGCAGCATTAGTTTGGCATGTGAGTAAACTGTCTGTCAGAAGCAGGGTTGCTCAAAGTGTTATAATAACTCAGGAGAAAGGGGGTGGGGGGGAAAGAAGGGAACCTGAAGTGTTACACAGAAACTCTTTATCTATTATGAGCTGCAGAAGTTGGAGGCAAGGGAAGGGGAAAGTGCCAAGTGCATAAAAACAATCTGATCTCTGAATGACATCAGGTTACTAGTGTCTAAAGCAGCAGCTAGCATAAGCAGGGCTTGCTGGCTCAGGATCAAACTATGTCTTGTGATCAGAATACTATTTGGAATCTTGTCATGCTAAAAGTGGAACACTTATTTAAAGAAATATATGCAAGCCTCAGAATGACTAAGTAGCTGGATAGCATTCAATAAACTAACATCTCTTGTAAAGTATGCCCACTTTCCATGGCTGTCTGTTAGTCATGTGACCTTAATTTTACAAATTACTTTGTTGCCACGAAATACTAATTGGATCTGAGAGCTCTGGACAAAAATTCCCTTTTACTGATTGAATCGGTTGCTTAACTGAATTCATCAGACCTTCAAAAATAGAATGCTGGAAGTGCAGCCCTTGTAAGTAAAATTCCCTGCTCAATAGGTGGAACAAGTTCCCTTCGTTAGATCAGCAGCTACACTCCTGATAATCAGCAGTTGGAATATAGTGAAATTTAAACCTACTGACAGCAATAGCTAAGTTTTTTGCAGCTTTGTACAGCGAGACTAGATTTCACAGCAGTCTCAGTAATCCTTTTTCCAAAGGAAAATGCCAATTCATGACAAACGCTCTCTAACTTCAAAACATTGGTGAAGGACTTTTCTGGGAGATGGGGAAAGACGGATTAGTTGCTGAGGCCAGTGTGGACATAAAGCTTCCTAACAGTTGAGCTTAAATGTCAAAATAAAGTATTGCAGATTCAGAAAGTATCTAGAAAGCAGATACTGAAAGCATTATAGAAGCTTGGCGTCTGTTGTTCTGACCGTAAGTGGACAGGATACCAAGAATACACTTCTCCATTTGCAACAAATGTCACATGATACTTCTTATGCCTTCTATTCTCTAGTTTAAATCTCCTTGATTTTTGAACAATAAGTTTCTTCAGAACAGCAGCAGCCTCAGATGAAGGAAACTCAGGTGGTTTAGTATTGTGACAGCTAATAAAACTAAGGTAGTCCACTTATGCTAAATCTTGACTTTTGGGGTTTAAAGTTAAAGCCCAGTAACTGACCTCTGGAAGACACTTTTTTTCATACAGTTAATGCAAATACTTGGCCTTTCACACACATGTAAGTCTTCATTCTGCAATAAGATAAGTTGTATTCAAAACATTGAATGTGAACATTGAAATATAGTCAAGGACCTTAAAATAGTATGAAACCCACAATCCCACCCGAACGCATACTTGGTTTGAATATTCTATGGCTTTTGAAACACACCTGTATTGTCTCCACACATGAAACTTTATCGCCTGAGTCCTGGTCAAAATGACCAGCATCTGTTTAATAAGATGTTACACAAGCTACTTTGACATTAGTCTCCATTTCAGTCCTATTATGTTGAGAAGAAGGCCTAACGTGATACAAACTGAACTAGGTGAGATAGTCACCGTTAGTAGAGAGACTAGTACTGCTTGTTCACACAACTGAATCAAGCTGAAACCTAGTTTTGGAACTGTAGGAGAATGAAATGAATGTTGTCTCTTTCAGTGTTAAGTTCTTTACTTGAGAAGAGGTGCATCTCATCTATACTTTTAATACAGAAGAACATACTGATAACAGTTGGGACAAAGCTGGAAGTCCATATTGAAAATAGAGTTTAAATGGTTTCAAAAAGAAAAGAAAACAACCCACCACCAAACCCACGCATGGCTGCCCTTAGGTTATTTAGGAAGTAAAGGTTGTCTAGCAAGACCCTGCTGCACCGAGATCAGGAGTCTTCTGAAATGCCCTGGTTATACAAAGTTATTATTTTGCAGGGACACGGTCTCCTTGCAGCAGAGCCATCTGCAGCCAATGATCCATTTCTATAGCGCTATAAACTGAAAGCCTAACTCCTAACACTGACCCATCTCCACATAATACTTGTAATGTTTAACGCTCTGGCTTGCTGACTTTGGAGTAGAATCTTTTTCACTTTTAAAACCAGTTCCGATTGCAACGGCTGCTTGAGACTGCTCTCTCCTGAGCTATGGACGTCACCCTAAAGACTTGAGTTGTCTGTAAGTATTTAAATAGCCCAGACCACTAGGTTTTGGCTATATTCTGACTAGCGTAATGTAGAATTCAGTTTGCATTTTTCCTGTTGTATCGCAATGCTTTCAGTCCCAGTAGGCATTGGCAGTTTGATGATTTAGCATTTAGCCTCCTAAATATATTCGTATTTCTGTTTTCTGGTCAAATACAGAAATAGCAGGTTAAAAAAAGTTATGTCTGCCAGTCAAAACTCATTTTCTAGACACATGTACAAACTGACTTCTAAAATTTTTCTGCCCAACAGGTTTGGTGCAAATACTAAGGTGGTGCATTTCCTGGGAAGCACAAAGCCGTGGAACTATACATATGACTCCAGAACAAAAAGCATAAAGGGCAACATGGATGACCCTAAAATAGTTCACCCAGAATTCCTCAACATGTGGTGGGATACTTACATAGCTGATGTTTTACCATTACTAGAACAGCACGGAATTGTTAAAGAAACTACTACAGGGGTAAACATGGTACGTGCTCTAATAATCTTGTACATCCATACCTAAGTATGGATGACAGGTTATTTACCATTCCATCAATTTCCCTTGCCTCTGTCCATCTCAAAGCATGGGTGTGGTTTAGTTTGTAGGATGCAGGGTATTTTAGTTTTGTCCTTTTAAGCTTGGAGTAAATAATACTACAAAAGAGAAGCATGCTAGACGGGTCTCGGACATAGCTGTATGCTTGCCTAAAACAAACTATGTAGATAGCTAATGTTGCACCAGGTAATGTTATACTGTAGTAACTTTGATGTAGTAACTTCTTTAATGTATACAGAGAAGGGCCTAACTCTTAATGTGTTGCAGCTAATAAGGTTCTCAAGCAGAAGAACCCCAGTTCAGCATGCAAATATGTACATACAGATCTTGCATGGTGAATCACATTTAGGTAAGCCTAGGATAACTAGAGAATCAATACTTACATCAACAGGCAGTGATGAATGCCAATATTTATTAAAACCAAAGTAATGCTTCTAACTCTAGTTCTCATTCACAGAGTTTAGTAGCCTGCATCTGACTGCAGACTTCTTGGTCTTAGCTTAGTACGTGGACCAGTTTAAGTTCTCAGCCTTTCTAAGACCAAAGTTACTGATCTCTTAGGATATGCTTCTCTTGGTAATCTTGCATCTTTCTAACAAACTATTTGCAGCTATCGGGCTTGGTCTATACTCTGGCTTTCTCTTGTGGCTTCTGTAGAGAGGTATGAAGAACTTAAACTTTACTTTTTTCTTTTTTTCCCCTTGCTAACTTCTTTAACTCTGCGTTGTTATTTTGCTAAGAAAGCTGCACAATCCCTACCCATTGGCAATGCTTGCTACCGTGCATGATAATATCTACTTTGTTGTCCCATTCTACGGCCTGTTGCTCGCTTTAGCTGTACAAAGTATTTCTGTATTTTTACTCTGCCTTTCCCTTTAGGCAGAAGTTACAGAGGCAGTGTCCCACGTATCGGTATCACCACTATTACCAACTGAATCTTCAGAAGAACGCAAGGAACGGTGGGAACAGGGCCAAGCTGACTATATGGGAGTGGATTCCTTTGACAACATCAAGAAGAAACTTGATACCTACCTTCAGTAGAAATGCCTATCTCAAACAGTGGTGATGCAAGGACTTGTTCCAGAACTAACAGCTAGAAAGGTATAGATGGTGGTCAGTTACACTTGCTAGTAGCTTGAGGAAAAACTTCTTGGCTGAAGGCCTCTGCAGTGCTACAGATGAAGACTGAGCAAAAGCTAGGAAGCAGAATCCTTGGGCCACCTATTACTGCCCGATTTCCAATTCTCCCTACTAGATAAAATCAGGTATTTTCAGCTTAAAATTTCTTCTGTTTTGATCAATTGGCTCAACATATTCTTTAAACTGGGTTTGTTACCTCACCTCATTAAGGCGATTAGCATTGATTCCTTTGCTTGCTGTTTTAGATGTAAAATCTAATTCATGGGATTGCTCATACACTGGAGTGGTAGCCATTCTGCTTTACCATAAACGTATTAATGACACTGGGATACATACGGTTGTAACAGTAATAGCACTGCTTTGCTCTTCCAGTCACAATTGCACTGAAATTTTGACCAGGTTCTTACGCACAGTGCCTGCAGCATGGCAGAATGCGTTTTTCAGTTCTGTATACTATGGGACTAGTAAACTGAGTTTTATCTGTTCCTTGCAATGTTGCACTTGATACAAAAATAAAAAGTTGTCATGCATTTCTGTCTTCCCTAAACTCTTAAGCAATTAAAAAGAAAAGGAGCTCCAAAGCAGTCTAACTAAAATATTCAACAGGTATAAATACCCCTTTAGCTTGTCACTCAAGCTTTCATTAGCAAATGTCCAGCTTTTAGTTCGTAATTATTTAGAAATACTTAGTCATTTGCCAGAGAGCTGTTTAGGGCCAATCCCCTTATTAGCTTGCCATAAATATAGGAAGGGCACTGGAGGAAGTACCTGCTGAAGCTGCTTATATTAGTAACTTGAAGTTTGGGAAGAAGGCATCTTTCTTTCAAGAGACTAAAGAAACATAATCCCTAATGTAAGCCCTGTACACTGAACTTAGTCTTAAACACAATGGTGATACTACTTTGGCAAAGAAAGATTACGTAGCTGCTTAAGTAACTGTACCTACCTTGGTAAGGAAAACTACGCTTTCCATGTGGAAAGAGAGTAAAAGAAAGTGCTTTTTTTGCCACACTCAGGCTACATGTACTCCAAGACACGTGGAAAAGCAGTAAAAATAAAGCATGCTGATGACAGACAGAGATTGGTTGTCATCTGTACTACGGTTTAGATCTATCCTTTAGCCAAAAGTCCAAACAGAACAAAAGTAGTGTTCTTTGACAGCTATACCCTGTACTAATCCAGAAACACTTAGAAAATGTTACTTCATTATTTCCTAGTAAAGGAGGATTTTGGCTGGGATCTAGTGATGGTGCTAAACCTTTAGCCTAGAGATAAAATAAGCAATCAACAAGTTCTCACCATTTGCTGGTAAAGCAGAACACATAATACGAATATAAGGGTTGGTCTGTTTTAACTTGTTTTCACTGCTTAATTGCTCTAAGATTTAGTTGGTCACCATTTAGGAAGAATGCTGAAAGATGAGGTCCAAACCAAAGTAGCTTGTAGCTACTTAAAAGAACATAGTATCTGAACTCCCAGTTGTAACTAGCCCTTTTCTGTATAGGTTTTTCTTTTGCTGTGTTTTTGTTTTTCGGGTTTTTTTTAAACAGATAAATTTGAAGTTGTGTGAAAGCAGGAGGGATTACTAGTTACAGTCTGTAATGACAAAAGTATACTTTATCAAACAAATATTGGAGAGTTCTGCATACTCAAAGAATACTCTATGGAAAATGGTAAAATACTCTTTTTAAGCTAAACAGTCTAAATTTTCCTCCCCTTCTCTATATTCATACTTGAGAATAGGCATGTTACTTCTTTTTAAGCTTAGTTGGAGAGAACCAAGAAAGTATAAAAGTATGATACTTATTACCTGCCTGAAAATTTGGTTTAGCATGTACGTTTTGTTACGTTAATACAATAAGATAAGGAGAGATGCTGAATAAGATGAAAACCAGCATGTTTTGGGTTAACAAGTACAGTTAGTGAAGAAAGAGAACCTGTGAGAATAATTCTGTCGTAGCCTCTGTAATTCATACTATGATCAAGTGTTTACCACAGCCTCAGGAAGGGTATGACATCTATACCAAATTCTGTGCAGCTTATTTTCAATAAAATGACCTTTATGTCATTATTTGCCACTATTTCCTTCACAATTGCTGCAGGCAGCTTTTGCAGAAAAGCAGAGATCCCTTTTTATCCCTTGCAATAGCATCACTTGATACATCAAGCAGTTTTCTGCTCTAATCTGAAGGTACTCAGAGCAGCACTATACTCTAAACATCATTATTCAGAAGAGTCATAGCACTGCTTAGATTGCAACTCAGATATTGGAACTTCATTTGCCTTTGTGAAGCCTATAATCTAAGGTGTTCCTTAAATGGTGACAACTCAGAGCAACTCTTAAAAGCTTAAGAAGCATTTTTTCCATATGCATCTTTATTTTATGTATGGGGTAAAAAAAAAAAACAAAAACAAAACCCAAAAACCCCCAAACAAACAAACAAAACCCAACCAAAACCAGAATGATAGACTACTAACTCAATCTTTGGAATTAAAAATAATTCCAAAAGCTCACTTCTAGAACGTACTGTTCAAACTCCATGAAAGAGAATGCCAAAAGCCAAAGACTACTTACAGATCATGAAAAGCAGAAAAAAAAGCCCAAACAGCCAGAACACCAAGGTGTTTAACCACCTGCTTACTGAACAGCTCCATCAAATCAGACAGGACTTTTCTGTGCTCAGCTTCTACCTCTTTTCTCTCAGATACATTAGTGGCTTTCTTGAGAGAGACTATAAAGCTTAGTACTACCTTCAGTAAGTTATATGTGGCTTTGGAACATGGAAATCATCATCTAATAGACGAAAAACATACTAGTAATTGTTTTCAGTTGTTTTCATAATCATACTAAGCCATTTTGCAAAATGTCAGCATATTTTCACGTAAGTAATGATGTAGCTTGACTAGCCATAGAAATGGTTCTCTTGCCTGTGAAATTTTTACTTGGAAAATGAACATAACAAAAAAAAGGCCAAATCTCCCCATCATAATTGCAAATTATTTTTCCATCTTATCTCTAAATATCAAAATCTGAACCAGAAAAACCCAAAGGAAGTTACACTTACATAAATTCTGTGCAAAAAAAAAAAAAAA
Organism: Cnemophilus loriae; assembly: GCA_013397755.1. Taxonomy (NCBI): domain Eukaryota; kingdom Metazoa; phylum Chordata; class Aves; order Passeriformes; family Corvidae; genus Cnemophilus; species Cnemophilus loriae. Next base: position 18,457 of record VZTF01006011.1, read on the forward strand.
CCCCAACAAAAAACACCCCCCAAAAAACCAAACAAAAAAGAAAAACAAAACAAAACAAAAAACCAAACCAAAACAAAAAACAACCCAAAAATACCCCACTCAAAACTCAACTTTAATCAGGTTTAGCTCTGTTTTCTTGTTCTTTTTCAACTTTCCAGTGACAATCAGATACTTGGGTTCATGCTGTCTTCCATCGTTCGTGTCCTTGTAATTCTTTCTCTAACAGACTTAAAGTATGCCTCTCTCCATAGCTAAGGAGCTGGCTCTCCAAAAACTGCATCAGTTAGTTAGTTTGCTTGGTTTTAATTCCTTTCTCAGTCCTGTCATTAGCTCACTTTCTCCCAATAGTAGACATCTTCCCTTTATTTCTCAGTCTTTTTCCATTTCCTATGTTTGCAATTCATCTTATAATCAGCAGGCTGGTATTCTCAGACATAAAAGGTGAAAGGCTTTACAAGCTTTACAGACTCCATTTCTCTACTGCCAAGTACCCTTCCCAAATCTAAACAGGACCTAGATATAGCAATCTTCTGGCTCCAATTCAAAGGCTGAGCATCACAGTAAAGGGAGCAGAATGTTAGGTAAACACATACCAGACCTGAATCAAATGGAAAGAAAGGAACAGACAAGAATATTCAATTAATACTCAACTGAGATTCTTCAGCGCTATTTTTCACTCTGTGGTACATGAACAGGTGTAGTTTACCAAATTCTTCCTCCATAATTCAAGCAGCATGCAGATCAGCATTCCATTAAGACATATGTATGGAAGTGAAAAACATGTCATTTTTCCACTACAAGAGGAAAAGCAGTACCGGAAAACTGTTAGAAAGCTGGCAGCTATAACATAATTTGTTTGTTTTAATTTATTTTGCAAGGACTAACTCATTCATTGACACATGAGTGGATTGGATTCTACTTTGCATATAGCATGGTCTTATTGTTCAAAGCATCTATTGAAAGTACTAGATAGCATGCTGTCAATACATGCCTATGATTCTAGCATTTTATCCAAAAAACTTTATTTTTACAAAAATCATTGGAGTTCTGTTAAGTAAAATATTAAAAGAAAGTGTTTCACAAATTTAAGTACTTCCTTTTTACTAACTCCTGGGAAGTAATCAACAGAGGAAATCCCTCCTTCACCTGTATATTATTCAGAAATAGTAAAAAATACTTCAAAACTTTGAATTAAATACTATCTTTGGACATGGCTTGCAAAAGTAAGAATTCCTTACAAAGTGTCACTGACTACCTTTTCTGAAACAATCAGTCCAGATGATCTGTTTGTTTATCAGGCAATACTAAGATAGAAACATAAAATTAATTCATTTGTAGAGGGTTTTATCTGAAGGAGAAGACATTATTTACGTTTTATTACCTTTTCACCTCTAAAATGATATGAAACACTTGCAAGTTAGAAGGCATGAATACGCATTTCGGTTTTGAGGGATTTTTTTGTGTTCTTAAGTATTGTACTAACAAGCAACTTTTTCAAGAAATGAACACTGGAAAAATTTCAGGAGTTTGTGTGCTTCTAAATTAACATTTAGGAGCAAATTAGTTTTTATCATTTATTTGAAGCATTTATATTTTGAGTACAAAGACAGCAAAACTGAGAATTAGCATGGGACATGTAAGTTGAAGAGAAGTATTATCCAAAATATTAAGTATGTTATTTATGCAAAATACCAGAGGATCAAGCTATAAATCGATCAGAGCCTTAATTTTGTTAAATTTGTTTTGTTTTATTTCATTTGCTGAAGGCTTTTTGGTAGCAAAGGCTCCTGCTGCAAGTTCCCTCTTCTTGTTCTAAATTTTCAGGATATTTTTTTCTACTGAATACTCCACAATGAACCAAAATACAAAAAAAACCAAACCAAACCGAACCAAAACAAAAAAAAACAAACAAAAAACACAAACGAAACCAAACCACCAAAAAACAAACAAAAAACCCCAAACAAACAAAAAACCAACCAAACAAAAAAACCCACAAAAAAACCCCAAAAACAAACAAACAAAAAAACCTCCACCCAAAACACTGAGATGAAGATGTTATTTTTGTCTAAATAAAAGTTTAGGATGAGAAATTTAGGTATTCTGGGAAAAAATGCTAGGGAGCTGAGTAGCCTAAGTACAGTTGCATTATTTAGCTATTACTTTGTAAACACAGAGAAAAGGGTTGCAAAGCAGTTGGAGGAAGAGGTAGGGTATTTTAATTTTTTTTGTGCTTTTTTTGTTTCACACATTTATTGGAAGGATATTGATCTATTCTTTGCTACTTTTATTAGAAGAGAACCTGTCTTCAATTTTCCAAGTAATATTTTTGTGACAGAATATTAACGAGTCAGGCTAGCTGGTCTTCCACAGCTAAACAAGCTGCTACAACAATAACAAAAGTGTTTTACATACCTTCAAGATAATGAACTGTAATAGCCAGGCTAACCAACAGCTACACTACCCCATTTGTGTCACTCCAAATAGCTCAACAGAGACATCTAATTTCTAATATTAAAATCTTACAATCCAAAGCACACTTCAACAGTCACTCCACAATTTATTTTTACTGCTGAGACTGTGATGGCACAATTATTTTTAAAATACAGTAAAGCTTCTTGGAAAATAATTGTTTATTCATAACCAGAAAACTGTTGGGATCATCTTTCAACTCACCTTAGTAATAACAGTATTATGCTTCTGACCTGAGACACCTGTCAAAACACTGGTCTTCTGCAGTGGGATTCCAAGCTATTAGTAGCAGCAAGTTGAATAACCTCTCTTCAAAACATAGTAGTATGCACATGGAATCACAAAGCAGATATTGTACCATCACCTCTTGAACAAATACTGCTTGCAGATGAATTACTCCCCACCTAATATCTTACTCTTTAAGTATCCCGCTATGAAGAAAGCTTTGAAAACTTCTGGTTATATGTTCATAACAAGCAGGAACTTCAGGTAAATGCTTTAAGAACAGAGTTTGTCAAGAGTCTAGGAGACATCAAAACAATCCTGTTATTTTAATTCTGAAACAAACACTGCAGGTACTAACTGCCGCAGTACTTGATGGCAAAATCTAAATCAGCTGGACACAGGCAGTTACTTAACAGTAAATTAGACTGTTAAGAAAGGCCATGTATGCTTTCATTAGTATATACAATAATCACCATGTTAGGTAAACAAGAACTTATGCTGAACACAAAACGATAGTGTAGCTGTTACTACTTATACTTTGGATGTAACATTAAATGTAAGGATCTGTGAAATGCCAAGTCTGTGCTCTGCATTTTCCCAGCATATTTTATCTATCTAGAGGTACAGTACTACTTGTTCTCAGAGAATAGATACTTAAATCTATATAAACTGTAATAATGTTCTGATAAGCAAGTCTTGCGCAATGGGCTCGCCTTGTCATGTCACCCACATACTGCAAGTTGTCTAAGAATTCTTCTTAATGACTCGCTTTAGATTCTAAGAACCTCTGATGCCTGCGCGCACACTGAGACATCAAGGTGCAAGATAAAAGCCAAACAAGTCTTGTTTCTCCAATCTATGGTAGTAAGCAAAAGAGCAACAAATTATGTATTTGTCACTGCAAGATGAACATTCCTGGCAAGCTATATATGGCAAAGTGTTCTAATATTAATCTCACTGTAGGAGAACAACATGGTGTCTGGAGGAAAGACCTAGCCCAAACATGCAGAAGTATATTCCATTCTATTTTTGCTGTAGTCAAGAAAGACTGAAGTGTACTACTTTCGCTCTTCTCTCATCAGTCCAGCACAGGAAAAGTGAATTGCAGTACTTCTATACCTTTCTGCAGTATCACATACAAAGATATTGTATTTTACATTGGAAAATATTAAAAAACCCGAGCCTTAGGGAAACAGTGTGTACTTATGACACTCTCACATCAAAGGTTTGTATTTCTTCCTAAAGGTGAGAATTCTGCATCTATGATTGTATTTAAACAAACAAACAATTTTAAAAGGAGGAGGAAGGAGAAAGTAATCTATGGTTGGATAAATAGTCCTCCCTTGCACTGTGGTATTACACCTCTCAGAGGAGGAATGCAGACCTCCAAGCTACAGTTCTACAGTAAATCCACAGAATTGGAAAAACTGGTTACTCCACTGGTATTTCTGCTTCTTAAATCCTATTATTGCTGCTAGTGCACTTCAAGGAATGCTGATGCATGACTGAATCTCATTCAGCACTGATTATTCCAAAGTGAGATCATAAAGGATCATGTGGGCCCACTGCTACTCCATCAAATACAATTAGTCAACTACTGCCACTTGGGATGGTTACCATCACAGGATGGCTACCAGCAGGATGAGAAGATGCTGTTCAGTGGTGTATAAAGGCTGCAATTATATTTGGCCCTGGGTTGTTAGGTATACCTATAGACTGTAGATGACTCGGTGTTAGCAATGCCTAGCTTATTTTCTTACAACTGCTTGCCACAATACAATGAATTCATTATACCTCATTCATTATCTTCACAGAAGATTAAAATTCTCCTGCGGTTTCCACAAGTATTCAGAGAATTGTTTAAAAAAAAAAAAAAGCAGCAGACTTGATGGCATTATGGTAGTGCAGGTCCCTTCCAACTGAACGGATCAATGCAGTCCATATACAGACAATATTTGTGAAGACACATTGTGATTCATGAAAAAATTCTTTCATGGCAACTTCTCCATACTCTTACTCATACTTAATTTCTTTCATTTATTAAATAAATAGCTTTTGTCTTCATACTGTTGCTATCACTGACCTGATGTCCAAGTTAGTACCTTTTCTTTACTATTGGCAGTGACAGATGCCCAAGTCCAAAGCTAAACTATTGTTTTAATTTACTCTGTTTTTTTCAAGTGCAGATTTTGTTTCAGTTTCCAACTGCCAAAAAACATGAGAATTACAGCAGAGGAGTAAACTGGGAAGGCAGGAAGTGAATAGAAAAACCTTGATCTGGTACCATGACACAACACATGAACCAGTTTTGCTGAGAATACCATTTTGCTATCAGTAAAGGTAATTTACATTTTTATTCCTTACAAATAATTTTGCATTTCTGAGTGCTTTAATGAAAGGAAGAAAACTTCCTGAATATAGCTATTACCAGCCTCCCATGACCACAAAAGGTAACCTCAGACTAATGTCTTAATTTATAAATAAATTCTCAGTAATAACAGAAGAGACTAGAGCAGACAAGCACTACATTGAATATATAGTGTTCCTCAAGTTCCACTTTATGGCTTCTGAAGTTCATAGACAACAAATAGAAAACCTCATTCAAAAGTATCAAAGAAAGAGAGATATGAAGAATGAACAGATAGCATATGCTACACTGTAAGGTGTCACGTCGCTCTGTTAGTAGTACAACTACCATTCTTTCCACTCACAGTAAATAAATGGACAGCAAAAAATATAGTGTTAAAGCAAGAAGATGCTAGGGAAACAGATGAAGAAAAGTCCTATTTGCCTTTTAAACAGATACTCATCAGTGTCATTCATTCTCAGACGGGCTTTCCTTCTGCCTATTAGGAAAACACCAAAGAAGCTTCACCTAAATTAAGCCATATTTTAGGAACAACCCATTACTCACGGGATCCATTAAAAACGCTCGGAAAGCTGCTGTCAGATTTAATCCAACTCCACCCGCTTTCAGAGACAAAAGCATTATAGTTCAGGACCCTGTTTGGTTGCTTTGGAAACAACAAATTGCTTCCATTCTTTTCTTCTGTGCCATTGACCCATCCAAACAAGTAAAGGCAAGCCCTGATTCTCTAAAGAGAAAGTAAAAATGTTCAATTTAACAATCCATTTTTGGTGACGACAGGAAATAAATACATTAAAATCCTGACCTCTGCTTTGAAATGCGTATTTAAAATTCTGTTTTCTTTGAGAGATCTTTTTAAAACACCATAAAACCACATGTTTATTAAAAATAACATCAGTTCTACTTACTTCATGGAGTTTTCTATCAGTGACAAGAAAGTTGTGAACTGAGAAACAACCAGACATTTAGCAGCTGGACTATCCCTCCGTAGTTCCACTAAAGCATGCATAAGAGTGTTTATCTGAAATGAAATACAGCATTTGTCTGAAATGAAAGGAACTTATTCTGTCTTGGCTAGTGTCCATTCTTACAGATGGCTTTGATAAAGTTCACGTCAATTGAGAGAAATCACTGTTCAGTAATACCTTTTAAATGAACTAATCTTGAATTCTGTGGGTAGGCTTTCTTTTAATTTCCATAGGAAACTAAGGCTTCAGCGTTTTTAATGGTCACAAACTACAGGGTGATTGAGAGTGCTTTGGGAAGGAGGATTCACAACCCATTTTCCAGATATACGTCACATTTTCAGTAGTCTGCAAATCCCCTATCTCCAGGGTAAATAGAAAATAGGAACAAAGTACTGGAACTTCAGAGAATAAGGCTTAAGCAATGGACAGCCCCAAGGCCAGTGATCTACCATAGCAATACTCTAGAAATGAGAAAGGCTCCCCCCAGAAATACTGAGGCAAATAAGATATGCAAGACCTTTGGCTAGATATGACAGGGGATAAGGAGGCACCAGAAGCTCTCTTGGAACCAAACATGAGAGCAGAAGGAACAAGGAGTTGCATTTGAGGCAGAAGAATACTGCTAGTTTTCTCAGTAAGGTTTAGCCATGATGAGGTAAAGAACCACTAACTAGAGAATGAAAGTAACTGGACCATCTTAAAAAAAAAAAANTATTCTAGAGCATAATGTCTGAAATTAGTTCTTAGGTCGCCACAAAAAGGTTTTTAGGGAATAAATTTGTAACCAGCATTTGAAAGAATGATTTCTTCATTAAAAGTTAAAAACTTAATGTTTCAGAAAAGCAATCTCAAAACGAAAAGGTCAAAGTACAAGCAGGAAGATACAAATTCTGGCAGCAAATGAGAGTGAGGCAAAGAAAAATGATGTGGCAGACACTGAGAAACAAGTCTACAAAGTAAAATAACAATATCGCAATGTTTTTTCTGACAAGTGTTGTATTGAACATATTCCCATTCAGTTTTGCCCTCTACAGCAGAATATATATTGTTTAAATAAGATACGAGAAAGAAGGATTTATTTAGATTTTGTTTCCAAAAGTAATTTAAGATTTGAAAAAGTTTCAGTGGTTATAAATCTGCTCTATCTTCAGAAACTGAAACAAAAGGCAAAGATCTTTACCGGAAGTTTTATTTAATTAATGCACATCTATGTAACGAACAATGACCAGCATCAAATTACAGCTGGTGTTCCTTTTGTCTTGTTTCCCTGCCGCAAAATTTGTTTGTGGTGTGATTTTAGTATGCATTTTCTTCTGTGCTGGCTAGACATCCTGGACAGACTTTTAAATAACTCGAAGTATGTCATCTGTATGTATAATATGTTCAGTATATTTACACAATTACAGAGTATGCTCTACAAAACCATAACAAAAGCTAAATAAAACACAATAGAATGGACATTTGAGCTAGATATCCACTCCTGATCAGGCTTCTTTCCATTACTGGAGTCTATTTCCTCTTCTAGGGGACCATTCCACCAAGTTGTCTACTTGAAGCTCATTCCTACAAAGAGGGCATTTGGCTGTGCAAAAGCCCAAACAGCATTAAAAGAAACTTATTAAATCTAGTTATTTATAGTGAATGATAAATATCACCTTTACAAAGCACCTTTCATGCATTTATTAATATTCATGTAAAAAAATCCTCAAAGATTCATTCTTGTAACGCACTTTGTCATTTCTGACGTGACAGTCAAAATATTTTATTTGCAAGAACATTAACATGACATAAACACCTCACATTTTATAAATACTCAGCCTTCCTTAAAAGTGGTCTTCTTTCTGAGCATATTTATATTGAAATAAGTAGCTCAAGGTTTTAAAGCAAGGATATATTTGGGCTATGGAAGTAAGACTATTTAAAATATGAGAAAAATAAACCATCTTTCAAAGACAATATCTTTCTTAGTTACAAACAAAAGAATAACCTTTTACCCTTTTTCTTCAAAGCCTGCACAGAAATAATACCAGTCTGATGAAATATGCTTTGTCAGGACCAGACACGGGATATCTTCTCTTTTTCCCCAACAGACACATGAAATGAGACATAATTTAATACCAAAAGCCTTTTTCTCTGAAGTACATTCTAGATAAAGCAAAATTTATACAATCACACTTTCATAGGACTACTCAGAAAATTTAATAAAAGACTATGTGCACTGTACAAATGGACAACTTTGTGAAGTAAAAATGACAGACATGAAAAACTTCTGCCTAACGGAGAAACCCTTTAAAATTAGCTAACTCTGTTTATATAGAAATCCGGCCAGGGAACCAAGGCATCTTTAGAGAGGCTACAAAACAGACCTCACAAAGCACATGAATACTGGGGGCTGCTAATCTGGAATGAATCGCTAGCCAATTAAAGAGACCAGCAGTCATAGTCTGATACATTCATTTATTGCAGCAATAAAGATATCCTTTCAAGAGACAGACTCTTTAACACAAACAAATTTGAAATAACAGTTTTCCAAACATAGTGAACGAATGAGCCATTCCTGATTTGGCAGCAAACCAAAAATCCTCCAGTGACAAGACAAAATAAATGAATCCTATTAAATCTGAAAAAAGTCTTCTGGAAAAAAAATCCTAACAGTGCTCATAAAGACTTTTTTTTTTTTTTAATAAAAAGCTCACATCTTTCTGCATCCCTTGTCCACTTTAGTACTGTAATTATAAACTGAGAGAGATAAATTCACGAGCTGAAATTTCAGCAGCGTAATATTGAATATTTATTAGTAGAACAAAGGCAAAACAGCGCTGGGCACTTAGCAATTTTGCCAGAGGCGCAATTTCATGGGTTTTACAGTGAACTTAAGTACTTTTTCAAACTGTTACATATTCATTAAGCCCAGAAAATTATTTACTTCACTCAATTCCCCCCTTCCCTGATCCCTGCCCCCTTCTGCCAGCACAACTCCATCTCAGTCCCTCTGGATCTTTGGAGGCAGAAATCCCCTTGACAGTTTCTTTGGGAGGTGTGAGTTTTGATAAGATAACAGAATTCCTGGGATGCTTGTGGTTTATCTTCTTTGTTTCTTTAAGATGTCCTGATCTCCGGCTCTGTGGTTTATCAACTTAAAGACATTTGTTACCATGTATTTATTTCTACTTTTCCCAACATGTTACTATTCACTCTAACCTTCTACTTAACTATATTCTACCTTAACACTATTTCTACAGAGTACATTATTACTGGTAAATGTTAAATTCATATATGTGAAAGCCAACATTTATTATTCACTCATTTATCACATAAACAAAACAGAAAAGTCAGCTGAACATTGCCAACACAGATACTGAAGACTGATGGTAAAAGCATATGTCTCACAATGAACAGCTAGAGGAAGAAAGTGTTTGAATGCATATCTGGCAAGCTTTTATAACAATGCAATTGATACACAAAGACATTTACTATAGAGGTCTTATAGCTTTATTGTGACTTCTGCATAGGATCTTTATTTACCTGCACAACTCTAAATTTAGTCTTAACAGCAGACTAAAATGAAGGTAGTGTTAACTCTCAAGCTGTTAACTTCTAAGAAGATTTTCCAATTTCAGTAAATGCTTTTAGATTAACATTAGAAAGATAAAACTATTTCCAAGTTCGTAATACCTAGTCAAAAGCAGGGAATGGAAAGTGTGCTCACTACTCATGGAGCGGCACTGTAACTGCAATACCACTCCAGTTTTGTATTTCTATCAAATAAATCTCCCTTAGGAAAGCAGATGTGTATCCTTTTACTATCAGGAGAGACTACAGGAAGTAGTACTTCTATATCACCATAACCAGTATAGGTCACGTTTACATATTGAAACAGCTTAGCCCTGTGGTACCGCTCCATTTTTACTCCAAGCCTACGCAGCGAGCCACCAGCAGCCCAGGCGCCCTTTCCCGCCTCGAGAGGACAGGGGGAGCGCGCCCCGCGCCGCCCCGCGCCGCCCCGCGCCGCTCAAGCCCCGCCCCTGGACACGCCCCTGCCTTGTGGCAGTCTTACCCCTCGCCGGGAGAAGAGCGCCCTCGGCCAATCAGAGGCCTTCCCTCGCGCCCAGTATGCGCCGGTAATGGCCAATGGGGAGCCAGCACGTGAGGCGAGGGGTTAGAGGCGGTTAACGTTCGGCAGTTGGTGCTCGTCGATCGGGGAGACGGACGCGTTGTGCCGCAGTCGGAGATCGTCACCTTAGCGAGGCACCATGGTGGGAGACGGGATCCTTGTGACTGCGGGAAGAGAAAGGGCTGTTGGGAGACGGGATCCTTGCAGCTGCGGGGGGAGAAAGGGCGTTTAGGACCGCTTCTGCTGCGGCACTTCAGGGGAGTTCATGACTGCACGTGCTGCGGCAGGACTCGCAGGCAGTCTCTGCTTGAAGTCCCCGCGGTAGCTCTAAGGCAGAAGGGTTGGGGAGAAGGAGAGAAATTAGTGTAAAAGCTTATTAACTTTAGAGGAGGCGAGGCATAGAAACGGGCTTAGCAAGACGAGATATGTGCAAGGGAAGTTGTTCGGAGCAGGCACCTCCCGCGCGAAAAGGCGAGGGACGAACTGAAACCTGATCCAGGCGGCAGAGAGATAGCGGGACAGAGCATGGTGGCCGGCGGCCGGAGGTTTTGGGCCTCCTTGGCGCCTGAAGCCGTAGAGGGCACAGCGCGTGCTCCTGAGACGGCGGCGGTGAGGGACGGGGCGGGTGGCGCGTGCCGGGAGCCGCTACCTGGCGTAGCCTATCAGAGGAGGAGGTGTGGCCTGCGGTGGTGAGGGGCAGAGAGGGCGGGGCGCGCCGTGGGCCNGAGGGGTAGGGCGGGGCGGCGCGAGACTCGTGGCGGATCTGCGGGGCTGCAGCGGAGACTGCGGAGTTTCATGAAGCTACCGACGAAACGGGAAAGAGAAGCCCAGACACCTTGCTTTTTCTTTTCCACCTCTGCTTTTTTCTAGATACACTCTAACAGTAAACTAGAAAAGCAGCTTATTTCCATCTCAGGTGTAAGACAGTTGAGGTATTGGGAGATTAAACATACATGGCACAGTTGCTTAGAATCAAAGGAGCTATCTTAAAAGGGGCAGATTACATTTGATTGGGACTCTAAGACAATTTCACATAGGAATATGTATGAAAAAAATATGTACGAATTGCTAGGGCCTAGATACTGCTATGCTTACTATACAGGAAAATGTACTGAATGGTCTTGTGCAGGAAAGATTCTTGCAACAGTTACCCAGTACATGGTCTGGTAACAAGTCAAGGAAATTGGGGAGATATTATATAAAGAGGTCTTCCAAAAACTAAAAGAAGGTGAAAAAGAGACTAGGCTGAATATTAAAGGTGGAATATATATGCAGCATTGTAAGAGATAATGAATTTGTATTCACCCATGTGTTCATAGAGACTATGTTGTCTTTAGGATCTTTCCATATTCACAAAGTCAGTGCAGGTCAGCTAAGGTGAGTAGTGTCTTGCCAGCAGCAGACAACTTGTTCTCTTAATTTGCCACTTAAGAGCTACCAGGGAATATTGCAGCAGAGAAAGATCACGGAAAGTGCAACCCACGGGCAGGTAGGTCCATGTCTCATTATCGTTCTCTTTTTACTTTGCAGCGTGAATGCATATCCATCCACGTTGGTCAGGCTGGTGTTCAGATTGGCAATGCATGTTGGGAATTGTATTGTCTTGAACATGGGATCCAGCCTGATGGTCAAGTGCCTAGTGATAATACTATGGGACGTGGAGATGATTCATTTAACACTTTCTTCAGTGAGACAGGAGCTGGTAAACATGTTCCGAGAGCAGTGTTTGTAGACCTAGAGCCAACCGTAGTTGGTAGGTACCCAACATTAAAGGTCTTAAGTGAAAAATTGAGGATCCTTTATGGATTCCCTACTGTCTTTTTTTGTTTGTTTAGAACACTATAGATTTTAAAACGTGTGTCTGGATGCTGTTTTGACATTTCAGGTTATTGTTACTTGAAAGAAATTAAATAATGGTCTACAGGTAACAGTATCTGGAAAACAAGAGAACTTTTTTATGATCTGGATCATCTTTCCAGACTGCTGCACTACATACAGAGTTTTGTTTGAGTGCTGTCCAGTATCATGTCTGTACCTGTGATGTAGTTTTCTGAGTGATCTCCGTGTTCCTTGAGTACAAATACTGCTTTGTATGTGCCTGATGTTTACCCTGAAAAAAAGGGGCGGAAGTTGTGCCAACTTCTTAGACTAGTCAGACAAGCTGCGTGTAGTCAGAGATGCTGTCTGCACTCTTTTGACACGTGAGCTTCATGTGTAGTCACTAGGCAGCTTACACAGAACTGAACAGATCAAATTTATGTTGTGGTATTTTGGGGTCTTTTGTAGATGAGGTACGTACAGGCACGTATAGGCAGTTATTCCATCCTGAGCAGCTCATTACTGGGAAAGAAGATGCAGCCAATAATTACGCCAGAGGCCATTATACCATTGGAAAAGAGATTGTTGATCTAGTGCTAGACCGCATTCGCAAACTGGTAAGGATTCATCCTGCAAGTTAGTATTTAAAATAATTGATACACCTCTGTAGCTAGCTATATTGATGGTTTGCTGTTTTTTCATTAAGAATTTTGTGCATAGTTAAATGTTCAAAACAAAATAAAGCTGTTATTTCCTTGCCTGCCCCGTCCCCCCTTTAAATAAAAATTCAATCACTTAAACCAGGACCTTTCAAGAATACTGTTTTTTTAATAATAACAATGTAAAACTAGCAAACTTATGACAGAAATGCTTTTGAATGATTATTTTAATACTGATTTCTCCAAAACCATCAATAACTTTTTTCCTCTCATTTTTTCCACCTCATTTTAGGCTGACCTATGCACAGGGCTGCAAGGTTTCCTTATCTTTCATAGTTTTGGAGGAGGCACTGGTTCAGGGTTTGCATCACTGCTCATGGAAAGGCTGTCTGTTGACTATGGCAAGAAATCTAAACTGGAGTTTGCAATTTATCCAGCACCACAAGTTTCCACTGCTGTAGTGGAACCCTACAACTCAATTCTAACTACCCATACAACATTAGAGCATTCAGACTGTGCCTTTATGGTAGATAATGAAGCCATTTATGATATATGTCGTCGTAACCTGGACATTGGCCGTCCTACTTACACAAATTTAAACCGATTAATTGGGCAAATTGTTTCGTCCATTACAGCCTCACTGCGTTTTGATGGAGCCCTCAATGTAGATCTGACAGAATTTCAAACTAACTTGGTTCCATACCCACGAATCCATTTCCCCTTGGTAACATATGCCCCTATCATCTCCGCTGAAAAAGCATATCATGAGCAGTTATCTGTGGCTGAAATTACCCACGCTTGCTTTGAGCCAGCCAACCAGATGGTCAAGTGTGACCCTCGCCATGGCAAGTACATGGCCTGCTGCATGTTATACAGAGGCGATGTTGTGCCCAAAGATGTCAATGCAGCCATTGCCACTATCAAGACTAAACGTACCATTCAGTTTGTGGATTGGTGCCCAACTGGATTCAAGGTATGTAGCCTTTTAAGTGCTCAATGTCTAAATGATTAGGAATTGTGTAGTCTTCAGAGGTGACAGTCATGCTACAATGTTGTAATGTCCCTGTTAAATATTATGATAAAGTGCAAAATAACTCTAAGCTATTTTATTTATTTGTAATCATGGTGATTTTTGATTGTTAACAGAAATGAGTCTTTAAGCCTTAGCACTCCTAAGGAAAGTTCTCATTTGTTTTCTTGAAGGTGGGCATTAACTACCAGCCTCCAACTGTGGTGCCAGGTGCTGATCTTGCCAAGGTGCAGCGGGCTGTGTGTATGCTGAGTAACACAACTGCTATTGCAGAAGCATGGGCTCGGCTCGACCACAAATTTGATCTCATGTATACTAAGCGTGCCTTTGTGCATTGGTATGTTGGGGAAGGGATGGAGGAAGGAGAATTTTCTGAAGCCCGGGAAGACCTGGCTGCCCTTGAGAAAGATTACGAAGAAGTTGGCCTAGACTCAGTAGAAGCAGAAGCTGAAGAAGGAGATGAATATTGAGAAAACTAAAGAACTAAAGCCTGGAAAAATTTATTTACCCAAAAAAAAAAAAAAGTAAATTGCAGAACCCTGTTTGTTTGTTTTCAAATATGTTTCCAAATAAAGTTCCAAAGATTATACTGCTGCTTTTTTTCTTCTTCACTATTAATGTGTGTATTCATGAAGGAAGGACAATTTGAGATTGCAGGTTTTGGTAGCGGACCTGTTACCTGCTTTAAAAGTGCATAGTCATTTTTACCTTCCTACATTAGCCTAATTAAAAAAAAAAAAAAAAATCTAATATCCTTTACCAGTATGGTCACATGAATAGAGCTGTAGAGACACATGGAAGCAGCTCTGTCATAGGACACTTGGCTTGTGTAAAAAGTGCTGACCTAGCTGGTTAGAGCATGCTGCTAACAACACCAAGGTTGTGGTTTCTATCCCCATATAGGCCAATTCAGCTAAGAGTTGGACTCAGTGATCCTTGTGGGTCCCTTCCAACTGGGAATATTCTGTGAAATAACTAGGCTTTTGTTTGGGGGGTTTGTTGGTTCGGGTGTGAATTTTTCTTGTTGGTTATTAAGGAAGAATTGCTGTATTTAAATACAAAAAAGTCTCTGCTTTTGATGCTGGGAGACTGGAAGAACCCAGGTTTCAGTAGCCTAATGCATTAGGCACGCTCCTGCCGGCGGTAGGGGCTCCAAGCCGTACCCAAGTGAAAGCCGCTCCGCACACAAGCCACCGCTCAAACACCCGTCAGCAAGGTCTTCCATTTATGAGCCACCGTTCCCGGTCCGTCTCACACTCCTCAAGGATCACTTCCAGTTTATCTTCCCACTCGAGAGCTCCATCAGTGTATGGCTCTGCTCTGCCATGACGGAGGGTTCCTGGGGGTGCTCACACAGCAACGGAATCACGCCAAGGCCACACGGAACCTCGTACGAGGGTACCTGTCCCCGGGCAGCCTCACACGGCTGACCAAACCCGCCTCCGCACAGCCCCGCGCGCAGGCGGCTCTGCCCACCGCGGAAGTGCAGGGCGCCGCCCCGAGAGGCTGCGGGTGCTCTCTCCGCTGCTGCAGCGGAAGTCTTTGGGACCATGGTGCAGCTTTACAACCTGCACCCATTCGGGTCGCAGCGAGTAGTGCCTTGCAAGCAAGAACCGGCGCACTTCTGCTGCGGCCAAGACGTGCTGTTCGTGGCCAGCACGGCGGCCAGCTGCAGGGTGGAGGTGTTCGCCGTGGGCGAACAAGGCCGCTGCGAGGCCCTGGGATCCTTCGCCACGCTGGGTCCGGTGCTGCGCATGGCGCACAGCTCGGCAGGTCAGTCCCGGCGATCGCTGCGTCCGTGAGTGCTCGGCTGGGGAGGCCGGGTCACGTCAGGCTCGAGTGCGTGGAGTGGCCATGGGGTTCCGCCGGGGGGGAATGGCGGGCCGGCCGGGCCGGAGGCGGGGGACTGCGGGAGGGGGGCCTGGCCCTCCCATCCGCCTCTCCCTCAGGCTCCCCCTCAGGCTCCGCCTCAGGCTACCCCTCAGGCTGCTTCCGAGCCGGAGGTGAGGGGCGCCTGCTGGAGCGCGCTGGCCAGCGGGCCGGGTAGGGAAGCGCGGGCCGATCCCAGCGCCGGCAGCGCTCGGGCTTGCAGGGAGGGTGCGGGCTGCATCTTCCTTCGTCGTGTGCCTCCGCCTCGGTTGCGGTCTGTGCTCCCGCCCCTGCATTTGTTTTTTTTTGGTTTTTAGAGTGCGAAGTGGGTGATCGTTCCAGCCGATCCCACAGCTCTTCATGAGTCTATTGGTCTATTGCTTTCCATGATCTGTAGAGAACAAAACATTTCCTCATTAATCGGTATGAGAAGGCGGGGGGTGAGGGGAACCTTGTATGCAATCACAACTTATAGAGAGGATTCACATAGGAGTTACTCTGGACCTACATCTGTAAGTCCTTTCTTTTAGTGGTGTGTGAAGTGTGTGCCACCCAGCAAAGAAACTTGCGCTTTGTATTCAGTTAGAGAAAAGTTGGTGAAAACTGTTTTTGGAATTTTTTGTAAGAGTTGAGACTTGAAGATGTTCTTTGTAGCATACTACAGCAGGTAAAGAGCTCAGAAACTGTCACATGTTTTTAATGATATATCAGTATGACTGCTTTCTTTTAAGGAGACTATCTGGTGACAATTGAAGAAAAAAGCAAAGCAACTTTCCTAAGAGCATATATGAACTGGAGATGCATGTCTGCAGGGAGTTCTCGCGTGTGTGTTCGGATGGTTGGTCACAAGATGGAAGAGTCATACAGTGAAACCTTAAAAGAACAGATGTCAGTTGTTGAAATGCCACTTTCAGATCCTCCACTGTGCATTTCATGCTGTCCTGTGAATGGAGATCTTCTTGTGGGCTGCAGGAATAAACTAGTCATGTTCTGTTTGAAATATCTGGTCATAAACCAGAATTTGACTGTGTTAGATTTTGAACGCTCCTTAATTTTGCACATTGATAACCTCATTCCTGCTGAAGTTGCATTTTGTGCCAGACATATTGCCATAACAACAGAGCTGGATGTTCTAATCCTGAAACTGGAACTGGTCCAGCGAAGTGCAGACAGGACAGAGCAATGTGCTCAGGGAGTCAGTGCACCAGAAAAGGCTCTGGATGGAGGTGGGTGCTGAAATAATTTAAATTTTTATTTTCATTTTTTTTAATCTCCAAGAATCTGCTAATTGATTCCCGTTGTTCTGAAAGTAGTCTCAAACAAGGTCTTTGCCCTTCAGAAAATATTTCCCGATTGTCCTATCACTGACTATCAGCTGAATATTCTAGGGCATGAAAAGTTGTACCAACCTGCAGTTGAAGGTAACATTTCAGACAAATATGCAATCATGCTGTATGCTTAGAGGATAATACAGCCTCTGCAGACACAGAATTAGGTCCCTGTTTTAGGGTGCCACTATGGGACAAGTTAAAGTGGTAGTAGTTCAGTGTGCTGTGTTCAGAAAAATTATTCTACCAGTGTCACTGCCTAAGTAACTGGCTTACACAATTATGAATGTTTCTGTTGTGATGCCTGTGTACTTTTGTAACTGTTAGGCTCAGAACCTGCCGTAATCAAGCAAATTCTCTTTTTTCAGTCCTTTATCTTATTCAGGGGCTTGCCTTAGAATTCTAGAAATCCCACAAATAGATGTACTCAGGAAGTTTCATTCCTATATATTGCAAAGTATCAATCCATATGTAATCACTTATCAATTCCCACTGTTCCAAACGTGTATGTATCAGATCAACACCCACAAACCTTAGGAAGGTCCTTTCTTTATAATTGAAGGAACTTAAAAGGATGGTCATTTACAAATTGAAACTGTACCTAGAAAAAATTTAAAGGTAAATGAGACTTTTCAGATAGGGACAATATAAATGCAATGTTCTTCACTGCGTGAAGATGGATCTTTTCTCAGGTAATGGTGTCCTGCCCCTAGTGGTTTTTATTACTAAAAACTACATTAAAAAGTTCCAGTTACTTTCTGAGTGTTATTAGGATTTGCTTTCCAGGACTTAAGTGAGTTAAAGATAACATAACTTCCTGTGATAGCTGCCTTTTCCTTTCTCAAAACCTCTTCAGCCAGAAGTCAACATTTTTTGATGACCAGCCATTTGCGGCACAGATTGCCTTGGACTCACCTTCTAATGAACAGTTTACCTGTTTGGGGTGTATTTTTCCAGAAATCTTGACTCTTAAGTATTCAGACTGTTGAGGCTTAAATAGGAATTGTTCCCATCTTCTAGTATGGCTGTTTTCAAAATCTTGTGGTTTGAGGAAGCCGATGTGAGCTAGGTAGCTGTAATTGGAGTATTTAATTGATACTGTTGTACCATTTTCTTACTGCTGAGTGGAATGGTTTGAACAATTAAGATAGCATTTTCATTGCTCAGGTGTGAAAGATGAAAGTCCTTCAACACATACTTTACAGCTTGAATTAGATGAGTTCATCATATGTCAGAAGCCAGTGGAACTGCTTGGGGAAGAAAGTAAGCTATGTGAGATACCCATCACACTGGAATCCACGGAGTTAAATACAGAAGACACGAAGCGCTTCCAAGTGCAGTATCTGCTTTTCAGGTATTACAGACATATTTTCCCTGTTATGGGTTAATTTACTACAAAAAACTGAACTGAGTTGTGTGTTTTGTCTTTTTGAAAGAAAACTCCTGATATTTTGACTTCCGGGGTTTTTGTACGGTTTGGTGTTTCTTTTGAACTGAGGAAATTATGAGATACCAAAGAAAGCCTATTTTTTAGAATCCTGGAATATTTCATTTGGAAGGGATCTGCAGCAATCGTCTAATGCAGCTGCCTAACCACTTCTGGGGTGAGCCACTGTTAAAGCGTATTATTAAGGGCACAGTCCAAACACCTCTTAAACAGTGACAGGTCTAGGGCATCAGCCACCTCTCTAGGAAGCCTGTTTAGTGTTTCATCATTCTCAGTAAGAAAATGCTTCCTCATGTCAAGTTTGAACCTCCCCTGGCACAGCTTTGAGCCCTTCCCAGCTGTCTTGTCCCAGGATACCAGGGAGAAAAGTTCAGCACCTGCCTTTCCAGGTCCCCTCCTCAGGAAGCTGATTTAGTCTTCCTCTTTCATCAAAATTTCTATCAAAAGCTGAGGAAGAATTGATGTCAGGGTCCAACAGTGAATTCCAAAGCAAAGGAGGGAAAAGGATGACACATAATAGGGAAAAAATAGTATTGGTGATGGCATGATGTTCCATATAGCTCAGTGGAATAAAGAGAGAGAGGAGAAAAAAGGTTAAATTGAGGTAAAAATCAATTGCAGGATTTCGTCAGTGATCTCTGACATGCATCTTGCAGACAAGCAAAGAGAGAGGATTTTGGTTGCAGGAACTCAATATAGTTCTATCTAGCTGTGCCACATCCTTCTTGGCATTGCTGTGCTAATGGCATTGGTAGCAGGAGTGTGCATTGTTGTTGAGTGTTAAAACATGAGCCTCTTATAGCCAGTGCTGTTTACTTGTCCAAGGTATATCATCATAATTTCTCACTGCAGTCCCATGTTGTTTCGGGCTTTTTTCCTAGACGTTTTGCACCCGACCAGTCGCCTTTTGGGTTTTGTGAAGAGACAAAGTTGCACTCTGTTCAACTGCTTCCTGTATACCAGACAGGTATATGGATATGCATGAATGCACTGTGGACTGTATCATAGGAGACTTGGGAAAGGAAAGAGCTTCTTTGTGTATCCTGTTTCATACACTGTGTGATTTCTGTATGATTTGTTTTTAAATTGAGATCTTTTCTCTGTTTTCAATGATTTAAACTGATCTTCTGTTAACAAAAAAGTCTTCTAATTTCTCCAAGTTCTGCGTAAACCTTGAACTAAAATACCAATTCATCACATCAAAAGTGTGGCTAAATCAGCTTTTATCAGTTCTTTACCGATAAATTTTGTGTTGCAATACAGTCACTCTTTACATTGTGTTAATCAAATTCTCCTTAGTGTTACGAGATACTAGACTGCCACTCAGCCAGCCGAGGAAATCAGAGTCGTAAACCTTAATAATCGCTACGATACTGGTTACCTTTCTGAAGGGCTTTAATTAAAACTGGAAGAGGTGAATGCAGATTTTAGAGGTTCACTAGCTCAAGCCCCAAAAGACTCATGGAAGAATTTAATGCTGTGTGTTAGCAGTTTGATTTCATAGAATCATAGAATGTCCTGAGTTGGAAGGGGCTAACAAGGATCATCGAATCCAACTCCTGGCCCTGTGCAGGAGAACCCCAAGAATCCCGCCAAGTGCCTGAGAACATTTTCCAAATGCTCCTTGAGCTCTGGCAGGCTTGGGCTGTGACCACTGCCTTGGGGAGCCTGTTCCAGTGTCTGACCA
Organism: Cnemophilus loriae; assembly: GCA_013397755.1. Taxonomy (NCBI): domain Eukaryota; kingdom Metazoa; phylum Chordata; class Aves; order Passeriformes; family Corvidae; genus Cnemophilus; species Cnemophilus loriae. The sequence continues at coordinate 38,439 of VZTF01006011.1, forward strand.
CTCTCTGGGGGAAGAATCTTTTCCTAATACCCAACCTAAACCTCCCCTGGCACAGCTTCATGCCATTCCCTTAGGAACTGCATGTAAAATGCTCTTAGGTCTCTCCTCAGTCTCCTCCAGGCTGAACAAACCAAGTGCCCTCAGCCACTCCTCCGATGGCCTCCCCTCCAGGCGCCTCACCATCTTTGTAGTCCTCCTTTAGTCTCTTCTCTAGTAGCCCTCCCTTAGTCTCTTCTCTAATAGCTTTATATCCTTCTTGTATTGTGGTGCTCCAAACTTCCCCAAGGACTCAAGATAATGATGCCCCAGTGCAGAGCAGAGCAGAACAATCCCATCCCTGCCCCTCCAGCAATGCTGTGCCTGATGCATCCCACCATATGGTTGGCCCTTGGCTTTTACTGACTGCTCACTCAGTTTGGGATGGTTTACTGTCTGCTAAGTAGCAATGCCTCATTTGATTTTCAGCTGACTGAAAAGAATGAGCCACTTGCCATTTAACTCCAGCAGTCTTATGCTCTCATGTGATTTACAGGCTTTGACAAGGTCTGTAGAATATGAACACAGCTGTTACCTGCTAAAGCGGCATCCTAATAAATTCTGCCATTTCCAGCCTTTCCTTCCCTTAAGTGATGACCAATTTTTTTGTGAGCTGCAGCTCTGGATGAGCATACCTTCCAACTTAAAAGTAATTGTCTAAGATCGGGCTTTCAATCCATGGATGCTTAGTTGTGGTGAATTTACTGGGACTCTCTAATGCTGTTATATCTATAGAATTTCTTCACTAGGTGCTACGTCCATATTTTTGTGAAAATGCCTCCAAATGAGATAATATGTCGTACAATTTTTTGATGTGTACACTGAGCGTCATATAAAACTTCTTTTTACTAGCTACTAAGAAAACTAGTCTGCAACTTGGATAGGTTTGATTGTATCTTTTAGGCGTCAGGCTTGGAATGGAATTGCCAGGTTTTGATTTATGAAGTACATTAAAACGCCTTTCTCATTGTTACATCTAGGAAGTTCTGCGACAGCCTATGAGGAAACTGAGAACAAGAGAAAACTTCTGAGTCTCTTTTGCTTTTTCTCTTTACCTCATGTTGGATATCTCTACTCTATTGGGAAGTTAGTAGAACTAATTTCTACTTACCAATATTCAGAGAAGTCAGAGCAGGCAGTCCTCACTCCACAGTTCCTGCACGTCATTACAAGGTACTATGTTTATGGTTTTACTGATAGTATTACTATGTTTCTCTATGCTGCTGTGCTTTTTAATTTTTTTTTCCCCCTCTGATATGTCCTTCATAGCCTCCTGGAAATCTCTGGGCAGGCTCATGTGCTAGTTCAGCATACCCTCCTGCCTGGGCTTTAAAGCCCATTTCTTCAAAGGAAAAAGACCTGATTCACTGTAGACTTGGCTACTTGATTTTTGTAAGTCTTAATTTCTTTCCTTCATTGCTGTATTTTCTTCTTTCCCTCTAGTCAGAACCTGCAGTGCTTCACAGTGCGATGCAGTGCAGCAGCAGCTCGTGATGAGGATCCATATATTGACACGACTGTGAAGGTACACCTCTCATTATTTCACTAAAAGGATGGGGGTGAGGGTATGGCACTTAGTTGACTTACGTTTTCTTTTGGAATCCTGTTAGTTTCTGGTGGCTGAACCAATAAAATAACATCCAGAATGAATGGCATGTTGTATTTTGGTGGTCTACAGATGTCTCAATGAAACAATCTATTATTGCCACATAAAATTCTAGACCATTAGTAGAATGTTTTCAAAAAATGAAAAGCTATAAAATCACTTATTTTTAAAACTAAATTCCATGCTTTTCTATATAAAACTGACCGAAGGGTGCAGAGATTTCTTTTATTGTATGATGTTTCTCTCTCTTAGGTGCCCTTGAAAAAACAGTTTTTCTAAGAGGCATGTAGGCAATCGAACAAGTCTGCTAGCAGATACTTAGGGCATGTTTTGTAGGAGGAGGGTTTTTGATCCTTGGAGGTCTAAACTTTCTGCTTCCTTAAATTGCTTATCAGTAAAAATCTATTGAATGTACAGATTGTGATACACATTAATAAAAGTAATAGGAAAGATAGACAGAGGTGTGTTTTAAGACAGCATTTAAGGATTTCTTCTGAGCATGTAGACAGCAGACATAAAGAAACCATAAAGTAGAAGCTTTATAAAATTTTCAAGAGCCAAACATGTATTCTTTGCTCTGGATAGCAAATACCAGCACGTGACACAATCTCTCCTGTCCATTCTCCAGTCTCAGCTTTCCGCGTTTTCACTATGGATTACATTGAAATCCATCACAGTTCCTCCAGTCAGTCAACAGGCTGCCGCCTGTGTCTGTAAGAGTTTTGGAGAGGTGTGAAGGTTGTAGTCCTACACAGGTATTCATGCTGCAACTTGCCATCCACAGTGTGCCCACCCATTCTGGCATGGATCCCTCCATGAGCTACAGTCCCTAAGGGGCATCCCTGCGCTGGCGTGAGTCCTTCATGGGCCAGTTCACTCATGGCTGTCCCTGCCCCAGGGTGGAGTTTGAAGTGTGATGGTGATGGTGGTTATTTTTATTATTTGTTATTACTATTTTTCCTGCTGTTTTTTAAAACCAGTTTTAGAGCTGCCTCATTCTGGGTCTCACTAGCCCAGGGCAGTCTAGAGCCTCCAGATCACCACTGTAGGCCTCCACCTCTTACAAGAAATATTGAGGGGTCTGCAAAAAGCAGGTTACATATATAATGCTGTGTTGTCTTGTTTCACTGTGTATGTTAATTTGTAAGTGTAGTATTTGATCTTTTTAAAGCTGTAAATTTAGAATATTTCTGTGCAAATGAGGTTGCATTTTTCAATTTTTAGTCCAGTATAGATGATAGCATGTTTTACATGAAAAGTGCATATAGAACAAATCAGGGAAATAATTCTGGCTAGGTAAGGTAACAATAGGCAAGCAAATGTAATACTTCTGTCTGTAATTGCTTTTTATAAGGAACTGAAATCAAGACTTTTATAACCAGGCAGTCTTTTAAAACTTGGCCAAATTCAAACTATTCAGGGTAAAGTTTACTGTGTTAGGCATCTACCTCAGGTTCTATTATTTTGAGAAACATAGCTGAAACTGTGCAGTTGCTTTGAAGAATGAAATAATTTTTTTTTTCACTCATTATTAAATTATTCTTGTTAGGCATTTATGAGTATTTTTATTCTTGCTCGAATGAAGCACTCGAAGTTAGGAAAGCCAGTGTATGTTTTTAATGTCAGATCATTGTACAAAGGTTACTTTTTTTTCTGATTTATTTAAAAACTCAACGTATAAACCAAGTGAAATTACAAAACGGTCACTTTCCTTTATAGGCTTGTCCACCTGTCACACTGGATGTCTGTACATTAAGAATGCAGCTTTTTATAGGACCAAGAGCTATCTGTCATTTCAAAAACCATATAATTCTTTTGACTAAGGCAGACACAGAAGATATTACTGAAAGAAGAAAGCCTACAAGAAGGATGCTGTAAGGATTTGTGTCTTTTAGGGGAGATGGTACATATAGCTTTGTGTACAGTGCTGAACTTGTGGATATTGCAGTTTAAGAGTGGTTCTTTTGTTGAAAAACTCTTTAGAAATAATTGCCTTCTTAGTGATTGAGAAGAGCAATCAAGTCCTTTTCTTTTCAGTTCTGTTGTATTTACTGACATAGAAGAAATGAGCATAAAGTCACAAATGCTTGAAATCAACAAAATGTTAAAATAACATTACTAAGAATTTATCCTGAGAATTAAAAGTATATTTATCTTGAGAAAAAATGTAGAGTAACAAAAATATGTAGTGCCAAAGCTACAAAATGTCTTATCTTTGGCTAAGGGTTCTTTCCAAGAAAGTTGCGAACATCACAGTAGTTATCCATGACAAAAGTTGGATCAGACTTTGCCTCAAGTTACTGTTGTAGCATGTCCGTAGCCAGAGGCATATGTGACTTTTTACAAGTTTCCATGGAAGCTCCTATTCCCCTTCCATTTTTGAAGGCTTTTCATAAAACAGCTAAGCAGCTATTCTAAACAGCTATTCAGAAACTACATTTATTAAAGTCAATTTAAGTTAATTAACAAGAGTGGGACAGCTTTAGTTGACTGAGGAGTTATTTGAACCAGTATTAAAGTCTAGAGCAGACATTATTCAGAAGAAGATAAGGAGAAGCCTATCAGGAAAAATGACTATTCAAAATACTGTAGTTTTCTTGTATAAAGCACATTTTCTGCCAGTTGTGTTGTTTCAAATATTCTAATTGGCATTTGAAGAAGATACACTTTTTGCCTTCTGTAAAGAGCATAAGTTGGACAAATACTAAGCTACTTAGCACCATAATTTGAAAATAAAGATGTAAATATCCCAGTACAGTTAAAATAAAACCAAAAACTGGAACAAAAAGAGTCTGTTTCCTACAATGTTTTTAGCCTTAGGGCTTTATAGACCGAGCCAACGTTTTAGAATAAAAGCATTCTGATGTCTCTTTATGCCATGTCTTGGCAAACACTTTGATAGAGCAGCAGGGGTAAATATGCACTAAGTCCTTATAGGAGATAAGTAAACAGCTGATTTAAATTACTTAACTGTTCAAGTCTCGTTGGATAGGGGGTTAGAACTAAATGATCTTTAAGGTCCAAGCCAAGCCGTTTGATGATTCTATGATTCCTGATATTCCCTGGTGTTAAGCACAGGAGAAGATGTAGTAGACAGTTCTGATGATGACTCTTATGTATGAACATGCCTATCCCTGTTCTGTTATTGGCCAGTATGACTTAAATGCACAGCTTAACTCTCCAGCACTTACTGGTCTGCAAACATACCTATTCATGCATTCGAATTATGAAATGAGTGGGGATTTTTTGGTTGCAACTGTTTATTTCAACACTGACAACTCAATTCTTTTCTCTAGTTCCAGAAAGGCTGATAGCATCAAATCCAGAACAAATTCTGAGTCAGAGCCTGGTTGGAATTTATATATTATAAACACTGTTTCAACAATTCAGCTTTACAGAGAAATGGTATTGCCCAACTCCTGCTTTCGTTGTTCGCTAACTAAAAATAAGTACTATTAATTAATCTCTGATGCATATCGTTGCTGAATATAGTGTAATGTATTTTTTGTGAATAGCCTGTAATCCTGTTTCAAATGGCTGCTGTCCTCATTAGAATCATTCCTGTATATTCTTAATTTTTGTCAGCAGCCCAAGTATATCCTGTATCTGTTCTAGGTAGATTATAGTAGAACTTATGAAAATGTTAAAACTGAGAGCTGCATCCATCTTCTAAGTGAGGCTCACTTACTGGTCAGAGCAGCTATAATGGACCCTCATTTCCTTAAATCAGATGAGAAGGAAGATCTTCTAAGAGCATTCAGAGAAAGTTGTGCCTTCTTAGGAGACTGCTACAGCAGGTATGTTTTAGATGTCAAAGTGGTATAGGTGAGCTGTGTTTCCAGTAGTGTAACCTTAAAATGAAAATCCATAATTCTTTGCTATTTTACATTAGTATTGCATATGTAATACAATTTTTTCTGTTTTACAAAACCAGCTTAATCTAGTCCTCTCTTCAATATCTGGTTGTCTTTATTGTCATTAAACAGAATTCAATTATTCAGAATTATGTTGAATTCAACAGAATTATGTTGAACATGAACAATATATGCAGATAACTGATGTGCCTGCAACTTTGTTTGATGTAGTTTTAGTTCATACAAAGAGTGATGGCAAAAGCATTGCCCTTAGTTGTTTTGTTATTTTTTTCTTTCCTCTCTGTTTCCTTCAGGTTTGACACAAAGGATTACCACCTTGCTTTGCCATACTACAGAATGTCAGGCTTATCCATGACTGAAGTTTTAAAGAGACTAGTTGCAGAAGGTGATGAAATACAGACATACGAGAGAGGATTTATATTTTACTTAACTCATTCTCTTAATGAAGACTCAAATGAAGAATTAAGTAAGGTAGAAATAAGTTGGTTTATCTGTAATCTGCTGATTTAGTTCTGATTTTAAGAACTGTGTATCAAATATTAATCACTTTCCCTTTGAAAATGCTGAGCTGCTTTTTTAGTTTTACAGTTATTCTTTTTCACATTATTTTTATTTTCCCATTTTTGTTGAATAGCAAGCAGCACCTGTGATGCTTTGTGCTGCTTTCAAGCAACATCTTACAGGTTTGGCTATCATGATGCATGTTGCTAGTGATCTGGTTCCCACTTGCACAGAGACACTTCTGTTTTAGGAAAGCCCTGCCTCAAATTTCTGTCATCTCTCATTACTGTAGCAAAACAAACTGTTTCTTTGAACATTGCTAAGTTGTATAGATTGCTAAAAGCAATTCATTTTGGTGGTGGATGTTCTCCTAGCACGCCAGAATATGGGTTGAATCACTACCAGTTAGAAATCCTTTACTTTTACCAGTAGGGAGGAGAGAGGGAGGACAGGCACTGTGATTTGATAGCTAAGCTGAACTTGTCTGTTTTAAAAAAATACAAACACATCAGCCCCAAAAAACAAAGCAACAGAACTGCACTACTTTCATATGCCATAGAAGACTGTATATCTGAAAAGGTCTGAACTGTCAAATGGCTTTTATTTCAATAGGAATCAGGAAATAAGGTTCTCCAGATATTCTATCTCACGGACCCTGTGCAGCTGCCTCAAATCCTTTGCAGTCCCAGCATGAGAAACGTATGTCCTTTGACAGCTGTGAAGTATCTTCAGAAAGTAGAAAAGATGATGCCATCAGTGGTCCTGACACTTACTAAGGCTTTCTTGGCTCTGAAAATGGGAGACCTGACAATGTATGAACATGAAATGGACTCCTATAAGGAGGTAAAGTATGCCAAGAGCATGAGCTATTCATGCTTTACAACATCCAAGTCAATAGTTTGACTCGTAGTTGCATTTTACAGTAAAAGAAACTTCTGATCACTCCTCTTCCCCCTGATCTGCTGTGTAGACTCCACTGAATGTCTGCAGTAACAGCAGAATGGAAGGCTGGCATACACTGGGACTGTACAGTTTACTCTGCAGGTAGCGTAATCTTGTCTTGGTGAAGACCAAATAAGCAAGTTTCGAAGCTCTTAATTCTTTATCAGTTAGATGTTGTTTACTGGGATGTAACCAACTCTGCCAGTGCTCTTCAGCTGCATGGGGGGATTGTATAATAGCATTTCTACACCTCTCCACCTGAAATTAATATGTGATATGCCCATGAAAACACCATCTGCATGCAAATATCTGTTACAAAATTGCTCTTGAACAGAATATTTGTCCATTGTGCTCATAAACTGAAGTTTCTGTATACAGTTTCACATCTTATGTGAAATCAAAGTACTTAACTCTTATTAAGATCTGATCAGAACCTACATCAGAGCTATCAAAATAAGAATTCCTCATCATTGTGAGCAAAAAATCTTAGTGGAGCTGTCTCTGCCATAGATGTTCACATGTGTGAGACCGGTCTGTAAATTACTTGTTGTTGTGTTTGATCAAGACTGTGGAATATTCAAAGCTGATAGAGTTTGAAACAGAGACCTTTTTCTTATTGGGATATTGGGAGTCTAAACACTTTTGAAATAAATTGATAGCTGTTTCAAAGTTAGATATCATGGTTTGGTGGAAGAAGTCCTGCAGAGTTTTTAAAGTTAGCTGGTTTTGAGTTGCAAGGTGGGAACTGTGGGGAGCTGTTTCAAAAATTATATTCAGCGCCACCTGCTTCTGCAGCACGATCAAGTGAAATTGCCGTGTTGTGAGCAAATACACACTGCATGGATGTTATTTTGAGAATAAGGTGGCTTAGGTTTGAGTGGTTTTGGTTGGATTTTCTTTCTTTCTAATCTGATCTATTAAATATATTCTATTGCACCTCACCTTTAAAAAAACGTTTTATTTCAAAGTAGGAAAAAAAAACACTTTCAGAAAGCAAATCTGAATTTTTCTTCTATGTCTGCCTTATATTTGTTGTGTAATTCATTTAATTTACTTAGGCATCATTTTTTCACTGTCTTTAAAATGGAAATAATGTGTTGTTCTACTCGCCTTCAAAAGCACTCACACACCCCGAAATAGCTTCTTGTTGCTCGAAGTGAGCACATTTTAATCGTTGTTTCAGGGGTATTTTCAAAATAAAAATCATACTTTAGCAAAGTAGTCTACTGAAATTTAGCAAAGTAGCCTCTTGAAAAGTCAGCCAGTGATTTTTCAAACCACCCTGTATATCAAATGTCCTAGATTTCTTTGTGAAATCCATTTAATGTGCACACTAACTCCATCTTTCAACAGTGTGTTACTTTCAGTGTTTAGGCACAAGGCCTGTTTTTCAGGAGTTGCTGCTCCAGAATGTGGTTTGGATCTCTGTCTCTGGAGAGCTACTCTACGAATTGCAGAAAGGATTTACTTTCTTCCCTGACTTCTTCCATCTAAATTTCACTGTCTGAGGAAATACTGAGTTTACTGAGTAATCTGTGTATTGAATTCTTTACCTGATTTATATCTAATTATGTTCGTAGACAACACTGGCTTGTGGCTTCATTGGGCAACCACGACTCTTGCAGCAACGTAAGGAAGGAATTGTTATGCCAACTGAGTTTGCTGTTCACCTGAAGGAGATGCAGCCTGGTTTACTGGTGGCTGCCACTGTGGCTTTACATGAGAACAGTAAAATTGAACTAGAAGAAGCGGATACCTTTTTCAAGGTTGGCCTGTGATCATGTTTTTGCTTCTATTTTTTTCATAGTGACATTGTTATGGGTAAGAAAAGCAACCTCAGTTGCTCCTTCACTCACATTTCAGCATTTCTTCAGAAAGAGCGAGATGAAAGTTGGAGATATTGTAGTCATGATAGATGGGTACAGAGTCAGAAACTGGACCTTCTGGAACAAAATATTGGTTATATAAAGCAAAAAAAAAAAAAAAATCCATCAAGTTATTTGCTTTTACCTATCATTTGGATGGAAAATACCTTGATCTCAGAGCCCTTTCAGTGGCTTCCTAGTGATTTAGCTTCCTAAGGCCACTGAAATTTAACAGAATTTAGATAAATTAATTCCATAAGCTCCTTAGGAAACAAATCTTTAGGATTAAAGCATACTTCTAAAGAATCGGGCTTAAATATGAAGGCATATAATGTTCTGATGATCTGTATAAATTGGTGAAAGAAAAGTCTGCAGTAAGAAATATAAAAAGAAGTACTAATAGTTTTTCTAGTGTCCCTGAAGCTTACTTTCTTTCAGCTGGCAATAGACCAACCTTTTTTTTCTTTTATCTACAATGATTAGCAAGACTTGGGTTGAGACGTGTTCTTCAGTGTATGTGTTGCAGTCTTACTATATCTATTACTGTGAAAGACCTGTATCAAAAAGAGCAAGTCATGAAGTTCCAATTAGAACAAGTGTTGTTGTTTAAAACCATTTGGAAACCAAGTAAAAATCCTTTTTGCTGGCACAGCAGATCTTAAAACATCTTCCTTGTGGGTCCTACCATGATACCCAGCTGAGCTACACAGCATATGTTATCATGGACTATAGAGACTTCTTTTGAAGACACCTACTTGTCTATTGGCATATATAAAAATCCTCGTCATTAGCAGTCTGTAAATACTTGCTGACAGTTGTACTGACATTTCTGGCAGTGGAGTAAATCTTGAAGAAGAAGCCAAATCTGTTGGTCAGAATTGATTACCTTAAAATCATTTAATGAACTTTTTACTTTGCGTAGCAGTGTATTACATAGAATCACAGGACAAAAAAGGAACCAAAGTTCTGCTTCTAGTAAAAGTGAGAAACTGTTCCTCCTGTCTTTTCTAACTTTTGCTGCTAATAATCACCATAGTCTAACTTGCTGTCTTCTATCGTTTTTGTTCTTAGATGTTGTGTAGTAGCAGTGAAAACACTATTCCCCAGCTCCTGGTGGATTTCTGGGAAGCTCTTCTTGTAGTGTCCTCTCAGGAAGAAATACTTCAGGAGCTCCTATTGAGGGTTACTTCTCAGTATGTTTGGAGAATATCAAGGAAGCAACTTCCTGAGACTAAGCCATTGAAAACAACAGAGGATCTAGTAAGTTGTGAACCACACAGAGGAAGTTTTAGGACTGCAGTGTTCATCCAAAATCTATCCAAGTACAATCCTTAATATTTTAATTCTAGACAGTTTATATCTTAAAAGAAGCAAGACTGAAATCAAGTAAGGTGGTGTTCAGTTACAAATTAGTATTGCTGTCTCTGGACAGTCCTGCTCCTTGGGGACATTTGCAAATATGCTTCCAACAGGAATCTCGGCTCTGGATGGAAATAAGGGTTAAAATGAAACCATGAGAATTTGTCAGGTGGATTATTTACAATTTTACAGAGCTAACTAAATGAGAAAATTATGTGGATGATGAATTCTAAAGAATTATGAACAGGAAAGCTGAAATGCAGAACTAAATAGAAGTTTCCAGTTTGTTTGTTATTAAATTGCATGAACCAGGAAAGAAAGGGTAGGTGCTCTTCTAAATTATGCTATTTGAGATTAAAAGTTTCTTTACTTGCAGTGAGTTTCACATGGAACTGTTACTAACAGAAATGTTTCTTTTATTGCAACTCGATCTGTCTTGTATAGATAAACTCCTGTAGTCATTTTGGATTGATTGTCCCATGGGTAACTTCTATAATGTCAGTGGGATGTTCATCTGACAAAGATTACCATGAAGACGTCTCAAGACTGCAGGTATGAAACAGGAATTACATCTTACTGCTTCCATCTTAGATTCATTCTGCAGATGTTCATGTATGTGTGAACAACTTCTCGTCCTTCTTCCCCTATAAGTTATTCAAGTTGAAATAAAAGGTCGACTGAAATGATGGAAGAAAAAAATACTGAAGAGTTCTGTTGATAACAATATTTACATTTGCATCCACTCTAAACTTACTTTCTCAGTTTTCAGCAATATTTATTAAAGGAAGTATTATTTCAGAATTTTTCCAAGTAAAGGCTTCTGTTCTAAGGTTATGGTTAGCATTTTTTGCAACATTTGTCTTAAATCCAAACAATACTTTTTCTTCTTGTCTTCAGTCTCTTTTATGTAGTCAGTCAATCAACATAGCTTCAGCTCTGCCTGTTTTGGAGCCCCTGACAGAGGCTGACAATGTCGGCCTCACCATCCGTGTTCTCTGCAGTACCCATCTGGGCAAGTATGAGGAAGCCATTGACCAGCTTCTCAGAAGGTGTCCTGATGCAGCTGTGTTCTACGCTCAGCATGAGCTGAAAGGTGACAATCAGGTGGGCTACTTTCAATACAGTTATTCACTACCATTTGAGAGTTTTTCCCTAACTGAAATGCTGTATGTACAGATGGTCTCTGGATGGATCACACAGCCTAGCTTTCAGACAAAGTAAATCGCTTAGCTTGCATTGAACCTCTTCCTTGGCATTTTAATTCCTTAACTCAGTCCCCGGTAATTATAATGGAATATTTTTTCCTCCAGTTTCTTCTGTCACTTACTCTATTCATAGTAAACTTAAAGCATAGTCTTTTCAGATGGCAGAGTGCCTCAGAAAAAAGAGTAATATGTTCTTTTTCTACTGTAAATGAAAAGCTACCTAGTTTCTCACTAATTGACTATGGGCTAAATTGTTTGTCAGTGTTTATAATGTGAAATCTTAGTAATAAGCTAACTGATAGGAGAACATGGTCCTTTGAATAAAATTGCACTTAAATGTGTTCTTCCTGTGTTCTAGTGACATCTTCTGACCTTCTAGCAATCAGAATGGTACCGGTACACTAGCGGAAAGATTATGTCCTCATATCCCATTTTCCCATTAGGCCTTTATACAGTATAAGTGTTGGAACTGATTTTATTCTAGTGTTCCAGGAATACAGGAGTTTATTTCCATTGCTCAGCACAGCTACTCAATTAATTGTATGCAGCTTTGCTGACCAGAGTCAGCAAAGGTGATCTTTACGGATCAGATGGATATACCAGAACTCTATTCAGAACCAGATTTGAGCTTTTTATTCAGATCTGAAAATAGTTTCTGTGATTGTTTCCACATTAGAGTAGAATGTGAGGTTGCAGTACTGAATCTGAACACAAGTGATAGGAAATAGTTACCAAGTTTTAAAGAAGGAGGAAAGAAATCCCTTTCCTTCTCTTCGTTCTTATCTACAAAATTGTGTACAAAACCTAGTTTACTACTACAGCTGTTGGAATGAGACAGATCAGGTTAGGAGACAGAGCAATGCTATTCACCACTTTCCATGGAGCTGTTTTGAGAGAAAAAAAAATTCTCTGACTGCTTTGGTATTGCTAATTATGCGACTTTTTTGTCTTCTAGACTCTTTTCTATAGAGGTTTGAGGGTCACTGTGTAAAGACTATTGAGCAGAAAAAAGTTGCACTGAAGACTGAAAAACACAACATATGCAAAATCACTGCCTTTCAAAGCATTATATAAAATAATTATTGAGTTCATAATAACTGACCTGTATTTGTACCCATCTGAGCTTAGTTCAGGGTATTTTTAGTGGATCTTTCATACTCTTAATTGCAGTCCTTGTTGATTTACACTTTTGCTATGGGGTTTTGTGGATTAGGCTCTGTGGTGGAACAAGCTGCTTCCTGAATTTTGCAAGAGAACTAGACTTACTGGAAATGACTGCCCTGTTCTTATTTCATCACTCAAAGGTAAATCAGTTGGTTGTAACTCAACTCCAGAAGGCTTTGTACCTCAGATAGCATTCTTAATAACTGTTCAGAGTAAGGACTACTGATGTGATAATTTGGAGAAAAAGGGGATCTTTTTCTTCAGTTAAAGCTAATGCAGTTTAGCAGCCTCTCTGGTCATTAGCACAGAATTCTGCAACGTAGGCAGAGTAGCCTCATAAAAATCATTTTGATTCATTTTGTATTGAAAACAAGTAAATTGTTGTAATCATACTCTTTCTATATAGGTCAGGAATAGACACCATTAAAAAACCTGCTAAACAGAACTAACTGTGATTGGTTTTTTTTCTAGGCTAAATGGCTATGTAGTTCTTAGGTAACAGGCTGCTATTGATAACACAGGGGAGGCTTAAGTGTGTATTGATGATTAGGTCATAGACTGAAAAAAAGTGTGTTAATACTAGAAGCAGAAAAATCCACCCTAGTAGTTCTGTAGTCCTATTGTTACATGTTTGTAAAAAGTTAATAATATTGAGTATAGCTGAGGGGCCAGTGTGGTTGTTTAGACAAATTAGGAATATTACATAAAGCACATATATTGTTAAAAGTATGCCATTGGAATGCCTGAGAAAAACAGCACTGTGGGGTTGCATTGTGCGGCACAGGTTGCCATGCTCTATCATAAAGTTCTAGTTTCTAGTGCCAGCAGTTTTTCTTTGGAATTATTTTCATGCAGTAACTGTGCTGTAATTGCTTAAGAACATAACATTGCACAGCTTCGTTTGCGAAGCTTCTTGCAAAGCATCCAGTTTTACAGATAGGTGTTGAGTTAGGGTACTAATAAGATTTCTAGGGCTTGCTTTGCATTTGACACAAAACATGTGAAGTACTGGATCAGACTTCATTAGTGTTAGTGCCATGTGTAGACCCGATGAGTCAAGATAGAGGTATGGTTTTAATCTAAGTCATAATTTCAGTTAGCTTTTTAGATTTCCCGTAGTTGTGTTTGCACCCAAATGGCTATGTCTCAAATTTCATTCCAGTTGCAATATTTAAATAATTTGATGACTTTAATTAGTAATTACATTATTAATACTTTGGGGTTTTTTCTTTGTTCTAAACTCAAAATACCTAAACAATATTTTCTCCCCTGCTCTGAGCAGAAACTTTATCAGTTGTTGCAATGGAACTGGAGCTAAGGGATTTCCTCAGTCTTCTACCAGAGGATGGAACTGCAGCATTTTTTCTGCCACATCTTCTTCACTGCAGCCAGAAGAAGCTGCTGACCTAAAACAATGACCTGTGGAGCTGCTATCCACTCAACTACAAAGAATGTGCTGTAATAAAAAAGTAAATGAAACAAACAGTAGAACTCCTTATAAGGTACCGTGGGATTCCCTTCGCATACATCGAATGTCAACTATAGAAGGACAGCTGTTTCCTGAGGCAAAGCATCTGTTTTGAAACTGATTCTGGTGCCAAAGCAGCTAGGAAATACAGAATCTACAGTACAACTGAACATACAGTGTTCACTGAAAGTAAAGTAGAAAGTCAGTCTTGAATCTTTATTAGCTGGATCACTGACCTATGGAGGAATTCAGGCTCAGGCATGTGTCTGACTGTACGAGTAAAAGTGAGTACCTTACTCTTCCAAGTGGAATTAGGCCCAACTGACGTGATTTTGCCACACAGACATTTCCTTGAATTCTAGCTGGCAAAATCAGGCTGCTGCTCTGTCATCTTAGTTACATACCCAGGCAAGTGTTATAGTGAAAATGTTTTAATTTAGCAATTCGCGAGAAAAGGCCTTTAATCAAAGAGAAACAGAAGTGGAAGATATGGACTAAGGTTGGCTTGCTGGTCTTTGTTTCCTCTCTTCTGTTATGCTCAGTCAGTAGGCAGTATTTGAATTATCACTAGGCCATAAATCCAGCGAAAACTCTTATTTCTTCTAGGGTGTTTGGTAAGCATCTCAGGTGCTTGTGCATGTGTGTACTGATGTTTGCCTGTCTTGCGAGCAGAAAGCATCTTTCTGCTCCTTCAGAGCTGGAATTCAGTCATAATAAATGTCACAATGTTTATAACTTTCTTATGAATGTAGTTTGGGGTTTTTGGCAGTTACCAAAAATACAATGACTCCCATGATCCCATAACCAGCTAAACCATCTAAAGGCCTAATTAGCTGACAATGACTCTATCAAATGTTTTCACTGGAGCTGCAATGTTATTTAAACCTGTAGAAGTCAGTCAGAAGAGATCATCTATATTTCAGCTAAAATACATTAACTAAAAAAAAGATAAATCAAAAGCAGTTTAACTTACTCAGAAAGCATTCCTGCTACAGG
The DNA here is from genome assembly GCA_013397755.1 of Cnemophilus loriae. NCBI lineage: Eukaryota > Metazoa > Chordata > Aves > Passeriformes > Corvidae > Cnemophilus > Cnemophilus loriae. The sequence goes on from VZTF01006011.1 coordinate 53,456, forward strand.
TAAAATGAAGATGTAATTTAGTGGTAGGTATTATGCCAGTTTCAGTATAATCTAGACCAAAGTGATTTAGGCTTGTTACAGAGAAGCAATTTCATTCTTACAGGTGTAAAGCCCAGATATCTTGCTTTCCTTGCGTGTCCCATACATCTTTCCTTCTCATTTGGCACAGATCTAGTGTGAAGAGTTGGGTTATCGAAACACAACCATATCTGCTCTTGCTATTTTCATTTTTGACCAGCATCAGCCATACTGCTTCTTCCATCTGTCGGGAAACACTTCCTTTTTCCTTTCCAAGGGCTGCAACAGCAAAATGATTCCACTGCAGGAGTTACTTAAGAGTCGTCATGCTGTGTCGGCTGAACCAACAGTTGTGGTGGCCGGGGGGCCAGAGAGCCCAGGTACAGAGGGGGCCCGCTGGTGGACAGGCTCCAAAGTGCAAGACTCCCCTTCACCTCAGTGAGAAAGGCCTCTCCCATTGACCCTGTGGAGATTCGGTCTGTCTGACTGGCCAACAGACAGACGCCCCTTGCATCCCTAAGGAGGATGTAATCCAGCCCCACTCCGTCCCCTCCTTATCCCCACTGGTTCTTGTATTACCCCACTTCCCTCCTGTATCCCTTTATAAGTCTATCCCAAATGGAAGTGTGTCCCTTTGCTGCTTCCCTCGCCTTTTTGCTGCTTCGCTCCTTTGGCCCCTTCCCTCTTTGCCCCTTTTGCTGCCTCCGCCCTTGCTGCCCTGGTCCCTTGGCCCCTTTCCCCCTTGCCTCGCCCTTTCCCCTGCTCCCTTGCCTCCTTGCCTCCTCGGACTGCATCGAGACAGATAAGTAATAAACTTCGGTGCTCCAGCAAGGGCCGCCTCTGACTCTTTGCCTCTAGTGATGCCTGAGCTGGCTAGCTCACTGTGAGCGTGGCTGCGTGTCTCCACCGCACTGGTGGGAGAGCTGACCTGCGAGGTGCCAAGAAGCACCGCCAGGGGTTCCTTAGCTAAAGGTCCCCTTGGAACAAGCAGCAGTTACTCCACCAACACCCACACGGCGATATCGTCAGAGCAAAGCTCTTCAGTACCATAGTCACCAAATTTTGGCCTTCACTGTCTGCATTTCATCAGGCTTATTCCAGCCTGATTCTGCCTTGGAATTATTTTCATAACAGGAAACCAAATCTTTTAAATGCACATTCTTGAAAGATACAGCTGAATAAAATTACAAAATAATTCAACAGAAATAATAGTCCTATTTTGTTAACTGGTCAATTATACAATACTATATATCTTTTCAGTGTGAACCTATGGATAAAATGATAATCAAATTTGTGTTTTCTAAGCAGTTACTACAAACATACCTATCTAGTAAAATGTGACAGTATGATGACCGATACCCCAAATTTTGCTGTTACTCAGGGTTATTTGCAAACTTTAAAAAGAAAGTACATTTCCTTAGCTCTTCCATGTTCCTCAGCTGCTAAATAACATGCATTAGCCATCACCTAGAATATATTTCACTTGCAAGATACTATTTTCATTTATAGAAAAATATATTTATAAGCTGTTACATCCGTTCAGCTGTCTTAGTCTGTGATTCTTTTCTTAGCCATGGCCCCTATGAGAAATCTTCCAAAACATGTAGAGATGAGTGGTCCAGAAGAGAGTATTTTCCAAGAAATGAAGGTAGGCCTTCGAAGGATCACTGTGTTAAAATGCTTTCATCATTCTTGTGCACCTGGCATGCCTTTACACTTGAACTGACTGAGTAATCTTGGGAACAGAGACTGTCTAGGAGGGGAAAAATAGCTTTTTGTTACATTTCATCAAAAGAATAGTCTGTGCATGCGGCCAACAGAGTCCAAAATGGGCACAGAGGATCCAAGTACCTTCTGGACATTGTGAGTTAGATTTAAAAACAGCTTTAAGATGCACTGAAGGGTACATTTTAATGCACTCTAGATGACTAATAATAAAAAATCCAACATACTGCTGATCCAAGTTGAAAGTCTGTTTTTACATGTCTTTCTGTGTACTCTTAAATTAGCCTTGTTATTGTCTGGAGGTTTGGCCTAACATACTCTGTAAATCAGTTTTAGTGTTTATAAAATAGAATTAGGTTGTGTTTCACATTCCAGTAGTTTATCACATAGAATTAGATTTTCTGTTTAACATCGCATTCTGTATTTTTAGTATAGCTATAAATGTAAATCATATAGTTGTGTGTATATATGCATGCAAGCATCACATATTTTGAATTATTTCTACTGTTCTTTTTCCGTCAATTAACTACAAGAAATGCCTGTTACGCCCTGTCTTTTGAGTACTGGAAAGTGTTGTTTTTAAAATTGTATTAACTTTTTAGAAACAAGAACTTTCAAAAGTCTTCAAAGTTCAAGATTTTTCACTGGTAATATTGCTAGAGCAAGGTAAAAGTGTCCGTAAAGCTACAACATGCTCTTGAGAAAGTAAACGCTATTTTAGTTTTTCAGTACTTCAGCTGTATGGGGATGATGAATTCAGCTGTATTTACCAGCTGTGCTTGTTTTGAACAAAGATTGAGATGAAGTCTGACACTAGTGGCACTTCTTGGGTACAGAAGTACTCTGTCTCATGAAGAATTCTTTTTAAATTAAAAAATCTGTCACTTAGATTTCATGGATGATAAGTCGAAGTAAAGTCAGTTATCGTCCAGTTCTTTAGCTACTTCACTTTCTTGAGCAGCTCTGAGGGAAGTATGACCAGGTGGCTTGCAACATCTTCGCTTCTGGATATGGAATATTGCTGGGGGCCTGAACTGGTTCTAAGTATGCTGGCCTGTCTGTAAGCCCCACTGTGCATCTTTAAACATAAAGAACATTAGTAAGCTAGATGGCTCTTACCTTCCTTTGGGAGCACAGTGTAGGTTGCTTCCATGCCTGCATGGATGTGGTCAGTAACATGACAGTGTAACAGCCAGGTTCCGGGGTTCTGTGGGCTCATTTCCACAGTTTGAAATGTCCCGGGGAACAGATCAAAGACATCTGCCCGGTAAACCCCTGTTTGCTTCAAGACAAAAAGAAACAACAGTTAAATTGTGTTAAACACACTTTCTGTGTGTCATTTCTACTGAAGCATCACTTTGTACATCCACTTCATGCTCCAAAGTTTAATAAACTAGCAACTAAGTGGAAATGAAGAAAAACTATAGCTTTTGTCTTACCATAGCCATGAAAAATTCACAACTATCTTGTTGGAGCAACTTCTGAGGTTACCAGTGGGCAAATGCTACTGGCAGATATTCTCTTTCTCTTGTATGTTGATTGAATACAGGTTTGAGGCATAAAACCCTTACGGTTAAAGTACAAGCCGTTGTAATGTGACTTTTCACCATAGATAACAGTCCTTGGTATTTGACTTACCTCTCATTCTTAACACAGCAAGAAATAAGTGAAAAAGGCCTGATACCTTGTAGTCAAAGCTGTGGCCATGGAAGTGTGCTGTGTGAATGTCTGTCTCACTGCCCATTCCTATCAGATACCAGCTGACATTATCTCCAACATGCATAGTCAGGCCATGCAAATTTCCAAACACCTTTCCATTAATGGCTAAAAAGAAGGAAAATAAGACAGAGAAAACAAATAAGATTTTGTGCAGAGCAAGTTGTTTACTGGCATTAAGTCAGAACTTCAGATTTCATTTTTATTCTTTCTCTACTCAAAACTTCAATATGGGAATATAGGGGGTTTTGTTGTTCTTTTGATGTTGTTAAGGGTTTTTTTAACTTGTGAAAAGAAAAGTCATTCACTGGCATTAGCAGTGTTTTCAAACAGTTTGAGTAAAATTTTTCAGGCCTTCTGTCCTGGAACTGGAAGTTCAGGGGGCTGAGAAAATTGAATTTATGTGCACTACTTTTAATTATATAATTTTATAGGATTCGCAGAGCTATAGGAACTAAATTGGGAAACATACCATGCATTTTATTACTTTCAAGAAATTCCTCATCCTCTTTGTCAACAAGGTGTGGGTTGGTAGAATACGTTTTAATGTTTTCATCCAAGTACCATGACTCATTTTCATCAAAAACCATGAAGAGGAGAGCAAATTGAACTTTCTTTTTAGTATGAAATGATGGCAGGTAATGTCTATGACACACAACGAGTGTGCCTATTAATCCGCTATAAGTGTCCTGAAATGACAAATGAAAACCCACATAATTGCAAGATGTAACTAAGCAGAAGTACTTTTAATGACATACATGAATCCTTTTACTATCTTCATAGCTGTCAGTATTTGGGAATAAGGGCAGCCAGCATCAAACAAAGTTATTTCTCCACTGTTATATGCTACCCAGGGATCAAGTTCAGTGAAGACTGCCTCATTTTCATCTCTTGCTAGAAATAAACAATTATTCCATATTAATTTATTGCTCTTTTTTCAAACTATTTTTATAATTTTGAGCTTGATTTCCATTCAAAATATACTTATTGACACTTTATTTGTATTTGTTGAGACGAAGGCAAGAATATATTCATTTTTATTAAAAATACTATGTTAAGCTAATTCATGCTTGGTAAAAAATGGCAGAGTTGTGTTTCACAGTCGCATATTAGTTTTCCCACAAATGACTGATTAGATACTGAGCAAGCTATAAAGTGCTAGCTTTAAGAAGGAAGTCTGAGATGATCTATACCAACAGCAGAACAACTAGGAACTAAAACCATGAATGTCTGTGACATTCAATTTCTGCCCTGACTTTCTTGCAATTTGCCTTCAAGAAACATTTAAATTCAAAGGTATGGTAATAGGGGAAATAACTTGGCAGAGAAAGCAGAAGAAATTTCAAACTCATCTCCTTTGGTTATATCTCTGTTGGAGACATGAACAAAACTGATATCAATAATATACCTTAACAATGTCCACTGTTGAATGGTATGCCCATGCAATACAATGTGAATCTCCTCTCTCAGGGCTAGATCTCGCTGGGATTTTCCAGACATATTTTTTTGTTTCACCTGAATTAAATAAGCATCAATTAATTTTTGAAGTTTTCAGTGTGCTGACCTACAGGAGGTCATCCTGAAGCAGATGTTATCTCCATTTACAGCTTATATTTGTCTTGAACTACCCCTTCCCATTTACTACACTGGTACTACTGATGGCCCCTTCTGCAGATCCCTGATTCTTCTTGACAGTGGTTTTGTGTGTGTATGTGTGTGTCTGCACACAGTTCACCATACTTAGTAAAGGCGATTGTATCTTTTGTAAAGATCACAGAGGAACGTCAGAAGTAATAGCATAAGCAATGCTTTCCCTATGGAGCCGAATCTGTTTGCTTTCATGAAAGGTGCAGCGACATTATGTCAAAAAATTACTGATCAGTCAAGGACCAGGATACATAGCAATAATTAGCAGGGGCATTTGAACTGTAGAAATATTTGTCATAATCGGCATGAAAAATTTAAGAACTTGAGGCAAGATGAACAAAAATTACATCTTCCTTGCTATCTGGAAGCGTGCTAAATCTTACTAGAAGTCTTGATGTTATCTGCTGGAAATAAAGAAGGGTGGTTTGATACCTGGGTTAGTTACAGCAACAACAGAACTGTTTGTTTTCACTCCATGGGCATGGATAGAATAAGGTCTTGATGCTAAGTTCTTAAAAACTATTATAATTTTATCTCCAGTATTTGACACAAGCAGTGGCCCTGTGGGATTGAAAGGAAAGATTAACTTAGTTTTACAAAACATCAGAGCAGACAGAGAGCCAGCTTATTGTGTTCAAATTCACAACATTACCTTATAATTCAGCTGAAAACTGTGTAAAGATACTATTCACTACGACATGCCAACTTGAGATGTTAAAGTTAGGCCTCTACGTCTCAAGTTCTGAGCACCTTCTGTGTACCTGAAGTCAGTGTGAATGTTGCTGCCCCCTTTTATGCTGACTTAGGAAAAACTGACTTCTGATCAGGCAGCAAACCAAAAGGTTTTTTTCCTTGTGAAGCAAGCAATGTTATCTTGCAGGGAAAGCACCACAATAAAAGTAGCAATTCCATGTAGGTTTTCCATTAAGATTGAGCCAATTTTTGTGGGTAGAACTGTACTCAATAATTTTTGTGGGTAGAACTGTACTCAATATTATTTAAATAGTATCTTTTGATTTGTGTCACTGCATTTTTTGCATTTTCAAAACTGAACATGATGTCTTTACCTTGAATTTCCAGGTGCTGCTGCTCCTTTGCTCTGTTTTTGAGAGTAGTGAATGTCTGATCGGTGTACTCACGATATACTACCTTTTTGTACTTTGAGCCAATGAATTTGTCATTTTTATTTAAAAATGGATTGCCAGGGCTGCCAAAAGAAGAAAGAAATGCATTCCTTCATGTATTTTAGAACATCTTTTGCAGATATGTCAATTAACTCTCAAGCAAGGATCTGGCTCAGTGAAAGAGTAATCTCATAAACTGCTAGTATCTTCAACGTGAAAACATTCTTGTTAAGCTGGGAGGTTTCTCTCTAAAAGGTTAAAAACCCCACTATAAATAGAGCGAGTCTCTATGGTACTTGAAAAAATGCTGAGTGCTTGGCCTGGCAAGTGCTTCAAATTGCAGGAAGACACACAGCAACTTGCATACTGAAAAACAGAGCCTTCGGTGACATGTGTAAATCTGAAATGAAGCCTAAAACTTGTAAAGCTTAAGTCCCTTGCTGACATTAAATGAGAGGGATTCTCTGCTGAGATCATGGGGGCTGGACACAGTAGGGGGGGAAAAAGTCTGGTAACAGCATAGTCCATGTTACTTGTGCTTAGATTTATGTCAGAGTCCAGTGGTATACAGGGCAAGGAAATGTACTATCAAACTGAGGAAAAAGAAGAAAACACAATCATAAGATGACAATGAACATTTTAAGCTTTCCACGTCAAGGACTACCAATATCAGTAAATAATAAATGCACATGCACTATCCAGGATCCATTAAAATCTACACCTGTCCCACAGAAGATCTGTGCTGGACTATTTCTCGAACATTATGCTGTCTGGATCAGTTACATGGCAACACTACTGGGGAAGGACCACAAATTCAAGTGAGCCCAAAAAATATATGTGAAAAGAAAGTGTGTCTAGAAACATCTGGATGAGGAAAAGGTTCAGAGCAGAAGTGAGTTGCTCCTTTGCTTTTTTTGCATTTTTTTCCCCTGTATATTCCAAAGTACCTTCCCTTGTGGTATTGATGCCGCTCAAATTCCCATGTCCTGTTAGGAGAATAGTCCCATTCAACTTCCACTGCAGCAATGTAGTAAATCTTTTCATTCAAATACACAGATAAATCTATATTCCACCAGTGGCATTTTTTCACTTTGTAGTTCTGTTTCATGCCCGCAGTGTAGTGGCCTGTTGTCAGGCAGGACACTTCAAAAACTCCTAGAGGTCATATAAGAAACGAAGACTTGAGGGGACTGACAAACAGGTTATTGCTCATATAAGGTCCAAGATCTTTGTGCAGTATGGCTACTTGTAGTAATAAAATTCAGCATACAGAGGAGCTAGAAAAATCAAGGCTTTAGCATTAGAAACATAGGTCCTTACAGTTTGCTGCCCATCAAACACAGCAAGTGCACAGTTTTAACACCAGGATCAATATACCAGCTACTTAAAGCTTGTCTCTATGCACAAAGCATTCATAGGTAACAGTTTCTGCATTAGTAACAGGATTTTTAAACAAGACATTTACCTTCAGAATCAGGCTTCATAATAGCTGTAAGAACTGTATGTGGAAACAGATTGGCTGTATCCCTTCTTGTTCCTTTAGTTACAAATGTGTTTTCTGAGAAGTATATCCCATGGACATCAACTTCTGAACCCAAGCCCATCAAATGCCAGGAAACAACACTTCCTTTACACATCTCAAGACCAGGCTGATTTCCATACATATAACCATTAATGGCTATAGAAGATTCGAGAAAGCAAAACCCACCTTGATTAATATATTACTTAATTCTGCAATATAGATTAATTAATAAACACTTCAGATGTAATGTCATGCCTTAGACTGACAGAAATCTATGAATAAATATAATATAGAAATAAATATAAATAAATAATAAAATACTTTATCACATCAACAAAACTAAAGAATCAATTCAAGCAAAACAACTTTTAAACCCCAGTGTGTAAAAATAATTTCTAACTGTTTACCTTTTCAATGTCTACAGCACATGTTTCTGCCTTGATCAACTGGATCTTTCCCTGCTTTCTACTCATCACGTATTCAGGGTGCATAAAGGATCCTGCTTTATACCCTGCAACACCCTCCAGCCATACGGTGGAGGCAATCAGAAGGGTTTTTTAGTTTGAGTTACCAACCCTTTCTAGATAGTCCTTTGCAAAACTTTCAAATCCTGGGCTTCTCAGGTACCACTGAATGCTCAGCACCTAGAGTCTGTAAACAGGGATGGCCCTGAGGGGAAAACTTTTTAAAATGCACAAATAAATATGCTTAAAGATTAGGACTTGCTGGCAGGGCTAGGGCCTGAGGGTAAAAATGTCTTTTCCACATGAAGCTTGAAAAACATTTCTGCAGTACTAGAAAACAATCAGTGTGAAACTCAGTTCTGCCCTATTAAAGAAGCAAACACTCATTCTGAGGCAGTCTAGCTGGCAGGTCGAGGGAGTGGATCCCTGGCGTTTGCTCAGCATTGCTGAGGCCACACCTGCCGGGCTGTACTGAGTTCTGGGCTCCCCAGTATGGAAGACATGAACATATTGGAGAGAGGGCAACAAAGGGCCACCAGGATGATCAAGGGACAAGAAAGCATCTCTTCCTACAAGGAAAGCCTGAGGGAGCTGTGACCCTTCAGCCTGAAGAAGAGGCAGCTTGGGGGATCTCACCCACCTGTACAAACACTTGCAGGGAGAGTGACAAGGGGACGGAGCCAGGCTCTTCCCAGTGGTACCCAGTGATAGGGACAGAAGCCCAACTGACACTAACAGACACCAACTGACACACAGGAGGTTCCCTCCAAACATCAGGAAACAGTTGTTACTGTGAGGCTGACCAAGTACTGGCAGAGGCTGCCCAGAGAGATGGTGGATTCTCCATGCTTGAAGGTGTTCAGAAGTCATCAGGACATGGTCTTGGGCAAATGGCTCTGCGTGTCCCTACTCGAGCAGGGGGTTGGACCAGGTGATCTCCAGAGGTCCCGTGGAACCTCAACTGCTCTGTAACTCTGTGAAAAACCTCCTTTCAGCTACATCATCTGTAAAGCAGAGGTCAGTTTTGTCTTGCTGCCTGGTGGCACTCATAGTGGTTGCACACAGGCTAAAGACCTAATTCCTCCTTCTATCTGCTCAAAGTGGTACATAACCATGCCAAATCCTCAACTGCCATGCAAGATGCTGAACAGCTGGCATTATACTTTGAACTACCACATTTAGTTGAAACTGAATTGCACTGAAATGTTTTGGGTTTTTTTCCACTGGAAAGGAATGAAATGTCTGTGCACTATACAGCTTTCCTGCCTCAAACATGAAACCATAAAAGTAAAAACCTTATTGTAGAAATTCATATTTGGCTAACTAATAATTTTCTTACAGTGCATTTTGTTAGACTCTTGGAAGTCTTCATCATCTTTGTCAATTTTATCAGGACTTAGTGTAAACATCAAAATATTATCATCCAAATACCAGCTCAGATTCTCATCAAATGCTGTGGCAAGTAGAAAAAACTCCATATTCACATTTTTCTGTTGAGAAGAAATAGTAGAAAGGAAAATAGAAATGAGTGAACAGAAAATGTCCGGGGAAAACATCCTATGCTCATAATAATTTATGAGTATAAATCACAAAATAGAGTAAATCCATACATTGATACTTCATTCTGATAATCTCAAAGCTCTGTAATTGCTGCATCTGGTGACTAAGTATCTGCTGCTAATGCTTTTTCTACCAGCAGGGACCACCTCTGGAAGTAAGTTTGTATTTTGGTCTTTAAAATCTCTACATTTTGCTAGAGATTCTCATCATAGCTGAGACTTGAATGCCAGCAGCTGCTCATGACAATGGTGTTTTCACATTGCAGTGACTGTCTGTCTGGAGCCAGATTGAAAACCAACCCCACTTTCTTCATCTTGTTTATTCCCCTTAGGATATGGGTGAAACTGTGATGTGGAGAGGAGGTGGTGCAGTCTGGGAGGAGAAAGCAGATTCAGCTGTGATGATGCAAATATTTCCATTTTTCTTCTTTGACTGACCTGTTTCCCAGAAGAAAGCAGAGCTCCTTTTCTGCACACCAGGAGAGGACCCACAAGGCCAGAACTGGTGTCTCTGACTGCATCCACAGCTGAGTAATAAAGCCAGGTTAAACAGTCTGGATCTTGGTGTGTGGGACCCACATCTTCTGGCACATCCCATTCATATGTAAATGTAGTGCCCGGACTCACGTGAGAGGCTGGAGATTCGGAACCTATTACGGAAATCAGCACTGGGAATTATGCCAAGCGAACATTCTTTCTTTTCTCACCTTTAACACATGGGCAGGTAAGACAGTGAGTGCTCAGATGCTGCAGCTCCGCATCCGTGGCTCACCTCTGGGGGCGGTGCCATAGCGAGCCCCTGCCTCGCTCCTGTGATAACTCACTCCGTGGGGCTGGATGCTGAACGGCCGGCTGGCGTTGTTCCAGAAGGTCACCCTGATGCGCTCACCCACTTCAGCCTTGATCACAGGTCCTGGAAAAGTGTACGTGGTCCAATTACAGGATATTTCTATCAAATGGTGTACAGGTCACCATGAACTTACGGCATTCAGCGGCCAGCTGCTTTTTCCCTTGCACGAGGAATGCCCCTAGGTGTCTGTGGCCACAGACCAGGTCCCTGACACATGGCCTGAATCACACAACAGCCCAGCAGCAACCAGTCCCAGTTCACATGGAGGCCCACTGACTTTCAGGACAGTTCCTCCCTTTGGAAAGGGATTTACAGACATTAGCACCAACCCATGCCAGAAGCAGCAAGGTTATCAATAGGACTATACCTGCCTAGCCTGGCCCTGTAATTCAGAGCCTGACCTTTGGCATGCTCCTACAGGGAAGCTGGGTACCATGACAGCGTTGTGTTCAAGAGCTTCTGTACTCCTTGGGGGAAACCAGAGGCACTAGCGACTGCTGGAGGCAGGGAAAGCTGAGGGCTTCTCCATGCATGTGAGGGCACTGCTCACTAACAGTGGAAGTGACTGTTTACTCTCATAAATCTATGACAAGAAAAAATTTTAGACTCTCTTACCTAGGAGTCCAAGATGTGCTTCCTCTGCAAGCCTTTTTTTATGTTCAGTGAAAGAACCATCTGTGTACTCTTTGTAAATTGCTTTTTTATAGGAGCCACCAATTCTTGTCTCACTTTGTTCAAAAAAGATGTGAGATTCACTGTGTAAAAGAAATTGCAATAGATGCAAACAGTTCAAGCCAAAATGCTCAGCTGTACAAAGGCAGTCAGGCCTCAACCCTGTTTTCTGAGGTATGACATGCTGAGTTTGTCTTTTGGGGTTTTTTTCAGTGGTATGGTCACACACTTATATGCAGTCCCGTAGAAGATGTGCAGGAATCTATTATCCTTCACTAACTTCTCATTAAGAAAAAGCCACTGTGCTATGTTGCCCTTACAAAGCCAGTATGCTTAGAGACTCATCAACAATGATTTCTAGTGAACATTTCATAACCTTGAGTTTACTCTTCTTTTAATTAGAAGTTAAAAAAATTCAACAGGAGCAGATATGAACATCAAGAATACGTAACATCTATATACAAAGTGAGAAGATTTAGTCTACACTTCTACTCTTTAAGAAAGGACCTTTCAGTGTTTTCCAGGCACTATTCAAACAATGATCTGTGCCTCGTTGCTTGTGGAAGAGGTAAGTATGCTTTAACTCCCAGATTAAAAACTTGAGGAATCAATGTATTCAGTGAATCGATCCAGGTCTGAAATATGTAAACACAGTGCAAAGGGCAAAGATACCTCATGCAAGCTATTTCCTAGATGAGATACTGTTAGCATGAGTTTCATCATCTAAGGCAATGCTCATGAACTCCTACTTTGTTCCCTAGCTCAGAATAATCAACCACCTTGAATGGAGTCACAGGAGTCACAGCCTACATACGACATAATAATTAATCTTAATCCCAGTGAAATGACTAACATAGCAGCAAAATTTAAAGTAAGATTACAAGGAAAACAATTGACCTAATTTGGCCTGATATTTATTCTAGCATTAATATTTAAGCACAGCTGAGGACAATGAGCAATTCTGCTTAAAAGTCAGTTCTACCATATGGCTTACCTAATTTAGCATGCTTAAATCAATTCAACTTGGAAAATAGAAATTCTTTAATTAGAGGCATTTACCTGTCGATGATTAATTCTTGTCCTGTAAAATGGTTCACTGCAGATGGGCCATAATTCCAGATGATCTCTTCAGCAGCAATGAAGTACTGTCTTATCTTTGTACTCTCATTGTGACCTAGTGTGGATTTCTTACAGTCTTCTACTTTAAAAAGGGCCTGCATACCACCTGGAAAAAAAAAAAGAGGTAGAGAAACCTAGGGAGAAGGAACTGAATTTTATTTTCTCTTTCCCTGCATCCAACAGGTGTTCTGTTCCCTGGACAATTCCCACACCATTGATGGATATGCAAATCACAAAGTGGAAGACGAATGCTATAAAAGGAGGCATGCCAGCTGAGCTAGGATGTAGAAACACAGCCGTGGTATGTCCAGCAGGCGGACAGGTGTGGTAAAGAGCATTCTGTTTGTAAAGCTGGCATGGCAGGGGAGATTAGAGTAGGGTGGACACAGTGCTGTCTGTGAACAATTAGCCAAAGGCAGATGTTACCATCTAAATATAATCAACAGCTTACTTGTGGAACTCCCAAGTCTGCATCCTAAGGGAAGCAGTTAGCAAATCTGCTTGCTGGAGATACAAATAATATAGTGAAGAGAGCCCTTTCACAGCTATAAATCAGGCCAATTTGTAGGATTTGAGTCTTGGCCAGGATGTCACAGCCATATCAGGACATTGCTTGATCTGATTGCTACTTCAAAGCTTGGAACTGCTGTGTAGTTGAATCTGTAGGTTACATACTTTTTTTTTATTGGAGTTTTCAAATCTTGGAGAATGATTTTCAGTTTTGTGTTCTTGCCCACTTCTGTGACAAATGACTTCTCTCACTTACAGGAATATAGATCATTCAAAAGCATGGAATTAGCTTCTAAGTATTTCATATGGCTATTAAAACTGAAAATACAGGATAATACAGGGAAGAGAAAAGAACGTCTCTGCTTATTAATGAATGCACTTTCCAGAACATGTATTTGTCAGCAGGCAGGTTAGCCTGTCTGTCCTTCGACCCTTGCGAAACATGGAATGAGCCCCAACTTTTTTGTTGGCAAACAGAAAATTGTGGTTAGTTATCTCCAGCAGGAGGCAAACATCATGCTGGTTTTTTGTCCAAAGGTGAGGCTTGCAAAAGTGCAGCTGTGCTAATTGCTGCCAGCTGATGATGATGTCCATTAGAGAAAAGAATCTCTTGATTCCCGTGGCTACAGGCTCAAACACATCTAATGCACTTGTAGGCATTTCAACTACTATGAGAGTTTTGTTACCTAGAGGAGAATATTGCCTGGCATATCACCAGGTCGAGAGCCCTGCAAAATGACTCAGTAAACTCTTAGCGCAAGCTAAAAAAATTCTCATCACTGAAACTTGTACTGTACCTTCAATATGGTCATTCACTTGGCAGCTGAGCAGCCATTCCCCAGGGCTCCTTGGAACCATGACAGCATCGATGAATGTGGCTGGGAAGAGGCTGATGGTGTCAACTCGATGATGCCTTTCTATTAAGGTCTGTCCATGAAAGTAGGCTGAATGGATATCAGCTTCATTACCCATGCCAAAAAGATGCCATTTTATTTTATCTTCCACACACATTGTGAGGTTTGGGAGGTATCCATACATGTACCCATTGATTGCTAAAATAGATGTTGTTTATTACTGTTAACTTCATAGACCTTAGGATTTTTTCTTCAAATGCAGGTATCATACAACTGTTGCTGTATTCTTCAAAATAGAAAGATCTTCAAAAGAAAGCTCCACACCTTTGAAAGTCGGTGCCAGCATCAGACACATGCTTCCTCTACATAGCTATGATTCTGGAATCCATGTCAGAGCCAGAGGTATCCTATTTATTTACACTAACAGTAAAAACTATTTTTCTAAATGTTGAAATTATAGTACAGAGCTCAGGACTAAGAACAAAGTAACACAATTCTGTTTAGAGTGCCTGGGAAAATTACACTGGCAAATAGCTTTTTGGCTCCTAAGAATTTTATATCACAACTCCAAAGGTTTGATTGTGCAATACTTGCCATCACTTTTTAATTTTTAAATTTTTGTTTAAAAGAATCTTTCTTAATCCTCTAAGAAAAAGCCCTGATTTAAAAAAAAATCTACAATTCATCTTTAAAAGAGACAAGACAGAAAAATATTACTTTACGATATCAGTGACAAGCAACATTAATATAATGTTCTCTCACAGTGCATTTTATTGCTTTCCTGGAAGTCCTCATCATCTTTGTCCACTTTGGAAGGCTCAAAACAGTATGTTCTGATATTGTCCTCTATATACCAACTGAGATTTTCATCCACCACGGAAAACATAAGGATAAATTCAGCATCAAAGTGTTGACCACTGTCTCTATTCATTGTATCTGAAAAATAAAGGGGTATATTCAAAATCTTTGGTAACTGACATTATTTTTTTTGTCAGTTTTAACTCTAGTCTCAGTAGGGCTGGACCCTGTTTACTTCACGTTTTGACACTTTTCTTGAGTGTGACTGTACACATAAACTTACAGACACACTCAGAAAACAAAAATCCCTTTTGATAGATTCTGTAAAATTACCGAGAATAAATATTGCATGTTAATCTCTTTCTTATATCAGTATTTACAATTCCTCGCGCATTGCTAGCATAGCATATCTCACTTATATGGATTTGTGGACGAAGTATTCTGCAGATTATATTCACTCTCATACGCAAAATCAAACTACTTCCTACACTGTTGAAGGCAGTTGATTGAGAAGACCAAAAGTAGTTATTTCAAAATCAATTGTAATCTTCTCCTCTTCCAGGAACTTATTTCACTGATATTTATCAATGATAATTATCAATCACCTTGCATATGTATTTATTTACTCACGTATTTATTTATGGTTTACCTTTCCTGCAAATTATTAAAGGCCCAACAAGCCCTGAGGCAACATCTCTTGGAGCATCTATGTGGGAGTGGTAAGCCCTGGTTACGCAGTCTGCGTCTGCTTTAGCTGGACCTTGATCTTCTGTCACATCCCATGTGTAAGTGTACTGGCCTCCAGGCTCCACAGCATCATCTCGCTTTTGCAAATCTTTGGTGGTGTCAGGATAAAAAGCACCTGAAGAATTCCACGCAGCCACAATTAGCACAACACATTCACAATAGGGTGTCAGGATAGCACCTGCCATGCTGAAAGTTGACTACATGCTGAAGTAAAATGGACTGAAAATCAGAATACAGGTTAAAAACTCACAACTTTTAAATCAGATGAGTAGATATTTTCTTTCTGTTTAGGAATCTTTTCATTTGCCTTTGAAGCCCATAGGAGTACTTTGATTAATGGCCCATTAAAGTTAGTCCTTAATTTATTCAGAGGGGACTATGTACCTCTTGTAAAAAGGTAACAATTCAAATATTTGTAAAACATTTGTTAAATATTAATCTTGGAAACTGTTCTAAAAAATTGCATATGCCCTGAAGAAATATAGGTGTTGCTGGAATTATAGCAACAGAAAAAAAATTCCAAAGTGTACGTACTGCTGCATAATAAATTGTTGTGATCCCACAGAGTGTGTCTCTATCAAGACACATACTAGTTGTGATGAAAAAGTCCACAAAATACTAGAAGCTAGGCTGATACTTCATAAATTCTTCTAATGAAAGATTTTTAAAGAGTGATTTTGAGACATCAGATTCTCAGCAATTCACACACTGTTTTTAAGGCTCAGTAATAAAACTTTCAACAGCCATATTCTGATGCCATCCAGTGCAGAAAATCACCCATTGCCTGAGTGTGGCCAGACTGGCTATTGCAAGAACAGGCCATCACCTATCCCAGTAGCACCCCTGAATATATCTTAGAGTGTGTCAGACTTTCATCTCGTTAATTAATTACTAAGCAGTATCTTTCTCCATTTTAAGAAACTCATCTTATGGTACCTTATATACCATATACACAAATTTATTGTTAAGAATTTGGAACAGTACATTATTACTGTTAACAGTGTCTTCCTTGCAGCATCAAATTTTTATATATCCTCCATATCTGAATCTCTTATATACCTTTATACCCTTATTTTGGTTGAAACACAAATACTCTTATTTCAGGTAAAATGTTGACCTAAAATTGCATTCTTTAAAAATTCTACTTCTGGCTTTGTATTTCACTCTTGAAAAATTATCAAACTTAGCTCCTATTTTTAATTGACCGTGTCCTATTTACTTGATTAGTCTTCTTTCTGACAGGAGAATACCACTTACACTCAGAGGAACGATTAACTTTTGATAAATTCTGGCACAGAATGGAATCAAGCTTACCTTCATTTTCTTTTGTGTATCTTACACCATGTGGATGCAGTGTGTAGTTTCTGGAAGCAAAGTTTTTCAAGTGAATAGTAATGGAATCTCCAACTTCTGCCTTAATTATAGGACCTAAAAAACCCAGCCAGGAAGGTTTGTCAACTATCACATCATATAAATGACTGGTATACTGAGTGTAGATAGCCTTCTTATAAGTGCTTCCTATCCTGTGTGGTCCTCTCTTGAGAAAGACTTCAGCCTGCCTGTAAAGAAAATACACAAATGCATCCGTAGTGTGGTTTTTAATTAATAGTCTCAAATAAAGATCAGGCCTCTGCAGAGCTGTGCACAACTACGTGCAGGCCTTGTTGTGAAATAAGTTAATACTGCCCAAAAATGCAAAGTATTTTCTACGAGGTGGAGTATTGTTTGAGCGTATGGGGAAGGAATTGTAGGTACCTTGGCAAGCACAGGTCTGAAGTGCAATTAAAATGCCAGTCCAGAGCTCCAGTTGGGGAGCATAAACTCAGTTGCAGAGGCTCAGTTACTATAATTCTGAGTGTATGAGGCTCTTAAGCTGCAACCTAAATTGAACAAATATGTTATGGCTCTTCTTGGACCGTTTAAACAGCTACCGTTTAGTTGTAGAGTATTCCTTCTGCACTCTGCTTTTTGCTGCCCCT
The DNA here is from genome assembly GCA_013397755.1 of Cnemophilus loriae. NCBI lineage: Eukaryota > Metazoa > Chordata > Aves > Passeriformes > Corvidae > Cnemophilus > Cnemophilus loriae. Next base: position 70,760 of record VZTF01006011.1, read on the forward strand.
ATAAACATCAATCTCTGCACAAGCACAGCCTCATAAAGTGTCCAGGAGGTGAAGGGGAGTCAGGGAAGCTGAAACTGAAAAGTACAATACAAGGGATCAGCTACATTGCAGGCATACAACCACTGAAAACCTGAAATTAACGTAGCATGCTGCAGGTCACCACAGACCAGGGAAAAGCAGTGAAAGTGCAGTGAACAGCAGTGGACTGTTGTATTACAACACAGCTCTGCGATTCTGGGACAAGATGCCCTATTTCCACCCCGATCAGAATTACTAGTCTGCTGAATCCCTGGCAGTGTCTTACACCTCACAAAGTTCGTGAGTGGAAAAATAAAAAGCTGACTGCTTCATCTCACACCTGATCGAGTGGCAAGTTATGGCTGAGGCTCTCACTAGAGAAAACAAACCACAAAAAATTTTCTCATCCCTCATCCGCAGACCAAATGAGAACTGCATTTTTGAGATATTTCTAATTTGTGATTTCTCTCCTCATTGTTTTTGCTTTGATATATTCCTATTTAATTTTAAAGGCACTGAAAAAAGAGAAGAAAGGAACACTTTTTGTCTCTCAAATATTTTTCTGATGCCTTTTATATCTGAGTTTTCTTTATTGATTATTCAGACCTCCAGGATGCTCCCCTCCTCCTCACCCCACATATCTTCAGCCTAATTTCTGCTTTCACTCTGCACAGGACCCTCCTTGCCTTGTAAACAAGCAACCCAGGTCCTCTACTGTGGGTGGAAGTACCCAGCTGTGCTTCTGCATCAGTGAAAACCATCCCTGCCAACAATGAATAACAAAAGGAAGCCTGTGCTCAGCAGGAAAGTTTTAAATTCATCACGATTCTGCATTTAAAAACAAAAATAATCTCTCCAGCACTAGCACCTTAGACATTAAAAATTAAACACTGTTAGACATTCAGGGTCTTATTCTAGTCTCATCTTAGTAAATATTTCATTACAACAAATTCACACCCCACTACATATTCCAATACTTTGAATTAGCAGAACATTGGAATCCAATTCTCAAGCAAGCCAGGAAAAAAATCAAAATTCCCTTATATGTCTGACAGAAAATCCACTGACACTAACAAGACTAATTTCACTGCCTTCACCAGGTTTTCAGTACAGCCCCGGTGTCTAAACCAGATGAGGTTGTAAAATAAAACTCAACCAGTGGCATTGCTTTACTTACTCTTCTTCTACAAAAAGCTGCCCGGAGATGGCATTGGCATTGCCAGGTGCATAGTTCCAGACAGTCTCTGTAATGCCAATATAGTACTCTCGGTTCACCGCCCCAGCGCAGCAACAGCAAGAAACCAGCAAACAGTTTAGGAGAAATAGCTTCATTTTGCATTCATGGACCTTGTGGAAAACATGAAATAAAAACACAGGACGGGCACATGCAATTTCCCTTTATATGTTCCTATCTCTCCTACTTCCCACATCCTTACCTCCCCCTCACTGCTCCTGTTTGCTTTTGTGAACACAATAAAAGCAATTGCACAATGTCTCTGTGTGTCAAGAGCAAACAAAAGATTCTGGTAACCTCGTCAGTTCAGAAAATCAAAGAATTTTTTTTCTATTTCTGCCAACCTACAATCACACAAATTAGCATTCAAACTGTCATAGAGTGTAAATCTTGTCACTGAATTGAAAGCAGATTTAAATGGATTTACAGACTTAAACTTCACTACATTCTTCATTATCTTCATCACTCTCTCTACAGCTTGTATACTACTGAGAAAATAATCCTATGATATGTGATCAAGCACACTGTGAAAAGTTCTAAGTGACACTTTTCCCACATGTATCTGCTCTGCAGTGACACAAGCTGTGCCTCCTCCTGCCTGTTCATACCACCAAACTGGTGTGGCACAAGCAGAAGAGGGAGGGCTGAGGTCACGGTGACCAGTGTGCCCGCCAGTGCATGCTTGGGTTAGTTCTGCTATCCACCACAGTTCCCTTGGAAATATAATTTTAGCACAAAGTATGGGACATATCGCTAGAGATGGAAAGGACCAGCTATTCATGGATGGAGGTGAGGAGGTTTGCATCCCCTTTTCAAGTAGTTTTGGTATTGCCAAAATGAGGCTCAGAAATTCCACAAAATGACCCCCCTATTGTATCTTCCTCCTAGTCTGTTGCCAGACTGGATAAGCCACATTCTTCAATAATTAAAAACGTAAGATCCGGATGATCGTAACTGTTACCGTTATCTAAATGCGCTATCCAGTGCCAAAGGCTTCTTTTGCTTTATTCAAGTTCTGTAAACATTTCATATTGGTCTCACTGAAAAATAAGAACAAAATTGGGCCTTTAACACAAAACACTTAAAAACCACCTAACTAAAGTTTGCAATGGCACTTTTTAAAATTATATATCCATTACAACGTGGCTGTGTCTGAAGCTTTAGGCATACAAAGCCACCTGCAAACTTCTATTAAAAAATATGTATTTTCAGTCACTTGGGAACTCTTAAAAAATGTCATCTGTGCTCTGAGCACTGGCACAATTATACTCATTCTAAATTATAATTACAATTTTCCATTGTATGGCAACTTAAAATTACCTCTAATAAGGAGGATCTCCTTTGCAGCTATTTCAATACTGGTCAGAAATATTATGATTATTTTGGATAGAAGACTAAGATTCAGAACATAACTAAAGTATAGCAGTTTTCCTTTAATGACATCAAAAATCTAAGTTTTAGTCACCAGGACTATGGTATATGATAACTCACCAATTTTAATCACTATTCCTATCAGGCATTGTCAGAATACTGAATTTCATAATCTCACTTTCTGGAACCTTCTACACATCTGGATTAAATGGAGAACTCTACTTCTCTCTAAATGACTAAGCCAAAGCTCAGATTTTGAATTCTGACCGAATCTATGATGAAATTCTGGAGTTTCACAAGTTGATGTCACGTGTTCAAAATTATTTCTGTAGGGAATTTTTTTTCCTTTGCTATGGATGAAGATCAGTAGCGCAGTGGAAAGATCAGCTTATCTGGGCTACATATGCCCCATTTGTAAATTAAGTGAGGTAAAAACAAGAAAACATTAACCACCTGTTAAAATACTTAAATTTAAAGTCATTCCTTGATACATTCCTTAATAAATAAGTTGTTCATGAATATGTAGGCTATTTGATTTATTTTTGTTCAGATTTCCATTTGATTGAGGAAGAGAAAAAAACACAAAAGCAATACCCTTGAAATCTCCACATTTATTTGAGAGTAAAAATATAAGCTTTACTTTGCCTTAGACCCCTGAATCCTCTAAGTTACTCTTCCTTGATTTGCAAAAGAACTGCATGTTGTTCTTATGTAAAAATATAACGAAAACTTCCGACAGGCAATATTTTTCCACTCCCGCTTTTAATTGTGCCTCCCCCAAACTTTCAGATTATCTGTATCTTATCTTTTATCTTATATCTACTTCTTGTCTTTTTCTTAAGGAACTCAAAAAACCAACCAAAGTACCTCAGCTTCTCAAGTCTGTATTATCTTCAGAGGGTGTCTGAAAAGCAGGAACTTCTCTCAGGACCTAAATAAAAAGACCCTATTTAACTGGTTAAATAATGAGTCTGCCATTTGGTGTCATGAATATCCCTTTATTGTTTTAAACCATGGTACCTCATTTCTTATATTGAGGATGCTAAAATACTCTGACTGTTTTTAAAATCTCCAAAATTGCATTGAAAAGATAAAGCTGATATTTTACTTTAAAAATTTGCTTTGAAAGAAAAGAATGAACAAAGCTCAAAATGGAATACTCTGACAAAAGGTCTCAATAAGATCACACAGTGAGGCTGAATTGAACCTCACCATTTCACAATTCCCGAATTTGAATGATGTGTGTCTATTGCCTGCTGCCCATGCTGCTGCTCTGGCCGCCTGCAAACCTCTGCAGTCAAACACCCTTTAAAGAGCTGGTGCAGCTTCATTTGTCCTCTGCCGCTCTATGTGGAAAACCCCTTTATCCATAATGGGAACAATCAGGAAATTGTAGTTCAGCAAGAGTCACTTTTACCTACACAAGTATTAATATACCCTAAAATACAAAGGTGTGGATGGGGCTCCACAGTATTTTACTACAAAGCCGAGTGTCTACAGTGATTTCCAGCTGCAGTCTTTTAAATGAATGGCATTACTGCTCCAGACACAGAATCCTAAAACTCTGGCAAAATGCACTGGCTGTGGGGGACAAATAATGCTGGAATTCTTACTGCAGATTCAGCACTAACTCCTCCCTGCCAGGAGTTTATAAACTCAAATTGGCAGCTTTCTTCCTGTTGTGCCTAGGGTGTTTTATGTGGGGATTTCAGCAGGCAGGACATGCATTTCATGTCCAGGAACTCTTGCGCAAAAAACGGTTTCTCATATTCCAGCATGGCGCAAGCCTTGCTCTGACCCTGAGGGCCATTTCTCCCTGCTGTTGTTGGGTGAGGTCTGTGTTCTGCAGCTGGATGGTCATGTTGCCTCAAGTACCATCATCAGGTTCATTGGTTATGTCTAGATTTCAATCTAGTTAATTAATATTCTTTACAGGAATCTTGGTTCTGCTACCAGGCACAGCTCATAGCAACTCTTTTTAAAGACAAAATATTTAGGATTGAATCAGGACTTAAATTGATTAGATCAAGGTTAACTTTGCTTTACATCCAAAACCCCTGTATGAAACTGGCTGTTAAACTTGGAAGTACAACCCCCTGTTAGCCTTTAGTATTCTTATCCACAATTTCAAATTAATAAACTGCCCCTTTAAAAGCTGAACCACCAAGTCACAGTTGAATCTGGCTATGGCAATGGAGATGCCAGATTCTGGATTATGGGCAAAGAAGGTTGCAGGACCAGGAAGTTGAACAAGAACTACATTACATGTCTCTTTATTTAATTTAAACCCCAAAAATAAGAGATGTCTGTGATAGAGTGGAAATGTAAATTCACCAGACACAGTCACACAAAAAATGATAAATTAAAGACAGAGTTTGCAGGCAAGAAATCAGCAAGATTCTCTGGGATGTTTGGTAGGACTACAGGTTGATTTTTAAGTTTTCTTTCTTTTCCTTCTGTCCACAAACAATATCGACAAATCCATAAAAATGCAGGATTATCATTTAAGATAAGTGATATGTCACGTGTTTAAGCCAAGAGAAAAACAAGAGTGCAATGACACAGTCCTCATTTTATCATCATGCCTTTGTATCATGCATCTCAGACAATCCATGCCACCTTGAACCATTTCCCAAAAGACTAGCTCCATTCTTAAATATCACTAATCACTTTATTACTTCTTGCAACTTAAAAGAAATTAAACAATTAAAATTTTAGATGCATTCTTGAAACCCTACAGGAAGAAATCAGCTATTCAAAACAATCTCATAAAAGAAAATGAAGGCAAAATCTCAATATTGTCTTGAAACAGAATTAAATTACAGATATATTCTATTTTTTTCTAAATAACTTACCCATAGCTGACACTTATTGTATGGCTTGCATTACTAACAGTGTTTAGTATTTGATGACGGTGTACCTGAATCCCACTAGTTCTCATGTAATAGGGATACACGCATTACTGCAAGTCTGAAGTACATATTTCTCTTTCCTCTGAGTGTTCATTGTCTAAAAACTGGAGTGCTAAATACAGCCAAATGCTGCCCATGTGACTGCAAATGAGCCAGGTGTTCACTTCTGAATTTTCACTGGGAATTAAATATTAATTCTCTGAGAAAGTAAAAATACATTTTAGCTGCTAATTTAAAACAGATTATTCTTTTTCATCTCATCATTACTGTCAAGAATGTTAGCCTTCCATTGTAGTGAGGTCAGGACACTTGGAAGAATATTAATAAACTAGCATTAGGTGCTCACAAGGTTCCCTCACGTGTTCCCTCAAGTTACATCATACTTGACTAAAAGAAAAAAGTTTGCCTCTAAGTGTAAAGTGGAAAGAAACCCAGTGTAGCTATTAACATGTACCAGCTAGCACAGCTGAGTTCAGACCTGTGTGTCTAATCTGTCAATCAGGCCCAGGGGCCTTTTTTAACACAGGAAGACTAGACAGACTTTTTTCAGTAATTGCTTTTTGCAGTTAAGAACTTCTAAGATGGAAGGAGCAGGGTAGGCTCTGCCCTCCATTGCCATCATTGTCTGTCTGTAACTAAAATTCCTTCATTTAGAAATCATGGCTTCATGCAGTGCACTAACAACCCCTCCTGATCTACTGGGCTTTGAACCAGGCCCTTTTGGAACAACAAATAGTCAAACGGTCTAAGCAATGACAAGGGAGTACAAAAGCAGTTCTACAGCAGTTTATTTAAAAAAAAATAAGGTGTTTTCAAAACAAAAGCAGTTCCTTTGCATTCAAATATCCCTATTGTCACAACAAGTTGGAGGGTAAAAAAATGAAGTGTCCCTGCCAGGCACAACAGGACAGGTGAAGAAAAATGTAGATGTCAGACAGTTCGAATATACTTAATCCAAAATAGAGAAGCTTGACAGACAGAGGTTTAAGACAAGGGTTTGACTTTTCTTTGTAGCATTCAAATCTACCACTATGGATTATGGAGAGGCCATCTCTCTCTTTTCCTGGGAGTAGGGGAGATGCAGCAATGATTTCCTTGCTATTTTCAGAGAATCCCAGCCTGCAAGTAAAAAACAGAGTGCTAATCTCTCTTATCATTGCTGTGAAAGCCACACATTAGTAAGAATGTCTGTAAACTGAATGTTAGAAGAAAGATGCTCAGCAACCTCTGCTGACATAGGAGTAATGGACTTGGCATCAGTGTTAATTTCCTAACCACTTTTTTTTCTTCTCAGTCCTAGTCTTAAAGGTCAGAGTGAGCAGCCACCAACCTCTGTATACCACAAGAAATTAGTGAATTAATCAAAACCAACAAATGTATCATCAGTACATATTCTCTGGAAAAAATATACAGTAACATAGAGAATGCATAAACCAAAAGGGTAGGTCCCGAACTGAGAGAAATTGCTGAAGCTACAGTGACGTGGAGATGCTGAAGAAATTAACCTCAGATGTTTTGTTACCTGCACAAAAACAGAATAGGTCCCACAGAGTGTTCGCTTCAACTCAGCGGCTACTTTGAGAATGCAGATGATCAACTGCAGTCCACTGAGAGCTATCAAAATCGAGAGTAAAATGATGTTCCACTCCACTATGTTAGCAGGTTCTGTGCACTTAGACCAGGCAGAGTAATCTGTGAGGTACCTGTTAGAGAAACATCAGTCTAAAGTAAGAAGAATGTTTCCAACTACTGATTTGATGAACAATTTCTTCCAGAAGAGTTACGCCAATATTTCTTACCCCCCAGCAGTGTCTTTGAAAATATAATTCCATCCACTTGATGAATTGCAGAAAGGGCCTTGAATCAAATGCAGGGTAAAAATGATGCAACTGTATCCAGAGAAAGCAATTCCAAGCAGGGCTAGCACAACTGAAATAAAACTCTGAAGTAAAGAGAGAGAGAGGTATTACCTTGTGGGGATAGCATCAACAGCAAATATGATCATTCAGTCTGCCTAGCTACTTCCTCGGGGCTGAATTTCACATTTGATTTTCCCAGTCCTCAAAATTCAGAAGGAAAAATAGCAGGTAAAGAATAGTAAGAGTACACATACAAAATAAAGATTAAGACAGAGTTTAAGACTGTTCTACAACTCTAAGTTATATATTATTTGGATGGGGTTTTTAAACTTGCATTTTTGTAAAGTTGTTTCCCAAAATACCAGAGAAACACAGCCATATATTAAATATGTCGGCATCCCAGATAGCGTGTATAGAGCAATTTCTGAAAAAAAAACCTTCCAAGTAATACAGGCAAAGTGATGAAGCTATTTAGCTGGTGTGCTTCATTCTATGTTCTTATTTTACTTTACAAGGATTTGGGGCAAGTGTGTGTGTCTAATTTTCTTTCATCCTGCTTATGCTTCAGAAGAAAGAAGCTACACTTCCTGTGACCTTGCAAACCAATTTAGAATCCTCTGTGAAAGGAAGTGAAAACAGAGCAGTGGAGAGGGCAGCAGGATGTGCTGGAAACACAGGAGCAGGAAGTCATCAAATGCTAAGGAGATGCACGGAAATAAAACACAGACTCACCCTGTAGGTTTTGTTACAGCTCTCACTCTGGCAGCACCGATAGAACACACTACACTCTAGTGTTATTAGAATTACTGCCAAAAGAAGGATCTGTAAGGAGATATCATAAGGTCAGTGAGAGGACCGCAGATACTAAGTCCAAGTCTCCTTCATCTGTAGAAAGCAGGGACTGCATCTCTTCCGCTGTCTTGATATTTTAAAGCTGATCCATAAGACAGCACAATTACTCAAGGCACACATGGAACTGGAGTGATTTTAGTAGGCCGCCGCTGTACTTGTGTCTTGCACTTGAAAGACAAGAGTACAGCATGTCCCATCACAGTAAAGCACTACGAGCTTGGGCACAGCCACACCAGTGAAGCTGAAACAATAAAACCAAGTTCACAAGCAAAAGAATCAATACCAGCGAAAATAAGGATATTTTATTGATACAAACACATCAGTTCAACACCTTCTTGCTGACACAGGCACACGAATCAAGGTATTGCCTTCCGTACCAACACACGCCAGAAAAAATCAGTAATGCAACTTTTGATTTAATTCACCTGGACTTTCGTTTGTTTGTGAAGTATCCATACTGATTTTTTCAGACTATTGGATTATTTAAGCCTGATCCTAGAATCATTTTAATAAATAAGATCTGGGCTCCAGAACCACAAACTGCCATTCAGAGAGGCACAGGTTTGAAAAGGGAAGTATGAGAAGAGAATATTCCTGAATCACAACACTATCCTCTCACATGCTGCTGACCGGTTTGTAACAGAATGATACAGACATTTTTAATACATTGGTAATAATCTTAAGACCAAAAGTGCTTCAAAAGATAAGTATCACTGTTGCAGTTAACTTTTTCATACATTTGCAACTGTTTTTCTGTTTGAATCCTCTATCTGGTAGTTTTTTCTTCTGCTAGAACAGAAGGTTTTTCTTCCGCTTTAAGGAGAATACACTATTTCAAAAGAATTTCTAATGTTTTAATAACAGTTCAGCACTTTCATAGAAAAGCCTCACTTACGCAGCTATAAACTTTTTTTTAGCACTGATTGTGTGCAATGCACTTCGATCACATAACCGCTTTCTGTTCCTGAGTCTACAGCTCTTTATAAACATGGTGAACAGCATGAATAAACTCTGTGGGCAACTCCATGGTGATTTATTACTGCAGATGAGCATATTACAAATGTAACAGGGAAAATCCTACTATGCTAATCATAGTGAGACAATTCTCTGTATTTAGCCTACAGGTACTACAGCAGTAGTACCTGATGCATTTTGAACTGTATTCAGTCTTCTAAATACTGGACTGCATACAGCTCTTAAAAACATCTGAACCATTATAAGAAGCTCTTTTTTTTTCCATTTGGATAAAAGAGCTCTAATTCAACCTCCATAGGTGATTAAATCAACATAGTGTTTGCCTCCATAATCCAAGCGTAAATTACATATAAACAAAAAGACAGCAGAAAAAAAACCCCAACACACCCTGCAAAATCACTTGCACTTAATAGCATACATAACTTGTCATTCAGTATACTAACTTTTTTTTCAGTTTGATTGTGTTTTTCTGCCTACAGAGGTTTTGTTGAAGTAATCCGTATGCTCTTTTTTAAAGCAATTACATTGCTGAAGAGTAATACAGTATTATTTGCAGTAGAATGCAAATCATTAAAAATCCATAGACTGAGCACTTACCATCACACCTGAGAAACAGATCCCTTCAAAATACCACTCGTAGCTGGGGAGCTGGTAACTGGCAGCATGCAGAGCTTTCCCGTTTGGAAAGTACAGGAGGATGTTCACAACAATACTCCAAAGTGCAAGAGGTACCAGCAGGCAACTCAAACAGCTTCCACATGTCTCCAAAGCCATCTCTCAAGAACTCTGGAAGTTTTGTTCTTCTAAACTAACAAAAGTTTACAAGACTTTCCATATAAGAAGTGTTTTGACCTCCCCGGTCATTTCATATTCACAGGAACCAGTGACTGAGGTGTGATTCCAGGGACAGAACAACAGATGAACATCACTGTGTAAACTCAGTGCCCCGTGTTAAGCACGTCTTTAAGTAGCCATTTCCCTTCTAAAAGATCCTCCTTTGTGATCTTCCAAATGAAATATGTCTAGGAGTCAGACTCAGGAAGGAACTTCAAAGCTCTCATTTCCTTGTGACTTCTCAAAAATGTCCTCCTCCCCATGACACGAACTGCAGTACAGTTTGTGACAGAAGCAAGGTTTTTCAAACTTACTGCAGCATGGGGAAGGAGGCTGTAAGAAGATAAATATGCCCAGTCTCTGTACAGAAGGCTACACTTTGTCTCATACTACAGAGATTTGTTAAGAGAACCCTAAGGGGGAACCAACATGCTGCTAACTTGAAACAACAGGCTAAGTCTGGGCCATCTTGCAGAGAGTATAGAAGCCCAAATAACACTGGTTAGAAACTGCAAGTCAGACTTATTTTCACACTTGTAATCAATTACTCTTTCCCACAGCATTATGTGGCTCCACTGTTTTGCAAATTAAATCCTGCTATTTCTCCAATCGTTTCGTTCTGTGCTTACAGCTGAGCTTTGCACAGCTACAGACCTGACCTATGTACACGTGACTTCTTGTGCAGGACAAAAGGTCTGGCTGTTTTTTTGAAATGCCTGCTGTTTGCAGTGTGCAAAGCCAAAGTCAGACAGCTTTCCCATTGTCACATGTCATCATTCCCCAACCCCTGAGCATCTAAACACAATCTCAGTAACACAGAGCCAGGGCAGTTTGAACACTTTCAGCACAACCCAAGGCTTCAAACCCAAGCCTTCATTCTATGCCCCTGGGAGTCATCAGAAAAGTAACTCAAGAATGAGCTTAGGCTTTACTCAATAGGAAAGTTCTAGTCAGAGAACATAAACAAAAAAAAGAAAAAGGGGGCTCTATCAAAAGCAGGAAGGCTGATTTTAGAAGCAATGACATCACAACATATTTTCCTTGTGTTTCCTCATGAGCTGTTTCAGGCTTTTCACACATAAGGCTTCTCTCATCCTCTCATAAAAGCTGTTTGGATTGCATGTTGTAACTAATTCCGTACTATCACTTAACATGAGATCACACAAGGAAATGAGCATGGTGGTACTCACACAATTACACCATTTTTCTACCTTTTCTCTGCTATGACTCTCTTTTTCTAGGAGGTTTCATTTTGAAGACCTCATTCTTGATCTTCCCATATTTCTTGTTTTACTCTCTCATCACTATGGACACTTTTTTTCAGGTCTCCCTCTAATCAGAATTAATAGCAAACCTGCCTTTCCAGACTCATAGGCAGAGACAGAACTCATGTCATCAACACTACACCATAGAGAGCAGAGAAAACAGCTGCGTTAAAATCATGCACATCCAATCCCTGTGACTGATTTTTCAGTACAAAACTCAAAGGTCATGTAATTGGCTGAAATATTTTCTTAAAAGCAAAGGCAAAAATTAGTAGCAAGCATCTTATTTTATAATCAAACTTGTTGCTATTTCTATTACAACCTGTAATGATTAGAAGAAGCTAACTTGGGAAATGATGACTGAAGCAGTATTTGTTCTGCAGTACAGCAGTCTGCTTCATGACTTTGTTTTTAAACTGTGCTCTGCAAATACCAAATCACAGTGTGATTATTCTTCTGGCACACGATGCCACTAGAACAGGAAATAACTATTCTACACTAAGAATTAAGCAAACCTGTAAGCCAGTTTCTCAAACATCTTGCCAAGTGTTGCAAGCGTTGTTTTTCCATTGCTGTCATTATTCATGAGCTGATGCCAAGCCTGTTACCGAAAAGTCGTTTACTCTGTATGAGTGACTTCTCTGTCGGCTGAAATGAATACAACCTAAACCAATCACTTCTGCACAATGTAACTGATAAACCTCTCAAAACACTGTCTTATGCACCAGACAACAAAGGAATCCAGCTAGCCATTTTTCACACGACAATATAAATAGTGAGCAGTAATGCCGTGCATTAGGGCTACAGAAATCTGTTAGTGCTACGTGCATTTGTGCTGAATTTTCAAGTCTGAACTCTAGCCTAATCATTCCGTGTACCGGAATTTCTAAAATATTTCAGTTCTTTAATTAATTGTGTGTACCAGAAAAACAGATAACCATTATGCAAGAATAAAGGCAAAAATCTTTAACTTGCATGGTAATTATACGTCATTCCATTGAGGATTCTTTTCCACTATCTCTCCTTCCACACCCCATTTAAACTTGAAGGTATTTTTTCAAACAGTGTATCTTCACACACAAAGACACTGTACCACACAGCTGCAAGGAATTTTGTGTGTATACACATGTGCATGCACACATTCTTCTTCCTCCCTCCCACAGCAGGACAGAACAGGGATAGACAATACAAAGAAATGGCATTAAATGGCATTAAAGTCCCTCAACTACTTCTACGTATTTAGGTATGAATAAATACTCTTGCAAAATTTAGGTATCCTGAGATTCTAGACACAAGCTCTTTTCATCTGAGAATTCTTTTGCTGGTGTAGATATACCTGGACAATTTTGTTTTCACAGTTAACTTCGTTTTTTCTGGTATGTATTTGTACAGGGCAGACTTAATGGTGCAGACAGCCTGAGATACACCTGAAGTTTCTGGCTACCTTTAAAGACCACCCTGCTAGTTACAAATAGCCTAAGGATGCACTGACACCCATGGGAACTTCTTTTTCTCCCATGAATAGAAACTAACTTGCTTGTTTTCGAAGACAATATGAACAGCTAAATTCCAAAACTGAGCCTCATTCCTTTGAAATAAAAAGCATGTCACATTTTGGTTTTCACTTGAAAAATGCCATTGCCAGCAGCAATGTTGCCATGCTGACTCTGCCAGCAATGTTGTTGGTAGCACATTATTCAGATGTACTTGTGATGAAACATTCACTCTAATGTGCTACAAGTTACACTTCAGACGTTCTTGCCCAGGACCTTACAATAATGCCTTCAGGCTGATAACTGGTGAAGTCAGGTATTTCTGATTAATCTGTCTTTGCTGACCTGAATTTGGACTGTATTCCTTGAACACTCTGAGGCCTGAGGGTCTGCTGAGTGAGGTAAAAAGCAGGAGTCATGCCTACATCTTGTTTTATCTCAGGCCTGTAATGGAGCAATCAGGAGATGATCCCCCTTGGGAGGGCAGGAGAGGCTCAGAGCTGGGCTCAGCTGTGCAGAGACCCCCTCAGCTCCCTGGGTAGGCCATCAGCTGGGAGCTGCCAGCCCTGACCCAGGACTAAAACTCCTCGTCTGTGGTTGTATCTGTCCCAGAGCTGTTGTTGAACCTTTATCGATGAACAAACACCTGTTTCAGTTAAATGAGCCAAACCAAGCAAGGAAGCAGTTCCCACTCTGGCAGAGCCTGCTGGAGAGGAAAAACAGGTTATAACCTGACTGCATTAAATCCACGTTCCCATGCCACCACTGCCCTTTACTCCAAGACCAGGCAAGCAGTGTTTCAGCATAGGCAAGGAAGGAATCACTGACACCTACTGGGTATTTTTAATACAAATCTTTATTTGTGAAATACAGGGGAAGTTCAGAAAACTCCTGAAAAGCCCTCAGTCATCCACATTTTACTGCTATTTTGGTTTTGGTCCAGCTGACCAAAACCCAGTATTCATTTTTATCCAGGCCAGGCTAGATTTGGTTTGTGTTCATTCCAAGAACAGAATGAAAGAGCAACTTTACTGGGAAAGCAGGACAAAGTACAGAGCTGTTGTGTCAGTAGAAAGAGAAAAATAAATAAAGCCACTTTAGTGACGTGTTAAGGCAGTTGCTCATACCAAGATGAAATGAAACAAAGAAATTCAGGATACATTTTGCCTTTAGTTTCAGGTAGGTTAGTGGAAAACCTACATGTAACTCCAACAACAAAGGCGGGCCCCAAGTCAGCTAAATTCATGGCAACAGAACAGTTTGACAACAATGTGTATTTCAGTATGCATGGAATATTTTTAAAAAGTCCACAATATATTCATTACAGCACGCACATGCGGCAATGTCAATGCACTGGCAGGTTTCTAGCAAACATATGTCTGTGGGGGGGAACAAAAAGAAAGAAACATATTAATGGAAAGAATGCTAATATTGTATCCAACTAAAAATGCAAAAATTAACCTGACCACATATAGAAAACCACAGCACAGCTCTTCCATACTGCAGTTAGAGCAAGGAAGACAGGAGGAAGAAAACCGTAATAGCTTTGAAAGAGGCCCAACACTCAACTACGTCAATTAAAAATGTGAAACGCATGCTTACCTATAGTGTGTGATATAAACTATATCAGGTTCATACTTTAAACCATGGTGATTCCAACACTAGCACTCTGATACTGATTTTTAAATATGTCCAAATTATTTAAGAAGGCTTCAAAGAAATTCTGAGAAAATTTCCTTTCCTCACTCAAAAAAAAAAAAAAAAAAAAATTCCACCTTCAAAAACCTTCCAGGTCTACCTGCAGATTTTGTTAGCTATGTGCAATTTAATTCCTTGTCTTATCTTACTTTTACTAAGCAAGGCCAGGATGCTGCAGTTTTCATTACATGCAGCATATTGTCAATAGCTTATGAGCTGCTGTGGACAAAACACAAGGCTAACACAATATAGTTAGAACAAGCACCACACTATGCAATAACGGTTTAGGCAAAGACCACAGCCACCAGGAGATCTGTATCTCAGTTATATCACCTATATGGTGCTGATGATCATGTGTCATTGGACAGAAAAAAGCCCTCTAGCTCCTAGCTCTCATGTAGATTAACGGCACGGTGACAGTTGACGAATCAGCTGAAAGCACGTGATCAAACACTACGTGAAAATTCTAATCACAACAGGGCTATAGAAACAGCTGTACAGGGAATTGTTGCTTAAGGATATCTAAAAAGTAACTGCTGAGTAAGACTCCACAGCAGCATAAGTAACAAGTTTCATGTTCATCTGAGAAGCATGGGTATATCTACAAATTACTTACCTCCTCATGACTGCAGCACAACCCACACAGTCCTCCAAGAATGCCATTGATTATCTGTATGAAGCACAGAATGAATTCTATTCCTCCCAAAACAAGGAGGATGGAAAAGAGGGTGACGTTCCACTGCACGATGTTTTGAGGTTCCTGACATTCAGACCACTTGTTATACTCAAACAAGTACCTGTACACACCAATTAAAAGCATATTAACATTGTGTCAGAGTGGGATACTTACCACATACTAGAACCAAATTATGTCTAGTCTGTAACTGCACTGAGGGTATTTACTCTATAGAGTCCTAATAGGCTAGGAATCTATTCCTAAGGGAATAGAAAAAGCAATGGTTTACTCCATGCAAGGTTTGTTTGGTTTGGGAACATACTGAAATATCAACCACACATTTTTGCTAAGTCTTAATTTTTTTAAAAAAAATAATCTAAGCTATAAAGGCAGAATTTCCTATTGCTGATTAAAGTGAGGCACAAACAAAAGAAAGCTGAAAGAGCAAAGGTTTTTCTAAAAACAATCACAGAGCTTTGCAGGACTGGGCCTTTTTTAATAAAGATAGCAGTCACTGATCTGAGGCAAATAGGTCACTTTCTCTCCTGTGCTGCTGTCTTTGGGCCTTCACATGCTTACTTCGATGAGCCAAACACAGAACAAACTTGGTGGGGTACTACAATATCTCAGCTGTTACCGCTCACTCACTTCTTGAGAACATCAGTACTTGCCTTCAGCAAGGACTTAACCTAGTTCTTCTACACTCAGTCATGGTCAGGAGGATGGAGAAGGAGGAATGACCCCTCTCAGGAGAGATGCAAGTGAAATATGAAATTCAAACTCTACTGCAAAGAGCTTTATGTGGCTTCTTAGTACTCCAACTGCCTCTAGTCTGGCATCAGCCATAAGCTATTACAAGATACAGCCTTGAGGTTGCCAACCATACAGACACTTTAAAAGCATGCCATGATATAAACCATATCAGGATTTATGTGCATTAATGGGGAATAGCACACTGAGAATTTTTTTGCAAGAGAATCTTAATTAGGGATAATTAGGAGCTTCTTGCTCACTCTGCCCTGCAGTGTACAAAGATTCTCATTAACCTTCTCAAGTTTCATTTATGAGGTTCTATGCCATTGTCACTAATGTGGGCATTGTGCCGCTTTATGCTGGTGCAAAGCAGCTTCAGAAGCAAGCCTGACAAAACAGACTCTTACACAAATGATAAGACAAGTCTCTTAACAACCACTATTCCTAGTTTGTAAATCCTTCAAAGTCCTAAAACTTTATACTTTGTTAGAGATGTTCATGGACATGAACAGTATATAATGTATAATCACCTATATATATTTCTATGGCTTTGGTTTTACACTGTAGCAGTGAGGGTAACTGATGCCATTTGTCAAGCTCTTACTAAGTGCAAAGGATAAAGTTATGAATAGATCTTGGTGTGTGGTTACTGGACATTGCTGAAAGGTACTGGAATAAAGCCCATGTGTACATGGGGAAGATATAACATCCTCATGAACAGACAACTTACCCTCCAGAGGAGTCAGTGAAAGGATAGATCCAGTTTCTCTCTAGGTGAGTAAAACAATATGGTCCTTGAGACAAGCCCAGTGCTGAAATGGTTATACAGTATCCAGAGCCAAGGATCCCAACAAAGGCTGCCAGAACTGAGGACAGCATCTGCACAGCAGACATAAACATGAACTTTCAGCACAGCCATCGCCCTGTCTTTGGGATTACCTGGGACTGGGATATACAGGCTCACTTACCGCACAGCTCTTTCCACAGCCCTCATGGCCAAAGCAGCCACAGCAGTCATCACTGTGAAGCCCAATGAACACTGCAGCTGGAATGAGTACCTGGGTATGGAGCAAACAAACCACATTGTTCCTTTTGGTTGCACAGAGAGGGCAGATAAAACACAGTCTTTGAATTGCATTCATTTATGTTCTTGGCAGTCAGCCTGTACAGGTGATTCAGCTTTACTCCTGTTTAACATGGTAGCAACTCACTACTGACATCACCAATGCCAGGACAGGTATATTTCTATTGCCACTTTGCGTATACACAGCACTTAAGCACAGAAAGAGACTGCTGGGGTATTGCTACATTTAAAGTATTTAATCTTGAAAAGTTTTTGTTCACATTAAAGGCTGTATTTACAAATAAAATGCTTTGCAAAAAAAGAGCATTAACTTTATTCCAATGAGGACTACAAAATAAAGATTTTTGAAAAACAGCTACTGCCAGTATACTCGTTACTTAAGAGCAATCATCACTGCCTGTGTGACAAACCAGTCTGACTAGAGTTGAAAGTCTAGTAAAATTTTGCTCAATTAAGACAAACATCTCATTACAGACATCTATTTTTTTCCAAGACTTCACAACCAGTTTCCAGTGACAGAAATGCAAAGTAACAAAGCAGAAGCTATCTGTGAGAAACATAAACCATCCATACTCCAGAATTTTTAGCATAAAATCAAGAATGAACAGAGCTGATTAAAAAGAGGATCCTCCCACCAGCAATAATAGCACTTAACAGTGTCCACTTATAAAGACTCTACACCCAAGAGTACCCTGGAAAACCAGAAAGAATTAGTAGAGAGTTATTTGCAAACTCCACAGACTTACTTAACATGAAACTAGAATAAGAACTATCCTGTTGAACAGACACGTACTTGTCAGCCCTTACTCATACCCGTTGCTGTGCCCCAATGCTTCAGGTCCAGAAGAGGTTGTACAAGTTCCATTGTACAGGAGAAGTTCCATTGATTTCACTTGTATTATTCTGTGTGTAAAGCCCAGTCTTTGCAAATCTCACTATAGGTCCCAATGGTGCTGTAACACAGCTGTAAGCGCCTGTCACTACACAAAGAACCTTAGCATGCAATTGCTTTCAACCTGTGATTTGCAGACACCTTGAGATCATGGAAACATAGAGTGTTAAGAATAGGAAGGCACTGATAATCTATTTCTAAGAGGACTTCTAAAAGCAGAAGAGAAAGGAAGCCTGCAGGAGTCTTAAATACGCTACAGTGAGAAGGTGGAAAAGAAGAGCTTCAGATTAACAATATCCTATAATGAACACACTCAATCCTTGCATCCTGTTATTCAAATGCAAAGCTTTGACAACTATCATTCAATTCCTCTGAATAAATAGCTAAGGCAGAGAAATAACCGTTAACATGTCAGATGATAGAAATTAAGGAATTGTATCTAAATGCTCATTGTTTAGGGACCATTAAAAGGAGAATGGTTCAATAATATAACAAAAACTTAAGATTTAACCCTTTATGCAAACTGTGACCCACTGAGAGGATTGGTTTCGCTTTTGCATTTGGATTCTTTGCCCTAGACCCTATGATTTTTCAGCTTTAAAGTGACATAATGTTGCAGATAAGATAAACAATAGTAACTAATAATAGCTATGGGATAATATAGCTCTCTTTTTATACAGCTCCAGAGATTCCTGTTGACAAGATATTTGATGAATAAATTCAGGGAACCAGTAGAGAAAGAGAAGTACCAAGTACCTCCAAAATAAACTTGAAAGAAGACACTTGGTTATTACTTACCAGAAAGCCTCCACCTAGAATGCCATGAAGGCACTCCACATATTTGCTGAGGTGATGCTCTGAAGCAAATCTTGTTTCGCCATTGGGAAAATAAAGTAAAGTGTTGGCCACAATGCAGAGGAGGGCAAGGATGAGCAACTTATAACCAACACATCTAGCACACCTCCCAAAACACATATTCTCAGCTTTAAAAATCCTCCTTTAACTTGTCCGATCCAACCTCACACCTGTCCACATCTAAAAGAAGATCGGCGTTTATTCTCACCTCCTTAAATACCAGGGGTTACCTAGCTAGCTGGATGACGTTTACCACCCTTCCTAACCACCATTCCCAATTGCAGAGTGAGAGAGCAGGGATGGCAGAACGTCACCGCCCTTTTTAAATGCAATAATTGTAGACGAACCAAACGCAATGAAGGAAATATTGAATACTAGGTGATTTCACACTAATATTTGATGCTTGGAATAATCACTGGTGAACACGAATAGATGCAAACAGGCTTAAACCACAACACAGGTTCTGTTAGAAACTGAAGGAAAAATGTTTTGTTTTCTTTGTTAGAAGCAGCTTTGAATTTTAGGTTTATAGACTGATTCAGAACAACCTGAAGCCAGGGAAAGACTTGGCTGACTTCAACAGCACTGAGTCAGAGTTTTGAGTATAAACAGAATAAGGTCTACAGCAACGAGGAGTATGTAGAGCAACCTCTCACTATGCTATCCTGATGATGGAACAACAGAAAACCTCACCAGGAGGTTGGAAAACAAATAAAATGAACAGATAGTTTTCTTAGGAGTGCCCTTGTTCTTTCCATTATAAAACAAGCTGAATTTAGATTAACAGTCAGTTAGTAAATGGTTTGGTAACAGCCAAACCAAGCAAACACTCACAAAAAATACTGCTTAAAATAGCAGGATTATAAAAGAGAGTCCTTGCACTAAAATACCATGTATAGAAACACACACAAAAAGAAAAATGCCAAGAAAGAAACAGATCATATCCAAGGTTTCCAAATGGTGTTTCATGTACCAGTAACATTAATTTCCATAGTAAATGGAGATACAAAGTGAGCTATAAAAATTAAGATCTAGCCTTTTTTCTTTTCCCTCATGCAAATATTGCTAAAATAGCCCAAAGCCTTCTTCTTCAAGCACAGCTCAACACAGAAGTGTGAGCTGCCATGCCCACTGCCATCACACCACCAGAGGTAACTAAAATGCACAGGCCCAGACTAGATCCAGGTGGTGCTGCTGCTGCCATCATCAGAGTATGGTGTGATTCTCGTTGCAAAACCAGAAACTAGACAAATGCAGTTTGGGAATGTACAGGATATTAGAAGACTATAATGAAACTTTAAAAAAAGTACTCATTCAGGTTTCTTTTTTTGAAGGTCGGGTGGGGCATGTTTAACAGCTAAATAACACAGTAGACACAAGCCCAAGTCAAATCCATGGTATTCTCACAAGAGGTGTGAGCAACACTTACACTGAGAAAGAGTGTCCAAAAATAAAAGGTGGGGGGTGAAGTGGGGGAAGAGAGCAGTCTGGTGCAGCTGTGGCTTTGTGATGTAACTTCTCCGGGTATTGTAGCTGCTGACCTTGGAGACTTCCTTTATTATGAGAAATATCCTCCGATTGTACAAACATAGGCTGGCCATTACTGTGTGCTTCACCTCTAATGACTAAAACAATCCTAAACATTATCCTGCAAGTTTCCTCTGCAGAAGAAGACGGATGCTTAACTGAAAACTTCCTTTATTTTGTTGGGCTGGAAAACCCAAACCCCTCCTTTCCCAAAACCCACCACCCAATGCCCTTCCCCCCACCTCAACAACCACACCAACATATCGCCTGTGGGACATGGATTTAAAACCCTAGCCCTAACCATATATTTGAAAACTGTTCTATTTACAACTTAAATAATGGTTTTCTAAATGCTTTATTGAAAAAAAAATTACATAATCAAGAACACCCTACATTTAAAATGAATTCTATATTTAAAATGTCTTCCAATGACCTTGAAAACAGTGTGAAGAAAGAAAGAAACAAAACAAACGTTGTATTTGAAGCAAATACAATTTTTTTGCATTAAAACACCTGGCCGGGTGTGGATCAAGGGGGCTTCACTAACGCCACTGCCATTTGAACACTCTATGCTACAACTCCTACCAGAAAGTCGCAATATAACTTTTCTTTGCAGAATTTCTGGTGGTCCCACCCACCATCAGAAAAAGGTTAATGAAGGAAAGTGCCTCTCATGGAAGCACTGGCAGGATGTGGTAACTGTATGGCATCTGCAAGTGAGACACAGCATAGCAAATAATAGCATGGGCTTCACCGATTCATTTGGAAAGACTGGGCGACACAACGTATATATTTACATGGGTTATTAATTCCCACTTGTATTCTCTTGTAAGCTGCTCTCATTTGGTCTTTTTCTGTTTAATAGGTTGCTGGTCGTGGAGGCCAGTGCTAGCTCAGACAATTGCTGG
The DNA here is from genome assembly GCA_013397755.1 of Cnemophilus loriae. NCBI lineage: Eukaryota > Metazoa > Chordata > Aves > Passeriformes > Corvidae > Cnemophilus > Cnemophilus loriae. Next base: position 91,966 of record VZTF01006011.1, read on the forward strand.
GAACACACCGGGAATGTGCGGTCACCTGTTGGCTAAACCAAGGGCAGGCTCTTGGCCAGCCGTGCAGACAGATCTCCTGGTGACCTTAGAACAACTCCAACTCCCTTTGACCCATCCACGCTGCCATCCATTACTCGATGTCCAAATGATGCATTACCCATGTTTTCCAGTCATCATCCACAAAAACACCATGATGCAGCTGTAACTGTCCGCACCACCTCTCAAGTGCACATTGGTTGACAAACTCGATCTGGACAGTCACAAGAGGAAACTGCTCATCATGAAGTCCTTGGTGCCTATGGTCTCCTGGCCACAGACAGAAGAAAGTTTCCAGATTACTTCTATTAATTAGATCACAACTCCTCAGATGAACTACTGAACTACTTATGAGCATGAGCAACTACCTGTTGTCATGAGAGCAATTGCTCCTAACACAGCTGTAACACATATGTGCGTGCTTGCTTGCTATCTCTGCCACCGCTTTGAGACAGAAAACTGATCTGAACCATGGAAGTCAGCTTGGAGTGAGTGCTCACACTTCTATGTAACAACACACATTGACACATACAGAGAACATTTCATTTATTAGTAATAATGCTGACCTAAGAAGGAGTTGGCAACAATGCAACAAAAGTAGTTTTGCCATTTAACCAACCAGTTTGGAGACTCAAAAGCTTACAATCAGGGCAGAGTTACCACTAAATGAGTATATAGAAATTCCTCTCTTTAAAGAAGAACCCATAAACCTTACTTAAGAACAACTATTACTGACCCTGGACTTGCAATACCACAATCAAATAAACCACTTCAAACACTGTTTTCTGGTGACATACAAAAACCATGCTGTAGCCTACATTCATTAATTCTTCCGACAATGTTATTATAATGAAAGTAGGACATAGTACAAACAAATCTTTTTTCTATTTCTGCAACAGCCTGTGGGTGAAACCTTGGCCTTGCAAAATGGCCAACAAAAGTTTGTTTCCCTTGGACTGTACTATTTACAAACAGGTTTGCATTTTAGATTTCTAGTCTATCCCTAAAAGTGTGAAGTTCTTGCAAAAGTTAAACAAGCATGAGGCATTACCATCACTGTACTGTAGGCATCCTCTCTTCTACACTATGTGTTTGTAACAGCTGTATGGATCAGAAAACTGGCATCAGCTTAGCATACAAAGTCTGCGTAGCACAGCACGAGGAACAGATGGTCTGCCAGCTCACAGTGCGTCACTGATGTGTCCCCTTCCCTGCAGCAACCACAAAAAACAGACATTGAAAACATGGAACAAAAATTACCAGTGTTGTGGCTTTGGCCCTTGTGGTGCAAAAGGCAGTCATTAATTACCTTTACATTTCTTGTAAAGTGATCCTGTTGGTAGTGAACTTGTAATCCAGAAAAAAAAAAAAAAAGAAGATTACCTCTATCATACCATGTATTTTAGATCTGTAGGCTCAAAAAAAAAGGAAAGAAAACTGAAAAGCAACAAATTCATTGCCTGGATTTTTTTCTTAGCATATGCTTCACACATTGCTCATGCAGCCTTGCCTCTGGAATTAGCCATTAGTAAGTTCATGTCAATTAAATGTTTTAAATTATCCTTGCTGAGCAATCTCACAACTGCTGCTTGGTTGGGAACAGTCTATGTATTGATTCCACAGCAGCAGGATGGGAAATGAATGTTTAACATGTCTTTCACATTAGCATGACTGATATTGCAGCATGCTGTCTTTACTTGCATATCTTTCAGCATCGGCAGCAGTTGGATCAGACATTACAATCAGAAAAGCAAACCAGACATGACCACAAGACTCTTAAAAGATGATTTCCTAAACTGCAATCCCACCATTCCATCAATCTTTGCTATCATCATTTAAATTAGAATTCTGAAAGCCATTTAACAATATACACTCAGTGCACTGAATCTTTTCTACAAGATGGTCATTAAAATGACTGTCAATCATAAAGCCAAATATTTCACGGCCGTGTTCCTCCAAGGGATACATCAAGACCTCGAAAATGCTATACAAAGGTAGCCACATTTTTAATAGGATGGAATTTTTAGGAAAACCTCCAAAACATTATTAAAAAAAAATAAAAAACAATTAAAAAGAACCAATTAAAAACCATGATCAAAGAATAAATTAGTCTACAGAAGATTCTTTTTCATCTAAGCAACATTCAATGGAGAAAAGCAGAAGAAAATAACATTTAGTGCCGATTATGATTTAATTAATTCTTAGTATTTTTTTATGGTAACATACTGGAACAACACAACTGAGACCGTATTTTCTGTAAATCTACAAAACATGTGTCTACCATGTGGAACTAGATACAGCACTCTACTGCAGCTGCTCTTTTCACAAGGTCTTTCAAACTCACAGGTATGGTGCCATTCTAATGAACTGCAATTGTCTTGGAGGATGGAGAAATACTAATTTCCTGAATTAGGACTTTTCTATTCCTTTGTGCTATAATTACAGCTTAAAGTAGCTGTGTCATTTGTGTACCAAAACATGGAATTTAGTGCTGCAGAAATACAGATGTGTTCTTTCCAGAGCAGCACTCCGTCACACAGCCTTCTCCTCTGGGGTCAGATCCTGCCCATGGGACTTTCTGCCAGTGCTCAGAAGATGAAGCACCCCAAGAACTCCACCAGCTCCCTCTAGTGATAATCAGGCTGCAACCAAACAGGTTCTGCTGGGCCCATTCATGGGCCTCTGCTTCCAGTGACCTCTAGCTCTCAAGTCTTCCACAACAGCATCTGAAATACCATCTTCAGGTGAGAGGCATCTGCCTTCGGTGGAAGACAACAACGCTCAGTAACAACTGCTGGTGGCACACGAGCCAGGCACAAGGCACTCTTACAGAAGGAGGAACTGAACTAAGGCATCATGCCCACCAAGTCAAACCTTGAGGCTTTGACAGGACAGGATTTGGTTCAGGTGCTAGTTCCAAAAGAGATTTCTTCCAAGAACAGACTTATAAATGGTAAGTTAAAATAGAAAATAAACCAACTTTCTTATTTGACAGATCTTCACAGCAGAAAAGTAGTCCTGCTCTGTGCTCTCCATAAGCACAAAGACAAAGGAAACCAAACAAACTGGAAGTTTCCACTAAAGCTGAGGAGAAAAAAAACCTTAAAAAAATCAAAACACCACAGCCCTTTCCCAGTGTCTGCACTGAATCAGGTGGAATTTTCCTCCAAAAAGGTAAGCACCGTCTTTGAGGAAACTGCAACCATGTCAACAATGATACTTGACTGTCAGGCAAAACATCCTGGGCTTTTTTGTGTTACACTCTACTGACTCCCAGGATTTTGCTAAATTACACTCTGCTCTAAGATGAAGACATAGGGCTTACTAAAGGAGCACTACTTAGAGGCACACAAAGGGCTCAAGGAAAATTGTGTCCTGTAAAACCATTACAATTACAAAGCTGTTATAGCATTCTTCACATGCAGACTTTTTAAGTGGATTGCTGATTAATCCAGCCTATGATTAATGTGCAATGAATATAAAAAGATTATCACAACAGAAATTAGTTTCCATCCAATCTTCATTACAATTTATTATTATTACTATTTTAATTATTAAACACTTCTTATCTCAACCCATCAGTTTTCTCACAATCCTCCACCTGTCTCCCCATCCCATCAAGGGCAGAGTGAGCAAGCGGCTCTGTGGGGCTGAGCTGCTGGCTGGGTTAAACCATGACAAGTGTCTAAGCAGTATGTTGCTAAGTAACATTAACAACAAGGCTCTATTAAAGTTTATTGTTAGTAACTTGGTCTTGATAACGCTAGGATCATGAATGAATGAATGAATGAATGTTGCCAAGACAGAATCTGGATTTTGTTTTTAATTATTTAAGATTATAAAACAGTAATCTGAAAAGCATAAGACATTTCTACTTTTCTGTCAAAATAAAATGAAGAACTAAAATTTACAAGCTCATCTTGCGAAGAACTCAAAGGTCATCCTTAACATTGTAAATTATATTTACAAAGAGCAAAAGGAAAAGTAATCACTGTTGTTTAGAGGGTACACAGTTGTCAGGGTATGACCTTGCAGTGCTAATGGAGTCACTTTATCGTAATGATAAGCAGTCACAGTACCTTAGAAGTCATGAGAGACACTTCTATCTTTCCTTGCCTTAAAGAAAAAAGGCTCAGCTATGACCACAGCACCGCAAGAGCAACTTCACCCACCCTGCCTTTGCATAGTTCTGCACAGAACTATGGCATAAGGCTGAACTTAGGCTGTGAACTATAGACAAGAGGCTGACCTGCTGAGGCTAGTGAAGGTGTGCAACACCTTCACCTCCTGAACTCGGCTAACACACATCTGTCAGTCTGTCCTCTCCTGGAATCATCACATCTGCTCTGCAGAATGAGAAAACAGGCAGAAGAGGCTGGAACTCCACTCCTGTTCTCCTTTTGCACCAAGACGGGTTTGTGTGAAACAAAAACGAGTTCCTTTAGTCAGGCAGAGCTTAACGTTAACAGAAAATACATATTTTTAAAAATTTTAAAATTAACTATCCTGTCGTGTAAGAGCAGTACAGTTTGGACTCTCTGATCATCTTCTCAAATAGTCCTCACATACACTAGAACATGTTCTATTGGTAAGTACTTTCTCACTTGCGGTCTAAGTCCTTAGCTATCTGGAACCAGTCCTGTTCCAAAGCCCATACAGCTGTAGTTGAGTAGAGAGCAGGCCTCAAGGCATTAGCTTGAGCATCCATCACAGTAAAGTAATTCATCTCAGTTCTAATGGCAATACACTTTCAGGACTAGATTTCCTACTGCTTGAAACGCAGAAAATAAAATTTAGCACCCATAAAAGTTCTGTCTCAGTTAAAAATTAACTACTATATATATACCGATCTGACAAAACTTACCACCATATTGTGAACTGTCCTACTGGAACCAAAGGATATATTCATACAGGTAAATGACAAAAATAGGATCCTAAGCCATACTCACTTTATTAAAGCAAAGGACTGTATTAGGCTAGATGCCTCACACTAGTACAGCACTGGAGAAATTTAAGTAGAGCAGTTCCAAATTGGTAGTACAAGCCATAAGGAAGTGGCCTCAAGTTGTGCCAAGGGAGGTTTAGAAGAGATATTAGCAAAAACTTCTTAACCAAAAGGTTCGTCCAGCCATATGGTGGAGTCCCCATCCCCAGAGGGATTTAAAAGCTGTGTAGATGTGGCACTTGGGCACAAGGGTTATGGTGGCCTTGGCAGTGCTGGGGGAATGGTTGGACTCAATGGTCCCAGAGGGCTTTAATAAACTGATTCCATACTTCTATGATGATCTGAAACAATTGAGACACATCAAGGTTTAGATAGACACTTGGAAATGATAGGTGTTATTATATGAAAAGCAAAATACTACATGGAGCCAAAGTCCTCTAATAGCTATATGGAGCCAAAGTCCTCTAATAGCTGTATAATGCCTATAACCATAAGACATTTCAACTTTATAACTAATAATTGGTTAGGTTCAAACACAGTCCTGCCAATAAATTAAAGTAAACATATTTATCTAAAGTACACAAACCTAGACTAACACAGCCTGGTACTTACACACATGGGAATTTCCGCTTCTGCATAAGTAATCACTGTGCTCATGGATTTTCTTATGTTCCTTTAATAAAGCTGTCATTATACAAAACGTTAAAATGACTTTTAGCTACAAGATCTTACTAAGCATGGACCTTATTGAATTAAACCTGAATGCAAACGCCATCAGCCTCCAACATTTAGTTTCTGCGCTTCAAACACACTAATGAAGCAAAACCATTAAACAGAAAGATCGCTGCTGACAGCCAGCTCATTGGGAAGCAGAACCAGGTAGTGGGTATTTGGAGAGCTTCACTGTAGGTTCCTTCTTCCATGCTCTGCTCCACACACACTGGTGCAGTTCCTGCCATGCTGAGCTCTCAGCTGAGGACAGAAATTCCAGGCCTGGACATCTGCCGCGGAAAGCAGAGGAGCTCTTGGGAGGGCTGCAGCCCTCTTTGTTTGAAGACAGGCTCCCTCTTCTCCTCTCCGCCCAAGGAAGAGAGGTTGGCTGCGATGCTGCTTGTACTGCACGTGCTGCCCCATGTGACAGAGACCAGCTCTGAACAAAACAGCTGCTACGAGGTACCAACACCTACAGATACAGAGACTTAATAGCTCCAAGCTGTGCCATAGCATCCATTTGCTTCTCTGATCATGCTGACTGAGATCTAAGGTTTAAACCAACTCTTTCTCATTTTTTACCATTCTCTGACTGTCCAAGCAAAACTTTTAATGTTACTGTTAGGCAAGAAGAAAATATCATGCAGTCATTACACAGTAATTTTTTTAACTGAACACTTTCAAACCTTTTGCTTAAAATTAGGTTAAGATATCAGTGCGCCTTTTCCCTTTCTATACTTTTTAGCTGATGTACAATCCACAGATTACTTGTTTCTAATAGGTCTTTACTGCTTTACTACTTTAACAATTGTTATTTTCTTTTTTCTAACTACTTTTAATTTTTTTAAGTAGCACATGGACTAATGTTATAAAAATCCCAGGGCTAAGGTTATAAAAACAATTTTTTAGCCAAATTATTCAACAGAGACATACTTCAAATAGTTGTGAGGGAAGTCTGATAGCCATCATATGTACAGAAGCGGATTAAAATGCCAAATGACAAAATTCTTCCTCATACTACAGAGTATGCAAGGGAAGAGAAAATACTTCTAAAAGTTAATCAACTGAGAACACTCCTCAGCATCAGATCCAGGCAGGCTGTTTTTCTAGGTACCCAACCCTTGCTGGGCCAGCACAGATTGAGATTGCATCAATGAAGCTCAGTTCCACAGCCTTAGCCAGTACATGTGGAGTCAGCTGTGTTATGAACCATGTCTGAAAGCAGCAGCAGCAAAGCTACAATTGCATTAGATTTACCACACTTTGTAACATGTCCCATGTTACTACATAGTAAAGAGCAGTAAAAAGCACTGTGTATCCAGACATTATTCACATAACTCAAGGTACTAATTTCATCATATTGCTCACAGAAGTGTGCAGTAGTTAGCAATGAGAAATTCTGTAAAGGTATAAAGTTGTTTATAAAAATCAGTTAAATCATACTGGAAATTTTCTTCGAAGTTTATTTTGTAGCTTGCAAACCATAACGTTTTCAACACAAAATTCAAAATGGTTTCATACTAAGAACCTCTCTCCGATAAAATCACACTTTGTGATTTTATTGTACAGTTTACTTGAACTGGAGCCTTGCCTTTGACCTGTGTCAAAGGAATACTTCTTTTGAACTGCAAGTGGCTGAAAATTTTTATGGATTCATTCTTCTGTGTCTGAATCATACTTTCAGAGTTGATCAGACTCTAAAAACAAACACACGCCTCTGAAATTTCTTACTGAATATAAAAGACATATCTTTAACATTAGAACTCTCCAAATGTTTAGAGGCAAAACTGTGATTCTTTCTCCATTTGGAGGCATTTCCCAAACATTCAGACACTACAGGGAGGAAAAAAAGCTTTTTCTTCCTGCTTTAAACAAAAAAAAAAAGCATTATTAGAGATTTATATTAAAACCAGCAAAGAGTGAATGTATTTCTTCATAATACAAACTCCCAAAAGCATGGTAGTCTTTCCCCACTTCTCTAAATCAATCTTTTAGAATAAAATATAAGCATTATGAATTAGTACAGTGTTCTGCAGCAGCAACTCAATTTGCCCAATCCAATGTAAGAAAGCTCTAATACTGTCATTATTGACACCCCAGGACACTACATGGGGGGAAATCTTGTTTCTTCACACAGAATAGATTTCACTTGCAGATGAGTTACAGAAGAGTGGTTTTCATAACGCACTTGAAATTTGCTTACATGTAACAGTCAAAACAGTTTATGAGAAATATGTAAAGTTATGAAAAGCCCTTTCTTTACCTTCAGCACATGATCTCTAAACGACCTGTCAAAGAAAAAAGCCTGGAGTGCCAGTCTGCTTGCTCACAAGAGGACATCAGTAGAAGCAAGGTGCCCTGTAAATCCTGCCAAATATACTTGCATCCAAACTTTTACTTTGTGGGAAAACTGTTACCCTAGTCCTGAGCTCTGGGACACAGATCCCTGGGCTGCTGCTGCTCAGCTGTACTGGGTGCCTCTCAAAACCTTTTGCTACTTGAGATGGCACATAAGAAGGCAGCACAGCCAGCATGACTTGCCTACTGATAAGGTATTTGACATAAAGAGGTGCTTTAGTAAGTGCTCAGGCTGAGGAAGGCCCGTGACTTTCCTCATGTTGAGGAGGCATTTTAATGATCTGTTGTTAAGAATTTGGCACCCCAACTCTTTCTACATCCGTACTCCAAAAGCAGTGATGTTTGCTCCACTTTTAAAATGTGCCTCTGCACGCTGATTTGCCCCAGCCTCCAAAATCCCCCTTTTCTTTGACAGTATCAAGGCATGACCCACTCCTCCTGGACAATAACATACTCAAGCAGCTAGATGAATCCATCCCAATGGAAGGAATTCCCTCTTCCTGCTGCAAGGCTTTGGCACAGGTATCTCCACACCCGCTGGAAATTAGTGTCAGTTCCGAGGTGCCTTTGCAGGTGTCACTATAAACCATGTCAAGACAGATCAAGCACTTTCACTCCTCTTCCAGCATACATCATCCTGACATCAAGCCAACCCATATTATCTTGCTAAGTCTACAAAAATCTTGTGAAGTTTTATGTCTGCTTTCAAAGATGCTATGTACCTGAATGTTTTGGTTTTAGTACTGCTCAGGACATGAGTGTTCCCTCTTTGAAAATAGCCCATTCAGTTGCCCAACAGGTAGCCCATTATGTTTAAGAGTCTGTCCTCTGTTGCTCAATTTGGACACAACTCCCATGGATGTAATTAAAAAGTTTCCTCAAGTAAAGACTACAATCATGCGTGTGGATGTAGCCAGATATTTCAAAATAATCTCTGTGAGCCATGCTGTGGACTTCTGCTTCTTTCTAAAAATACCTCTTAATAGGCAATGGGTGTGCCACTGAATGAATGACTAAGAACTTTTTCCTGCGAGCCCTGGATTAGATGGAATATTTGCCCTTGGAGTTACAGGGTACTGCGTCTGAGAGGCGGGTGTGCAGAGTACGCTGACCGGCCTGCTGAGAAAATGCAACTCAGGACTTCTAATAAAAGCCCTCCCTCTTCTTACACATTTTGCAACCCAACTACCATTATATAGCCTCACTATAAAACAGAACTGCACAAGTTTTCAGAAGTATGAGGAATATTAGGAAGTATAAGTAGGCAAAACTGAAATATCTAATCAGAAATAAATAGCTAATAAAAAATTTAAAACTCAACCCTGCTTTTTTAAGTATAGTACTTACGAGGCATACCTAGACATTCAATCATATCTATATCTTTTGGGTAGAAGCACTCCAACTGAAAAATAACTTGGGAACAAACTCTATGTATCATATGCCCTAGAATATTATGTAGAACTAAACATACTTGTCTTTATTTTTTGTGGATTTTTTCTAATATTCTTACTACATTGTAACACCTGCTATGCATGTAGCAGAAATGCTTGTTATCGGGGGTAATGATTGGAACAGTCAAGAAAACAGAGAACACTTTTTAAAAAGCCTTTGTCTTAAAACTCCCATATTTGTTACTTTTTAAAGAGTAACAGAAGTTCTGAAAACACTTGTTTCCACATCATTACAGATATGACCTAAATGCACCACCACAAAGGAAGTATTTCTATAGTCTACCAGCACTGTTAAGAAGTTCTCGTGTTTCCAAGTGGAACAGGGGGAAAATAAGCACTCAGTACAGACCATCAAGTCCGGCAGCAGATTTCTGATCATTTAAATCTAAAAAGCACAGTGCATTCCTAGTGACTGCTTCCAGCATAACACAGCTGAACAGGCATGGGAATTCCTTGGTGATTTCCACAGGCTCCACAAGGGAGAAGTCAAAGCAGACTCTAGCAGAACTAGAATTATCTCTATTTTTCTTAAAATGTAATTTATTTCTAATTTTTTGCTAATCACTGTAAGACCAGAATTAGGCTCTTGGAATCTGAATGTTTGCACTGTTAGGGTCCATGGCAGCCCTTGCACGAAGATAAACACAGCAGAAGCACTGCACCTTTGAGGTCACACAGCACACTTCATCCCAGATCCCTGGTATAAGTGCAGGAGATGATATAAGTGCATCTGTCAAAACAATATGGGAGTGTTCTGAAAGGAACAGGGTACAGCCTGGTACCGTACCATTAAATATTAACACAAGTGATAACTAATCTACTCAAGGTGAGTCAACTCTGACCACAGTTTTAACCATTTACCAAAAAAATAAAAGTTTAATAAATCAAGACTAAGCACATAAATTGTTGTAAAACATGCTACATTATAGGTTTGTGAGAAAACATATATGTGAAAAAGATCCAAATTTTATTTTGCTGTTTGAAAAAAAATGAAAAGAGAAAATTTTGTAACCAACTCTGAGCTCGCAGTTCTTACAGTTTCACAAAAATCCAGTGTTTTGCATTCAAACTGGATTACTTCCATGCCTTTAGAAAATGAAATAAACCACCAACCTATATATGATATATCTCCAAAATAAACTGCATTCTGGTAAATGTCTCTCTGGCTTTTCCAACTGCATGGTAGCCAACATCAAATTTGAAGTAGAAACAGAAGCAATAAGGTTTTTTACAGAATAGATTAATAGTTACCTGGCTCTATCACACTCCTAAGCACAATAAAAATGAAAGAAGAAAAAAGAGGAGAGGAGAGGATTGCATTATGTTTCCTGCAGCTGAGATCCTGTATGCGCTTTTAGCCTGGATGAACCTGCATTATCAACAGTCTCACTCTCAATTACCTGTTTATTTTTGCTGACGTTTGGTTCTCAGCAACCTGTAACATTACATTCCTTACACAAGAATCTGTTCATGATATGGAAATTTATTGTTGTTGCCCACTCATGACTGCACAGAAAGGCCTATCTTCCACTCAGTTCCGCCTTATTGACACAAAGTTGTCCGTCAAGCAGAAAGAGTTGCCATGGAAATAAAACCAATTCAACAGAGGCTGCTGAAAGACCCCCATTAATTAGCCTATTATGGCAAAGCAATTTTTCCTCTCAATAAGTGTAGCTGGTATTATTTCAATGGCACAAGAATAAAAATAAACCAGCTCTTCTCTTCTGTATATTTCCTGCTTTAGGGAGAAAGGCATCAGCAGACACTCTTGCACCACTTTTTTATAATTTATGGAAGGGTTTAAACTGAAGTGGTGAAAAGGAATTCATGATTTGTGTCAACTTTGAGAACACAAGTGAAGGTCCAGCTGTAAAACCGAATATAACTTCTTCCTGACAATAAAGGTTTTTTTACTTATTTTGAAACAAAAAGATCTGATTTAAAATACAGGTTTAAAGTTTGTTTTCACTTCTGAAATCAAGACTGTCAAATTCTTTTAGAAACACATATCATGCCTGTCTTCACTATGTTGACAAAATGAAATGGTCAATGTAAATCTCAGAAAACAAAAGAAACTTTAAACTATAGAGTATAATAAAAGACACATCTGTGAAGTAGTTAACTCATTCCAACTCCGTGTATGACATACTACACCTAAAAACCATGGGCTTTCAGTGAGGGAGTAACAGCTAATTTGGTTTCAAGCTGGGACAAACTTCATCTCAAAAAAAAACCAGAAAGGTGTAATTAAATGAAGGGAGCACTAGAATATCCTTTTGTTTAGTAACAACTCAGCAGGAGAACCGTGTCTAAAAAGATACTGCATAGTGACAATGACAAGAATTATGCTGTAAGAAGGGACAGGGCATGCTGAGGCAAGATTTCCATTGCTAAGTTTCATTTGAAGTTTAATGTGGATACTGTAACCAGCAGTATAATTCTACTCCTAGCCTAGCAAATTTGATAACAACTAATCTGTAACCACCAGGCACAAACAGTGTCTAATACAAAACAGTTGCCTTAGACCATCTGGATATGTATTTACAGAGCAACCACTTTGTTGCTGTACCTAATGTAGATTTCACGACTGCAAAGGGATGTTGTGGAGGGTAAGGGAGCAGTGCGGAAAATGCACCCCCGCTCCTGTGTATTCTCCAGACACAGGAACAGGGCAAGCTTCTCAAAGCTGCAACAGCACAGAAAGAACTGAAGGGGCAAAGAGGTTGAGAGAAGGTGTAGAGGTTGTCCCATCTTCCCTCCAAAACTCTAAGAAATCCAAGCTAAAAAAAAGCACTAATGGTCTGTTAACAGGACTAGCATGTCATGTTCTTGCTCTGTGGGCTTTTCTTTGGATAGTGGGGCTGTCAGTAAACAGCATACAATTCACAAAACCCCCAAGTTTCCACACATCTTCAACTAGTTCATAAAAAGAACGCAAACTTTCACAAAATTCGTTGGAAATTAGACAACATTCCAAGACCTGTCTCAGTTTTTTAATTTATTTGTTAACTGAGAAATCAATGAACGACTACAACAGTGCATAGGCAAATTCTCAGCCTCAGATCTCCGCTACTGCAGTGACTAGTGAATAAATCCACTACAGGCAAGGCCACAAACACGTAGTCTCACATTGCGCTCCACGAGCCTGTGGAGTCTATTGCTGAAAACAGGAATACAGGAACTCCAAGGTCGAGCCACCAGCAACTTGAGCATATTGGGCAAAATAATAGCATCTAAATTGTTGTGGATGAAGAAGGATTTGGGTAGGACAATTCCTCATTTCTTCTCCAGCAAGGCTTCCCACAGAAGTTCACGGGAGCCATGAATACGTCCAAGGTATGCAACTAGATTCTTAATGTATTAACTAAAAATTAAATGTTTTATTTATTTTGGAAAAACAAAGAAAAAGTCACAGTTGTGAGTTCTAGGCATTCCACAGCTAAAACCCCACCCAGCTGCTTCCTTTAGAATTTCTTGATTCTTGCTATCAGAGGAGATCAGCATAGAAAAAATACTGTTCAGTCTTGAAAACCTCTTTCTGTAATAGAATTACAGCACGAGGATAACAAAGAAAACAACTGAAGAGGAAATAAACTGCAAACATGGACTATGATCCCACTCTTAACAAATGTCCGGGTGAAATCAGCACAGGAGGTGGACTAGCCAGCTGGAGGCATGTTTGTAGTTATGAGTAAGATAAATATGAGGCATTAAGCATCCTAGTCTCTCAGCAGATGAATTAAAGAAAATGGTATATGTGACATTCTTACTGTCAATCAAAAGCTGTACAGAATTGCATCTAAGTATGTGAGACATATAGCTTGGAACGACCCACAGCAATCCTTAAATTTGAACACATTCAAAACTGTAACAGCCTTTCAGATCTGACCCGAAATGGAAACAGTTCTACTTCCACAGAAAAGACAGCCTTCCATCCTTCCTTTCTTCATTCTGCCTCCCTACACAAGCCTTAAGGCAGACATATCCCTTACAGAATTCTGGAGAAGCGAGAGAAGCAAAAGAGCCAATTGGCCACAATCATGTCATTTCCATGGAGCACGTGAACAATTCAGCTGGACAACACAAGTGGAGAACATGAAGCAAAGCAGCAGGGATGAAAGTGGACAGAGAGACTGGGTTTGACGGATGGGCAGCTCGCATCTCCTCATTACCACAGGAACCAGCGTATGGGGAAAGCTGTTTATCAGCAACACAAACAAGCTGCAGAAAGAAAGAGCTGCTTCTCCTCTACTCCCATCTCCTCCAAATCTAGAAAGAAAGATGAGAGGCAAATATTCTCTTTCAGGGTGAAAGCAAAGCAACTCCATGTAGGTTTGCACCATTATTCCCGTGTTACATTTGGGGCCACATAAGGTCCCTAGGTATGGTGAGTTAATGAATTCACAGAAGGATTTTCATCTCAATTACACCAGTATCTAGCAAGGGGTAAGAATGCACAGTCTTTATCTCTGGCACCTACCTTCCCTTAAGGCTATGCATGCACTTGATGTTTGCACCCCCAGTAAAGACAGAAGCAATCTCCACCTGCACCAGCACTGATGGTTTGGAGACAGGAAGGGCAGCAACCACAGCCACAGCAGCCACAGCAGCACTCCCGGCATTCTATCAGGTATTTGCACCAGAGAGGCTGGTAAAACCCTGGGCTGTCTGTAAGACCCCTTGAAAGGAGAGCAGGAGAGAAAAAACCAGCTGAATGGCCACGTCACACATACTATAAGAATCTGAGTGCTTATAAAAGCAAAGAAGGAAATTTCAGGTCCAGGCATGTGACGCAAAAACATAAAGATGTTTGTTGTTGCGAAAGACATAGAGATAGGATAATTTCAAAATACGGACATAAAAAGCCTGTCAAAACCAACAATACAAGGATTAAAATCTGCCCTCACTGAACATGATGGGAAATATGTACTTCAAGTTGTAGCCAAGATTTCACTCAAGCAACAGTAATTTCAATTTCTCATATTTTCAAAGATTTAGAGTCCTTGTACAAATACTACTTACAACTGAAAATTTCTTGTGAAACACGAAGTACACTGACTGCTAGAAAATGAAACTAGAAGCAGACCAAAGCATGAAAAGCATTGGGTTTTTGTGAGGATAATACATGTGGAGACACACTGTATATTGCTGCACTCTTCAGAAACACACTGAATCAGGATGAACACTAATGGGCTCTGAAGACATATAAGTCAGCGACAAATGGTCACTCTGAGAAAGAAGTTACAGAAAACCAAGCCCAGCGATAGCATCCTGTGACACTTCCCTGCAAAGCAGGGAAGAAAGTATAAATGTATCTGGTAAAAACAGGAGGCCGATTCATCTGTTTCTGAAATTGAAGCAACTGGCGTGGTTTCCCGGGTATGCCCTGCTTGTTTGCCTGCTTTTGTAAAGTCAAGAGGAAGAAGAAAAACTAAATTATATCAGCAAGAGGATGATTGTACCCGATGGACAGTTGTGCACTTCAGCATGCGTGGTGACGGGAAGAATATGTAACTGCAAATGCTGCATAACTGCTGTAAATAATAATTTGTGTGACTTGGCAAAAACTCGTAAAAAGACAATAAAGAGCACACACCTCCACAGAGAAATACATAACAGGTAACCCTAAAAGAAACAATTCCTTTGTTCTCTCATTTTTGAAAATACCTTAGGTGGACTTTTTGTCCTCATTATTAAAAGTACTTCAGTGGTGCTTAGATGGTCCACAGCAATTCTGAAGTTCATTTGTTTTCTCCTACAGACATTTTGGATTACAAAAAAAGCAATTTCATTAATACATAACAACACACTTCCATTGCAAATCAACAAAAATAAATATCGCAAGACTCAAGAAATGTAACAGTAGAAAAAAAGGGGTATTACATATGCATAGTTATGTAATTTTTGCTTACTTAAAAGTAATATAAATTAGAGAAGCATCACAGATTGCTTAGAGCCCTCATGCCTATTTGCTACTGGTTGACAGTTACTTTTGGACTCATGTTTAGAGTATGCCTTGAGGAGAATGAAGGAATGGAATTATTAAAATCCCTACAGAAGACATTCCATGTTGAAAAGGGTATTTGTGAGAAAGTTGGTGAATGGGCAGTGGGAGCATGTAAAACAGAGACATGTAAAACAGAGACATGAGTACAGAACAATAAAACAGCAAAGAAGTATAAAGTTGAGTTACAGTACAGTACAGATGAATACAGTAGTTCTAATGTGCCTTCCAGCCCGCTTCTCCTAGACACTCGTCATCAGCATACTTGGCTTTTTTGTATTCATGGTGATGTGATGTACATGTGTCACTGAGGACACCACCCAGTCCAAGCTACATTTGCCACAAGCTCTTATCTGAGCTTTGACAAAGGTCAAAAAGATATGAGGGAAATGCTGTGTACATCAGCAGTCTGTCCTCCGAGGCTGGGAGAGTCTAGCAGCTGGGACTGGGACAGGAAGACCTGAGGAAGCCCATGACACCTATCTTGTCCTTAGGCATCTTCCCCTCTCTGCTCTCACACACAGCCAGCCCCCAGGGCTGACAGAGGAGTCTGGGAATAGGAAAGGGAATGAATTTCTCCCATGCCAAAGCTGTGTATATGGGTACAATGATGGCTTTTACTTTCGTACATACAGAGCCCCACTCTTTCAGCTTCTCACTGACAAGCATTGCATATCCGTGGATTTCACAGGGAAGGAGTGGCTGTATCTCTGGCAAGAGGAGCAGGGTCTGCCCCCTCAGTACATCCTACTGGATGTACCCCTTTACTGCACAGCTGCCAGAGCTGGAGGGCTTCTTGTAGTTCTCCAAAGGACAGCTTGTGCCAATGTGATCCTTCACTGCAATGAAGATTTGGGTCACATGAAAGGGGACATTTTTCAGCTCATTCTCCTTTGCACTCTCTTCAAAGAAAGGAACTTGGTGCACAGTTTACCAGCCTCTCTCCAGCCCTCGATGGAACTGCACAATACCAAGCGACTACCGCATTGTGTTATGTGTGTTAAAAGCGATTTTATGCAGGAACATCCTTCAGTATTTCTTGCTTGACATCAATGTGTCACCATATATATTTTATAAATTATAATATATATATATATGTAAACGCATACACACAAATTTACTAGCAACAGCAGAGGCTTGAACAGACCTGTTTTCTACTAGGCTACTGTAAATCCCATCCTACCTATAAATTTGTACCATCCCCCTCCCTCCTGGCTCAGTTTAAGGGAGGGTCAGTACTTGTCACAAGCTCATCAAGCTCCAGATATCCAAACTACATTCAGGATACGGAAGCAGCTACACAAATCACAAGAGCAAGGACTCATGACCTCTGGTCATAACTGTCTAATGAGCTCAGTAATCGACACAAAAAACTGATCAAGACCAACCTATCTACAATTCCAAGTTACTAGATTCATCAAAATACTTTGTAAGGTATCATCACTGCTTACATCCTCCTGAAACTACCAAAACTGAGCGGCCTGACATTCCTATAATTTTCCACAGGAAAATATGTCATTTCACCTTTCTCTGCACAGCGTGGACTTTGTATGACTCAGGAGATGAGGAGCAAAGGCAACACCTTCCCAAAGCACACCAGAAAGGAGTGCCTTCCATTATCGATACCACAGTTGCTAGAAACATGCTGTTCAAGAGTACAGGATGACACAACATTCAAAGATTGGCTCCACCCCAGTTTCCAGCCCTCAGACTCTCCAAGATGAAGCATTAATTCCAGGACAAGAATTGTGGTTAATGTTTGACAATGGGTCACTCCTCCCAGATAGATGGCCAGAGCTGGAAAACATCGGCTGGAATGGAAGGGAAGAGCCTCTTTCAGAGCAGCCGAGTGTGCAAGCCACTCAGTTTTTCCCTGGGGAAAATACTTGACTTCATCTGAGTGGTGCTTTCCAGCTCAGGTTGGACGCCACTTCCCTGCTGAAAATAAAGTGTAGCTTAAGCCCTCACATAAAAGCTGGCAATAGTTTAAAAGCTTCATTCATAAACGAGTGTAGTTGAACAGAGGGGTCTGGCTAGACTTCAGTGGCACTGGCAATGTTAGTGAGTTGAGGAAGAGAAAGTGCAGGAGTGCTGTGAACACCTGGCAAGAACCTGGTGGAAGCATCTGCCTTTGAGCCACTTGCTGTGAATCAGGATGGCAGGGTGCTGGATGCAACACAACTTAAAACTTTTCCTCTTTACTGCAAGCCAGGATTCACAACTGCAAAAAAAGCCACATTCTAGTCAGGCAGAGAAGGGGAAGAAAGCCAACTAAGACTTATATTCTAGCTACAGCACACATTTTACCTGTGCCTGTTACTGAGCCACTGTAAGTGGGAGCCAAATTACAGATGCTCTCTACTAAATGGGAATGTCATGAAAGCCTATTTAATGTATCAGGTGATGAATGGAGAGTTTTCAGGTTCTGAATCTTTGCCACAGAATCAATACCTGGCTGTTGAAAACCGTAAAAACTGCTTACACTTGCCCAGCTGACATCCTACTGAATACCACATGTAGGCTGT
The DNA here is from genome assembly GCA_013397755.1 of Cnemophilus loriae. Classification (NCBI taxonomy): domain Eukaryota; kingdom Metazoa; phylum Chordata; class Aves; order Passeriformes; family Corvidae; genus Cnemophilus; species Cnemophilus loriae. Next base: position 109,996 of record VZTF01006011.1, read on the forward strand.
GCTCTTAGGACTTTTTTTCTCTGCCTGCTCTTTGACTGCATAACAGCTGTCCTTCTTGAGATGAAAAGTTAAATTTATGAGCACGTGCCTTTCAAAATGCTATCCTCAGCGGCCATACGCATGTTGCTATTACGCAGATGGGACCAGAGGCTCCTCTCTCCTTCAGGGACCAACCAACAAACCAGTGGCAACACCTTGGGCATTATCTACTCTGCACGGAGGACCAGCAGGTCCTGCGCCCAGGTCAGACACGACAATGCCAGCACAGCACATGGCTGGCAGCACATGGGCAGCTCCCAGCGCCTGGCAGAGACAGCTGCTCTGGCTGAGCAGTGTGGCATGCAAAGGGCCATGCTTTCCAAACTATACCAAACAGCATGTGTGGTTCACAGCTGTTGTATTGGCTGAACCGACAGTTGTGGTGGCCGGGGGGCCAGAGAGCCCAGGTACAGAGGGGGCCCACCGGTGGACAGGCTCCAAAGTGCAAGACTCCCCTTCACCTCAGTGAGAAAGGCCTCTCCCATTGACCCTATGGAGATTCGGTCTGTCTGACTGGCCAACAGACAGATGCCCCTTGCATCCCTTAAGAGGATGTAATCCAGCCCCCACTCCGTCCCCTCCTTATCTCCATTGGTTTTTCTTGTATTACCCCACTTCCCTCCTGTATCCCTTTATAAGTCTATCCCGAACGAAAGTGTGCCCCTTGCCTCGTCCTTTCCCTTGCGTCTGTGTCCCCTTGCCCCCTCGGCCCTTGCTCCCTTGCCTCCTTCTCGTTCTTGGACTGCATCAAAACAGATAAGTAATAAACTTCGGTGCTCTAGCGAGGGCCGCCTCTGACTCTTTTGCCTCCAGTGATGCCTGAGCTGGCTGGCTCAGTGTGAGTGGCTGCGTGTCTCCATCGCACTGGTGGGAGAGCTGATCTGCGGGCTGCCGAGCAGCACCGCCAGGGGTTCCTTAGCTAAAGGTTCCCCTTGGAACAAGCAGCAGTTACTCCACCAACACCCACACGGCGATACTACTACAGCCTCCACTACTTCTAGCAAAAACACTAAGAGGGGAATCATGATGATACATGAAAAACAAAAACAGCACAACTTCCAGAAACTGTTTGGTAAATCATCAGCTGCAGGCTCCTGCGCCAACGGCATGGAATGCACTGTGATTAATGGGGATCTTCCAGTCCACCAGGAACAGCCACTGTCACTGTCCAGGCTACTCTGCTAGATCTGCGCTTCATACCAAGAACCTGTTGACTTAATTCGTGTTGCATTATATGCCAACTTGAGAAGCCACTCAAAAATTTGTCTTAATAAATACCTGAATAAAACCTTTTACAAAGTAAACTAGTGTTATTTCCTCAGAAATCATGAGTCTGCTCAGCACTACAGACACTGGAATTCCTAGGACTGGTCCTCACAGAAAAACCATCCTCTGGTCTTCCTAATATATTATAGAATGCATACAATTGGCAGTAGTGACAATCATTTCTTGCCATCCTTCATTGAATAAGCTTAAGTATATGTGATATGAAATATTCTCCTATGAAAGGAAAAAAAATGTGTGAGTTATCCTAAAACATGGCATATGCCATAATTTCAAAATACAATCTACGAAAAATACTGCCAGGTTTTGATTTGCCTTTATCATATAACTTAATGTTTGGTTAAGAGGGCTATTAAATATTAGAGCATTTCTAATTCAGTCTTTCCTGCAAACAGTCCTCCATCATGTAGAGCATGAAATCACAAAATAAATATAAAATCAACCTTTTAATCCCAGAAATGGAGAAGAAACACACGCCCTGATGCACAGTACAACTGCCTAACATCAATAAATAAGTGTTTCTCATCCTGCTGCAACCCAAGAACTTTCTCGGGTTTGTGGATGTGTATCTTTATTGGTCTATAATGGCTCATCTTTGTATTAGCTATTTTCTCTACTATTTCAATTACAGGACTGTCTCATGACATGTAAAAACTTGGACTATGAATATGTTATTCATATCAGCTGACTCATTATGCATTTTCATGTCAGTCCTTGCAAAAGAAGTGTTTTCTAGTATGAAGAAAGGTCATGTGTTGTAAAAATGATGATCCAGAACTAAGACAGATATCTATCCATGACCTCAGCCCAGATTATGAAGTGTCTCAGTCACCTTAGTAAAATATTAACAGAATTTGTGGGTTGTCATAGTAAAATGAGAGGCTGCCCTGAAGGTAATTTCATTTACAGACGTTCAGAAAACTGACATCACGGCTGCAAGGACATATAAAAAACCACCACAGTACATTTTGGACTAACTGCAGGAACACTGGCAGGAGCATTCTACAGGCTCAGCTCCTCTAACAGCACAACAGAAACTGGATTTTGCAAAGTACACTGAGAAGCTTCATTTTATAAATCAGTTCTAAGAACATCTGAGAGATTTTATTTTGTCTTCAATTGTGTTTGAAATTCCTTTAAAGAAGCATGTGCACGGGAGGCTGTGCCAAGTGCCTGGGAAGTACTCTCATCCCCCTGGCTGTGCTCTGCACCCTTGCTAACATTTTGTTGTTTTTCCCTGGAGGAAAAGTGGCTGAAAACAATGAACACATTACAAATGAAGTTTGGTACTTTGGAGGGATCTTGGGATCGGGTGTATTGGTAAGTATCTAAATTCAGACATTCCTACCTTCCCCCTACCTGCAGCCATGACTTGCATTGTTGAATTTTCTCAGGACTGCAAATTCCTCTTTGATAAACAAATGAGTTATAAATCATCCAAAGGCTTGGCAATAAGTAACTTAACCTCAATGATAAGAAAAAAACCCCCATAGAATAATTATACTTAAAAGAAAATGTAATTTGAATTCATCCCAATTCAAACTGTATTTCTATTATTTGTAGATGATCTTCCCTGCCTTGGTATTTTTGGGCCTTCAGAATAATGATTGTTGTGGATGCTGTGGTAATCGGAGCTGTGGAAAGAGGTTTGCGGTAAGTGAAAGGAAACATGGCAAAAAAAGTAAAAGCTAAATTGTTACTGATATATGTATCTTCCTCTCACAGTCATTGTGAGTCTAGACAGATGCTGTCTCGAGTGTGGGGGACACAGCCCTGCCATTTGTTTGAGTGCTGGGAAGTGGAAATAGCAGGCTGTAAAAATTGTATTATGCCTCTGATGTTTTACCACAGGTACCACAATGGTATGGCCTCACCGGTTTTTGCTATCACAAGATACTTATAGTTACTATTGCAATTAAAATTTATTGCTGAAAGAGCTACACTTTGTTTTGCAGAGCACAACAGTTCTCTCTTTAGCCATTTTTGTTAGCAGCTTTTAAAATTACCCTGGCAGTCAGACACTACATTCCCAACTCACTGCAGGTCCACAAGGTGAGCTCATTAGATTCACAGCAAATTTCAGGAAGGAATAGACCTTGACAGGTCAATTAATCCAACCTCCTACTTAAAGGAGTGTGGACCACTTCAGTGAGGCTCCACTTCAAATTTATAGCTTCCTTTCACACTAAAAAAGTTTCCAAAGGATACTTTCAGACACTAGTAAACATCTCAAGCATTTTAGTTTAAAAATTAAATCAGAAAAAAATTATATTTCTAGTAGGAAAATATGTCCTTTCTAAATAAATTCTTTGGATCAAGTAGATCATTACACTTTCTAAATAAAGGAACAGATTTTCAATTTAAAAAAAAAAAAGAGAGAGAAAAACAAATAGGAAAAGGTTCATGACTATGAGGTTGACCAAAGAGTGTTCCCTGAATTCTGTCTTTGATGCTGTCTTCAAGCAATACCAACAAAACAGGTGGAACTTTCAGAAGGAGGAAATGGAGCCACCTGTTTCTCTTTACAACACTGCATGATCCGTTTTCTGCAAGCAGTGAGGAGAAACGAGTTGAGCTCTGCAGAGCACACACCACTCCACAAGAAGCCAAGCACTGCGGCTTTGCTGCTGCTCAGCCATGTGGTGACCAGGGGCACGATCACACATAGTGACCACTGTGAGCCCTGGCTGAGCATGAGCCAACCTGCATGTGTGTGGTGCTGCCTGCAAAGCAACCTGCCTTCCTTGCTGATAAGCGTGTTAGAGTGCAGCTGACTGGGAATATTAATACAGCCAAGAGTACCAAGTACACTGTACTACAAGAGTCCTATGGGCCTTATCACCATCAGCATGACTGAGAACCAAATTTGGTCTCGTACGTTAGCTGAAATCCATTATTACAATATCTACTACAAAAGCATAATTTTTAAGTTAGCCCTATCAGATATATCAACATAAAAATGCACACCAGCACTCAAGCAAGAGTCTTGTGATGACGTTTGAACAAAAACTCTTTGACTTGCTGATATTAGAGGTTGTTTCCAGCCTAAAAGACTCTATGATCTGAAAGAATGGGGTTTCTTTCCTCCACCTGTATCACTTTACTCCAATAAAGGACACTACCTCTACCTACAAACTGTTATGGCTAGAAGTGTTTCAGAATTCAAGAAAGGCATTCGTTCTTGCATGATTTATTTACATATTAGTATATATGAAAATTCTGTCATAGAAAGCCAGAAAAATAAAGACATACTTTCCCATCCATTCCAATTGAACTACTAGACCTTACACTGATAAGTACCTGTGAGGAGATAAAGTATAGTAATATGAAACCTAAAGAGAGACTTGGGAAGGAAAACTATAATCATTTGGTCCAAATATAACCCAGATACCAAAGCTAACTTGTAAAGGATACTGTAGATTTTTTAAAAAATGCCTTGAGTGGTCCAGCACTTCAGTCTTGCTTTCAGTCTCCTGAGAAAAACATCTGGTTGCAGGGGAACAGGAGCCCTCCAACAGGAGGACCCAGAGCGGAGCAGTGCCATCTGCTGCCAGCCTCTGCCTTCTTCTCCTCAGGTACACAGGGCCAATGCTGGTAAAGCTTTAAAATACCAATACAGGTATGCATGACACCTTTACTATGCAATGAAAACTAATAGACTTTAGCTGTTCAGGTGCTAACTATTTGACTATTAACAGCTGAATTTAGGGAACGTACACTGACATTAAGGGTGCATTTAATTGTTTGAATGAGAACCAAAATAACATTATTTTTCTCTTCATCAGATGTTTTCTTCTATAATATTTGCTGCCGTTGGAGTTCTGGGAGCTGGATATTGCTTTATTTTGTCAGCAGTAGCCCTAAACAAAGGCCCTAAATGTTACACTGCAGGAATATGGACCTACCCTTTCCAGGATGGGTAAGACGAGGCAATCAGAAAAAAAAGATAGACATGTTTTAAATTTGTGATATGATTCAAATTCCAAATCCATTGTATAAAAATTGAAATGGTACTGTTTGTCTAAATTATAGAAGCCCTTAGAAGTGCCTGCAGCACACAGCAACACTTCATAAGGTTCAAGAGCACGGATGTAAAGAATAGCAAGTACAATCAAAACTACTGAGTTTCAAAGAGGCCAATAAGGAGAAATGCACAGCGTCCTCCTAGGTTATTCTTGGGATGACAAGCAACATATGGGGATAAATTCCACTTAGATGAATAGCAATGACACATTGAAACACATCTCAGAGTCCTGAAGGAACTGGCTGATGTAGTTGCCAAGCCACTCTTCATATTTGAAAAGTCCTGGCAGTCAGGCGGAGCCCCAGGTGGCTGGAAGAGAGGAAACCATACACCCATCTTTAAAAACGGTAGAAAGGAGGACCCTGGGAACCATCGACCTGTCAGCCTCACCTCTGTGCCTGGGAAGATCATGCAACAGTTCCTCCCAGAAAGTCTGCTGACGCACTTGGAGGACAGGGAAGTGATTTGGGACAACCAGCATGGCTTCACCAAGGGCAAGCCCTGCCTGACCAACCCAGTAGCCTTCTGTGATGGGGTGACTCCATCAGTGGATAATGGAAGGACTACAGAAGTAATTTATCTGGACATAATCCCCAACAACATCCTGCTCTCTAAATTGGAGAGAGGTGGATTTGATGGGTGAACTGCTAGATGTAGAAGAAAGTAGTTGGATGGTCACATCCAGAGGGTGGTGGTCAGTGGCTCAGAATCCTTACGGACATCAGTGACAAGAGGTGTCCCTCAGGGATCCCTACTGGGACTGGTGTTATTTAATATCCTCATTAATGATCCAGATGGAGGAGGCCACCAAGATGATCAGAGGGATGGAAAGGCTGCAAGAATTGGGATTGTTCAGCCTGGAGAAGAGAAGCTTCAGGGTGACCTGACTGTGGCTTTCCAGTACCTGATGGGAGTCTACAAGAAAGATGGAGAGGGACATTTTATAAGAGCATGTAGTGACAGGACAAGATAATGGCTTCAAACTAAGAGTAGGTTTAGACCAAATATTAGGAAAAAATTCTTCCCCGTGAGGGTGGTGAGGCACTGGCACAGGCTGCCCAGAGAAGCTGTGGATGGCCCATCCCTGGAAGTGTTTGAGGCCAGGCTGGACGGGGCTTGGAGCAACCTGGGATAGTGGAAGGGGTCCCTGACCATGGCAGGGGGATTGGAACAAGATGATCTTTCAGGTCCCTTCCAACCCAAACCATTCTGTGATTCTATGATTATACTGAAATTTGATGGTATTCAAATAATTAGTAATAATAACATAATATATACAATATTATATTAATGAATATAATCAATGTAGAATTTTATTTTGTCTGTGGCATTTGGAAGCTGCTTGTTCCTCATGCTCTGCAACTCAAACATGTTCGCTGTCATGTATATTTATCACTTAACCCCAGCAATCCCACTGCTCAGGCTGAAGTTAAGACAAGTTCAACAAACAACAGGGCACAATGTGCTACTGAGGAGAGCAGGTGTGATCAGAACAGAATGGCCAGGACTGCAGTAAGCTCCTCATCACCTCAGAACCTTTAATGCAGTCTCCCTCAGTCAAGAGTGACCTGGTAGCATTTCTTGCATAATACACCAAAACAATTATACTTCAGGTTGCAAAGAAAGAAAAAAAAAAGGAAGGAAAACAAGAAGTCTACAGGTAGAGGATTATTTGTTCATGGGCCAGTGAGGGCTGGAAACCAACTCCCTTGGTCTCATTCTGAGAGTCTTTGGAAATATGCTCTGTTTCAAATATAGTTTTGGTTGCAGTTCAGAAATCACTTGACAAGAACACAAACAAGTCAGCAGTAAGAATGTGGAGATGAAATATAGCCAGTGGTTAAGCAGTTTACAATTGAATCAAAATCTGATGGTAAAAAAAAAAATGCAAAATACCTTTACTTTAGATGAGGCATCTAGAACAGCAAAAGCTGTTCTTTTCAGCTCAGTGGGCAAGAGGTGACTTGCATAATTTCATGATTTGTTTTGATAATTCAGTTGTTTGATTTTATTACAATGTACTTCCTTGTTCCCAACTGTACTTTGAGGTACTGGATTGCATGCCCTGACCACAGTCCCCCACCCACCCCCACACACAAAAAATGCTGTAATCAAGTAAAAGCAGCAAAAATGCCCCTGACAAAACACTGGAACAAATAAAACCCATTTGGCACATGCTTGGCTAAGATCTTTTCTTCCCAAAACACTAAAAATGGTTCAATTGCATCAAACACATACTTTGTTTGTGTTTATATCTCCAAATTGCTCCCTTCTGATGTCTTATTTTTTTCAAATCACTTGCTTCAATTTATCTAGAAACTAAACTGAAGTCATGTGCTAGATAAGTAGCACCAGTGACAATGGAAATTCTTACTGAAGTGAACAGAACCTCGGCCATGTCACAGCAGTGACAACCCCTCAGTGGTGAGAGGCCCTCCTTTGTGAGCTGATATAGTCTTCTTCCTAACTATTTTGTTCTCCTGTAGGAATTACCTTTCTGACCACGCATTGTGGAACCTGTGTAATTCACCTGAAAATATTGTCCCGTGGCACCTGACCCTCTTCTCCTTGCTGCTGGTCATGAGCGGGATCCAGGGAGTGCTCTGTGGCATTCAGGTGGTGAATGGCCTTTTTGGAACCCTCTGTGGGGACTGCAAATGCTGCGGATGTTGTGGGGTGAGCAACTGATGATTCTCCTTTTTTTATTTTGTGTACTGATGAATTACATACACATCTCTCGCTGACAGTCTGAAAAACTAAACTAGCCTTCGTTCAGCTCCAGGATCATGTTTTCTAACATACTGCCAAAACCCTACACTGTTGCCATTAGGAAAGAACATGATCCTTTGAAAGCCACAGCAATAGTAGCCAGGAAATTACCTCCATGTTTTTATTCTTCCAGGGAGATGGAACTGTCTAAAGAAGAAGAATATTGCAGACAACTCTCCTCACCCTGGGAGGATCCCTTCTGCAGCCTTTCCACAAAGCAGCCCTCAGATGCACTGGCTCTGGCTAAGAAGATGAGAAGGAAGGGCTCTTCCTCCCACCAGTGTTATGAAGCCCTGACTCCCTTTCCAGCCTTCCTGAAATCCCTCATTATGGAATAAAATAAGTGAAATACAACTTCTACATTCACATTTATTTTTGTAAAACTTCCATTTAAAAAGAGGGTATTCTCAGGCAAAATACAGTTTTGGGTTACAATTTTTATTCAGGTCAGTTAGGTAGCTTGTAACTCCTCAAAGCTTCCAATCTATACATGAGTGCAAATGCTGTTTATTAATCTTTTTGCAGAAGTTCAATTTAGCCGTATTTGGCACAGTGCTATGAAAGAGATAGGAAAGACAATAGAGAGCTAGCTCAAAGGCAAAAATACCTTTTAGAAAGAACTTTTAAAACTTTAAAACAAAAAACTACTTCCCAAAGGAATCAAGGAGAAAAGAGGGATTGGAGACATTTGAGGGATTCAAATCAACGAATGTGCTTTTTAAAAAAAATTCTGAAACAAATTTTCACAAACCAACTTGCCAGGCTGGATGTCTCAATGCTTCTTGATAATGGCCATATCTGTTCCCTAAAATTTTCCTCCTGAAATATGATTCAGTGGCCCGTGCTTTCAGAAAATGTATTTCATGTACTGTGTATTTACACTAGGGATATCTGAAGAACTTAGAAGTACTTAAAAGCACTGAAAGCTCTTGAGCAATATGCAGACAGGTTAAACAGTTCGATATAGGTACTGAGAATTATGTTGTACAAGACGATAAATTGTAAAAAAACCTCTTCAGAAACAGCTGTCTGTCCCACCTGTTCTACTGCATTGCCCAGGAATTTGACAGTACCCTTTATTTCAACACACACTGTGCAACCGTCTCATCTATTCTTTCATCTGTGGTGAGCAGCTGTCCTGCACCTCATCTTGCATTTGTCTTGATTTATATGAAGCCTTTGGGAACATGGAATGTTTGTCATCAGCGTTCAACAAAGGGATGGGTAGCTCCAAAATGTACAGCTTTGATATACCAATAAACAGAGTAGATAAATCTTTGTGGGAGATGGGATAAGAAAAAGCAGGCGGCAAGCTATGATACCTAAAACCAAAATCAATGAGCTAGTGCCTCTAAGAGACACCCAACTATATGATGGCTTTCTAACACAAGCTAATATGTAGTAGATACCGACACAAGGCGCACACGTTTCATCTTGTGATCCGGACTGCATTCACACCTTGGCCTCCAGGAGTGCTGAAAAAGGGTAAATTAGCCAGAACCAGCAGCCCAGTTGAACTCACACTTTAAAGTGCCAACAACAGTGTTCCCAAATCTACTCAGTTAAGGCTAACATCTGAGGCTCTCCCCTAGTACTAAATTTCAAGGGAATCACACATCAGCAGTGTCAATTCTGCAGTAACTGGAGATTGTTCTGTGTTTTTACTCAGCAAAGCATCCAGTAAAATCAAGGAGAGGGACTAATCATAGATCCTCATAACAGAGAATGATGTAAAAGGTCAGTGGTAATTCCAGAAAAAAAGTCACAGATGAAGAGAGTGCAGCGCTAGGAAGGGACGGAAAGATGATGGTAAGAAAGAAGCCACAAACATGGACAACTGAAAGTGTTAACAGACCTCAGGAACCCCGACCAACTTAAAGACCACACTGTGTTATAGTGTGTACAAATATCAACATACACTAATACAGAAGTAAAAATCACAGTAGCCAAAAGAAATATTAGTATTCTTTGTAAAATCTCAGAAATACCCATGCTGGCTGAAGCTTCATTATACACCCATAAAAATTGGCTGCTGGGTGACTGGGTGACCAGGGTCCTGAGAGCATGGCAACTTCAGCATTGCGTGGCACTGTTTCAGCTGAGAGCTGTCATAAAAGGATACACATTGGTTATTTAACAACTCAGATTACAACATGTGGAATGTGAGCATGTGACTTTGAGCCCATGTACTACAGTGGGAACAAAACTGGTTCAGCCCCTGCACAGCCGAACTATATACAGTTAGTTCTCTTTTTTGATTGTCTTCAACAAGCAGACTGCAGAAAAATGATACATTAACCACAGGACAGTGTCACCTTTTGGTGCACTTTTTGCAAAAGGTTCATATCTAAAGGAGGGAAGTAACATATACAATGTTGAAAAACAATTTGCTCAGCCCAGAATAAGGGATGTTTTCTCACATCATTCCAGTCTTGAATGTTCATCACCTGTCTCCAGTTCAACTTTAGCTCCCTCTTCATGGATTGTACATTACTCATAGTGTAACCAGCTGCAAGGCAAACAACGTCAAACCCTGGAGCCATTCCAGCTGTCAGAGAGTGGGAAGGCTGACTTCTTCCATTACACTGATATAGGTGGGGTCTTTGTCCCCATATTTTAATTCAAATGTATATTGAATTGAATATACATATTGAATATGCATATACATATATGAATAATTGAATATACAATATACAATATAAAATGGAATATTTTAATTCAAAATGTATGCCTTTTTCACAGAATAGTATGTCTGCACCTTTATTCCAAGCAGTGTTTTACAGTTCCCCGGGAAGCCCATACTAAAACCCTCAAACGCACCCCCTCTCCCATAGAAATTATTTTGAAAAACCAATATGCGTCCAAAATCTTTTAAGTTCATTTGTATTTTTTTCATGTACAAGATCAAAGAAATAATTAATGAAAACCCAAAACAGAATCAAACCCAGGATACAACAGTTTGATCTGATTGCCTCTGATACAATCTATTGCAAGGTACTCAAAATTAAAAACAAATGCTCACACAAGTCATATAAAAAAATGAAAAAAGTAAATAAAATAGTTAAAGAACTAGCATGTACATGGATGTATGTATTAGGAAACAAGTTTATTTGGACAACCACCCACATTCTTCTGTAATTAAATTATACATTTAAATCCTTCCCTTCCCCCAAACAGCATTTGTTGTCAAAAAGTCAAACCCAATCCCTTCCCAAGTTACATTCTAACAGTATTACCGGAATACAAACTGTAAGTAACAACGTCCCATTACTTCTGTATCACCAAGACTTACATATGCCCTCTCAGGGATGGTCACAGCAAAATTGTCCAGCTGGAGCATTGGTCGTATTTATACTACAAGTAGACAGTGTACAATTTGGTACAGTAAATGCTCAAAACCTGAAATAGTACAGTGAAATATTGTCAACAAATTTATTTTCATATTACATATGCTTTGAATACTGAAAAGTTCTGCCATAAGCCTGTTTAAAGCCAGAAACTTTTTAAGAAAGATAACTTTCAAAAATAGATTTTATTGTCATTGAACTTCATCTGATACATCCTCTCCATAACAAAAATTAAAAGCTGACAGTGGAAAGAATCATTTTTAATTTAACCAAGATTTGTTTCATGACTGAGTAAAGATCTAACCCAAGATTCTGGCAGCTGTTTCACCCTGAAGTGTTGCTCCACACAGCACCCTCGTGTTTCAGATCTGCTGCTGGTTTACTATGGAAGTAACATGGAAACACAGTTTATGATTGCTTTACCCTTTTAAGGTCTTTGCACCAAGACACTCAACCACCAGAAGCACATATAAAAAAGGAATCAAGCTTGCAGCTTCACAATTCTGATAAATACCTGATGTGATTTCACTAGAAAGTTGCATTAGTTTTCCCTGTACGAAGAACAGCCTTTGTCTGACAGCAATGTACGTGGCTGGGCCGGAATCAGCACCAGCTAACTCACAGCAGCTGTGAGCCCAACCTGCTCAGAATATCATCTGCTATGACAAACTTACATGTTCAACGGTGCAGAGTTACTAGCAAACGAACAAACTGCATTCTCTAAACATAACCTGTTGATGGGCACTATCACCTGGATCACACCTGCACTCAGATCCGCAGCTGCTGCGGGTCATTCCAGCACCAACGGCTGTCGGCTCCTTACGCCAACTGAGCAGTGCTGGCGACCCGGCCTTGAAAGCTGCCCAGAAAATCTCCAATTCTTTATCAACATCATCCATGGCACTAAAGAACAAAGCCTTAGGACCATCTGTTTTTCATTTAGGCTGACAACCTGAAGAAATCCTTAAAAGAGAGCGATTAAAACTAATTACAGTAATATTGGTCAGCCCTGCCCGGTCCCCTGTTTATTGAAAAGAAATTTAGGCTATCTCAACAGTTAGCAAAACTAGCAAAAATAGTTTAAAAAAACCCCCAACGAATAACCCCTCAAGAGAACAAAAGAAACACAATGCCCATTCAGCGATTAAATTCTGTGCAGACACAACTCTGCTGTTACATCTCTTTTTCTAGGAAAAAACCCCAAAAAACCGTTTTTAAAAAGCTACTTTTCACTACGTAATAAAACTTCACAACTGTAGGTCTTTGCCCGACATCTCTTTTTTCAAAATTTCAGTGTGTGTGCTTTTTATTTTCCATCCTGTGACACCATGTACATTTAGCAATTCATCATGGACATGGTTATTTACTGTATTAAGTGCTTCTGTTATGCTTTTCACTGAGCACTGGAGATTCATTTGCTATGTATCCCTGTCTGCAGTCATCCTTCCCAGCCAGGAACTACATCTATTACCTCATCATTTGTCTTCCAAACCTACTCTGTTTTCCCACCACTTCATCTCCGACCTTTTCACCTACCTTCACCCAACCAGCTGGAAAAAAGTCTTTAGGGGTCAATATTCCGATGCATCAGTAAGATCTTGTTAAGTGTTACCAGACCTGACAAACACACACACTCAGTGCTACATTTCTTCTCTTTACATAGCCTGGATTAAGCTTAGAGAAAAGTTATAATGCCTTTCATAAAATTACCTATTTTTCAATACAAAATGCTTAAATCCATTAATTATAAATAAGATAATTTCAAAACACTTAAGAATTTTCAGGACTTCATTTGCATTTCAGGTGAACTACAGGCTTAATGTCCTCGATGCCTTCTCAGTCCCAAACCTCTGATAAGGAAGTTTTGCAGGATATATAACAGGTAAAACCACATAGCACATGCCGTGTGTCCTGTGCACCAATTACAGTAAGTGAAAGACATAAAAACTAAGCAGCTTTACCAGGCAAGTCCCAATGCTGCTTTAGCAGTGCCCCGATAAAGTTCCTCCTTTTTTTCATGTATACAACTACATGTATTTTGACACTGTCAGTTAAAAACATCACTGAAAACAGTATGAGGAAGGTTTTTCTCCCCCATGTACGACATTAACAAGTTGTGCCACAATTTCCAGAACTGATTTTAAAAGAATATTTTTGCACTTAAGATACTTGCCACAGATTTTATATATATAAAAAATTGCTTGTTCATGTGTTAAGTTACAAAACTGTAGTGCTTAATATAATAAACTAAAAAATCTAAGAATTTCTTTTAAATGCTTGTTTATAATACATTGCTTTGTTTTTAAAAGGCAACAGTCAGTACCAGCCTGGTTTATCTTGTAACAATATTGTAGTGTAAAAATGTTGCTAAACAATTCTGGTACTTCGAGATTGGAAATAATCATTTTCTGAAAACTATACAGTAACATACTGAAAAAAAAAAACTGCTATAGTATTGTTTGTGCCTTTACAAATATATAATGGGAATTATTAGCTTGATATAGATCAGATTTGTACTGTATTCCATACAGAACAGTTAGTTACTAAGAACTAAAAAAGATTTTTAAGGCTTAAGTAAGTTGATAAAAAAACGCTTCCAATACTATTGTCATAAACATAATAATAAAACTGCTCTCATGTCCTGATGCTCTGCACTTTTTTTGAACCAAGTGACCTAGGAGTTAGCTTTTCTGACTCACAAAGGGTCTGTGATGTCAGTCAGTACCCAGGAGATCAGTCAGGGATATGCACAAGCATCAGCCACTTTCTGTCCTAAAAGTGAAGTGTTTCTGCCTGGTTTGAAAAGGAAAAAAGTACACAGATGTGTAAAGTGGTGTGGGGTTTTTTGAAGAAATATATATTCATGTATGTATTTTATATATATATATATGTATATATATCATATGTATTTTATACTTAAATTAGTATCAATGAAAGCCAGACAGATATTAAACTGATCATGAAGATGATATAACAAAAGTCAATAAGGCAGTATGTTGTATCTCTTGAGGATATTCAGATATTCTATGCCTATCTCAAGAGGAAAAAGAAATCTGAATTGCACTGTAGGCCCAATAAGCATTGCTTGACTACAGCCAGGTAAGGAAGGGCTCATTTTTGTTAAGCACTGACTCCACGTCGTTGAGAATAGGGATCAAGTCATCTGACTCTAGAGTCCCAAGATCAACATTTGTCCCTGGAAGACAGTCGAGGAAATCAGGGAAACGTGTTTGTTGCGGATTTATGTTCATTGTTGTCTGTGCTATAGTTTCTCCTAGGAAAAGTAAAGAAGAACTTTTGAAGTACCAAACACTTATTGTGGGTAATTTAAAACAACAGAATTGACATAAAAATCGATTCCCCCTTTCCCATGAGCACCTGTGAGCGCTCCTATTCACCACAAATGCTATCTCAAAACTGTATTTAGGTGCAGAGTACATGTTCTACTAAGAATACATTTCACATCTTTGCTTTGATCTCAAAAGCGCAAAAGGTCCTTTCCAGCAGTGCTCAAAGCACCCAGCTCTGGCCTTCCACTTGGGAAGCAGGAGAGTTTCAAGTTTGTTTCCTGGTCTGCCCTGGGAGTAGCAAAAGACCCTCATGTACATCTCCATCCTGATCTCTGCACCAGGGGCAATGCTGTCAATAGGAAATAACTGAAAAAAGTGCTTTACAGCACTTTAGTTCTGTAATACTACTTCTTTTTTTTCATAAATTAATAATAACAAGCATGAAAACCTTTAATAGATAAATGTTTCATTCTCTGCATAATACTGAATTTCTGATGACTTCAAAAGGAAGTTTAGGTGAGGAAGTGCTGAGAATTTCACTCTCTGGAAAAAACCCTGATTTCCTAGTAATTTATTTCAGTATTTTAATCACCATGAGGACACTAACCTAAAGTAAACAAGTATCAAAACGTAAACTAGCTAAATACATCCTGTTTGAAGGCAAATTCAACTTTGCCAATGTAAGAGACTTACAAACAAGACCGATTTCCCAGAGTTAGAAAATGTAGTAACTTGTACATGTAACCCAAGACAAGGTTTTTACTTCCCCTCCCTTGGACAGTGGTATGAAAACAGATATTAAGGCTCACATTTTCCAGGTTTTACTTATTCTGTTTAATATCAGTTTGAGGTAAAAGGGCAGAATCTGCATCTAAGTTAAAGCTGAGAACCTTCTGGGCACTAAGCACCTTCTAGGCATTTTCTCCCACATTCTCAGTCTGGTTTCTTGGATAGGAAAGCCAGAGATTATCGTTCAGTTATGCAATTATAGAGCATTACTAGTTATAATACAAAGTTATCAACTGGACTATACTTTAAGCTAAATCAGAGTATTCTACCTGTATCCATCTCATCTACGTTGCTGAGGAAATCTTCAGGTGTCGTTGGTATACTGTAGCATCCTAATCCCAAGCCACTGTCCGTACTCTGTTCCCTGGAGTGGTATGGCCCACTACAAATTGAAACATGAAAAAGATTCAGTAAAGATGCTCTGGTAGACACAGCTCCTGAGCACAGTGTTGGAAGAGAGCACAGTAGGTTACACATTCAAAGTAGATCCTAAGTCACTAAGCTACATTCTCAACTGTTGGCCACTGATCAGCCAACATCATATTTGGGTCACATCAGCCCAAACAACAAAGTAATTGAAGTGAGGCCACTCTTAAATTTTGAAATACACACATGCATATATAACTCTCTAGCTGAAATCAGTTCTGACAGCCCAAAAAGTTGCGTGTATTTATACTTAGGCAATGTACCCATTCTACCTAGTCTTCTACATACACCAACAATAGAATTAAAACCACCTGTTACAATTTATTGCTTTTTCTAAGATTCCTTCTTGAAGCATAAACTGAAAGATTTCAGGTCAGACACTCAGCCATACCCCCTGTTTACAGTAAGTAAACAAAGGAAGGTGACATAGGGATTGTTGTAGAGAGACAGCTGTAACAGTCTAGAGAAGGCAACAGAAGCAACTGCCTAATGAAGAAGAATGAACTTGCCTGTTCAAGAAAGGATCGGATCCATTATTTGTAATAGGCCTCATGTCCTGTGTCATGGCAGGGGTGTTCACAGCTGTCTGAACTGGGACCATGTTATCTGAGTCCATAGGAAGTTGTCTGCATAGAGCAGCTTCCTGAAAAGACAAATAAATACATGGGAAGGGTTATTCCAACAGCTCAGAAATACTGTAGTCTTGTAACAAGTGAACACGTAACACTTACACAGAAGGAAAGTAATTCTGAGTTATGTCACTGATGAGTATTTGTTTACATTGATGTTAAGAAAACCGTGATATAGACAGACAGTGTCTCTCATAGCCACCTGTGCTGGCTTAAAGCACCACAGAATCTAGCTGTCAGTTCTACCATGTCTGGAAGCCAGTCCTGTAGTTCAGCAACCACAAAGTACTTAACATGTTACAAGAAAACCGCTGGAACCAAGACTGTGACTCAACAACCTTTAGAATGAACACTCTGCCTAATAATAAGCATTTGCCTAATGACCTGTCTCATGTCTGCTATCTGCAGGATGACAAACGAGCAATCAGAGCCAAAGGAAACTTATTTCGCAACTCTTCCTGAAAGATAAATTCTTCCAGCATTATCTCTGCGAAACGCCCATGATATCTAGTGGTACAGTGTTCTATATAGAGGTTGTCTGACTCCAATGGGATGCTCTAAACAAAAATCCTAAGACGTTAAAATAATAAAGCTGGATCTGTTTTTACCATAATTTAATCAACTTATTTTTTTAATGAAACAAGCAAAGTAAATATTTCATTTAAATCCTAGCAGAAAACTTTTCTCCTCTGAATCAATCATTCAGTCTCCCTAGTATAGAAAGGATTAACAGGTTTTCAAGGCTAGCATATAATGTTTTACTATGTTTTCAATTAATTTTTTTCATTGAGGAGGAGTGGTCTGGTCTCTTTGTGAATAATGTAACACATATTGGTGCCCATTAATGCAATGTTTCCTTTATAACAAAATTATCAATATAGTAATTGATAAATTATAATTTACATTAGATGGTGTCAGTATTTAGC
Organism: Cnemophilus loriae; assembly: GCA_013397755.1. Taxonomy (NCBI): domain Eukaryota; kingdom Metazoa; phylum Chordata; class Aves; order Passeriformes; family Corvidae; genus Cnemophilus; species Cnemophilus loriae. The sequence continues at coordinate 127,519 of VZTF01006011.1, forward strand.
AATTGTTAAGAACAAACATTCTTAAGATTCTTAATAGCTTATGTATGGTAGGTTACGTTTATGATTAAATTTGTAAAGTGACAACTTTAATGGTGACATTTCTATTTAGAGTTTTATCAGCTGGAGTCTGTGAAAATGCACGAACCTCAGAGAAGGGGAAGGTGTCTCTTTCAACTGTCTACATGCAGATATTTTCAGTACTTTTTTAAAATATAAGAATGACATCTACAGCCACACGAGATTTAGACAAAGCAAAACATTTGTAAGCTGAAAAGCCTGCAGTACCCTAAAGAAAAACTCCCACTATCGGTTACTTAATCTAACTTCCTGTCTCTTCTTTGTTGCAAGAAACACCATATTTATTATAGAGCTACTTGATCTACTCTCCCTTGGGGAATGGCATGTCACCTCCCATGTCTTTATTTCAACATATTGCATGCTGCTTGTAATATGAACTCCATGTGTACTTTTAAAATGTGGAACAACAGACTCTTGCACACTGGAGCCAGATTTGGCTGGGGAAGCAGACAGAGTACTGGCTCCACCATACATGACATATGTTCTTCTGCTGTAGCTCATTTGTTCAGAAGTCACATTGTGAATTCAGTACTGCTGCAGATGTCAGATTCCTTTGCTCCTTCGACATTATTATAGCAATGGTCAGTAGTAATGGATCAACTACATAATGCCCAAAGCTGTATGATACCCTCTTATGTCCTGTTCTCTATTTTAAGCATGACTACAAGGTTTTTAAAAAGAATATTTGTGATTCTCCTACCCTAGGATAAAAGCCTGGCAAAAAATAGCAGAGACGTCCTGCAGCCCTGTGTGCAGCAATACTACAGTCTCAGCCATTCCGGTGAGCTCTCGGTCTTCAAAGTCAGGAGGGTCCCTCCCCTTTGGCCAGCAGAGACCATCTCTGGCATTCAGCTAAGAAAGGACCAAAGGCCCTTAATGATCTTCTTGGCACTATGATATACATAATCCCAAAGAAGACTTTCAAAATAAGTAACAAAATAAAATAAACTAAAAATTCCCCACAGTAGTCTGATATCACAAAGTCATGTCAAAAACTTCATCAGTGGTTATCTTCAAAACACTTTAAAAGCTTCACAGCATTACAGTGAGTTGAATGATTCATAGCCTCAGAACACAGTTCTGATGTAAACCCTTTTTTAGCTGTATGCCAGACAAGCCCAGAAATTTATTGTCACATTTCTTGGAACTCTCCTTGGCAGAACTGACCTGAGCTCCATCCTTAGTTGCCAAACCCTCATTTCCAGCTGGGGGAGATGAGTGAGAGCATTTTCATAGTGGGTTTACATTGCCGGTAGCTGCAATTCCTCTTTTGCCAGTCCTCATACTTAGGGTGGAAAGCAAGAGATGTAGACATTGCCTGTGCCACTGGTAAATCACATCCTGGGCCAGTCTGTGCAGTGGAAGGAACACAGCGGGGCATTTTTCTCTTCAGGTTGTAGCAGGCCAGTAAAGGCCTACTCTGAGAGGACAAAACAGTGATAAATGTTCTTCTGTATGTTCCTCCACTGCTTCTTCAGCCTCTTCTGAGCCCCTGAAACCTTCTGTGGACAATTAATGCAATAGGAGCCCCTGGACCAGAAAGAAGCCTCTGAGAAGTGTTGCCTTTTTGGGACTATTTGTATCCTTCCAAATACAGTGCATAATGGCCCTGGTGCACACAGAGAAGTGCTGGGCACCTTCTCTGCAGGACCCTTCAGAGATTTCTGACTGACATTACCTCTACCGACTTCCATTTCCAAGAAGCTCTTAAGCAGCAAGCAGATTCTCTCTTTTCCTTTGGAAAGCTGGCAAAACCAAATTAGTATAAAAGAACATTAACTCCTTATAGAATGACAAAACTGAGTAAGGGAACCTTTAAATAGACACTGTCATACTGGTTTTCTGAAATGCTGCCCTTCTTGCATGTACTCAGTCTAGAGTTCTAGGGTTTTAGCAACTACATGAAGACGAGGACAAAGAAGGAAAGAAATTCCTTAAGCCAGGAGCTTCCAGAGCTATGACCTCTTCCTGGCTGGGCATGCTTCTCCACCCCAGCAGCTGCTACCAGGAATGGCTGTGGAGAGCCAGCAGCTGCTACTGGGCTGAAAGGTTTGTGACCCTCCAAAGAATCCTTCCCCTCTCACTCAAATGCTCTACACCTCCTCACAGCTGCTAGCAGCAGCTTACACTCTTACTCAGCATTTTTCCCTTAGATAGGTTATGCTAGAAAAGCAAAAACAGCAAGGGAGGGTCAGGACAGGAGTAACTGTACTTGGACACTGATGACCCGAGGGGTTCACTGTGCCCTCAGCTGCCAGGGTTCAGGATACTGAGGTTACTACTGAGGAAGTTCACAACATTCTGTTAGGAACGAGAGATTCTGCATCTTGCTTTCCTCCCTAAGAGTTACACCAGTTCTAAAAACTTCAGTAATGCAAAGTGACACTGTACTGCTGCATGCAATGTGGAGCTTCAACAAACACCACAGGGGCAGGGTGGTACTGGGCACAGTAAGCGGAAGTCTAGACTGAGCACGGCGCAGCTGCAGAGTGCTGTGAATGTGGCAGTCTCAAAGTCAGCAAAGCAGCAAAACCAGCCCTTGTGCTAATGGCACAACTGTTTTGAAGCCTAATTTGCTTGTCTTGAATCAAGAATAGAGCCAAAGAGAGTAAAAATAGCTAAACACGTTGTTAGCATGATGACAATCACGACTAAGCTCGTACCAGATATCCTCACTCTCTTCTCACACTCATCTCTATCATGAGCTCCCGATGGTAAAAGAGAAGCCATACAAAACACTTGAGACCACTGCCCATGTTAGAGACCACCACCTTAATCTTGTGAAAGTTGCCATTTTTAAAGGTATTTAGAACTGTTAATTGCAGCATTTGCAAGGCCACAAATAATTATGTTTCTTGATAAAGTGTACTTCTTTCATACTGTTTCTGAGAGAAACAGGTTATTTTTTTTCACTAAGGAATCCAATTAATATGCCATGCAAACACAACACCACTAGAGGACTTGTCTGTAACAGATCAACACAATTCTTAAAACTTTATTTTCTTAAGGCAGTATAAAGGAAGTTACATATCTATTTGGTACAATATGAGTCATTATATAGGGCTGAAACTTAAGAAATGGAACAATAAGCAAAACATCCACAAATAACCAGCTCTGGAAAGTCTTCAGATCAGAGGTATTCACGTAAGATATGAATGTGATTTTATTTTAACTAAACGGCAAAGGGTGCAAATTAAGAGAGTTGGGATTGGAGTCAAGAACAACGCCGTATGTTCTGCCTTTATCTTCAGTGAAGTATGAACACGGTCTCCTATGCAAACCAAGTTAAACTGCACATGAATCAATGTTAGTTGCCCTAGTTGCTTACAGACAGACACAGAACAGAATTTGGCCCTTACACGACTACTAAGAAAGACTGGTAAGAAAGACGCCAGGTCTGTAACTTTGACTGATAGCCATTCCGTGTTCTTTTCAGTGCTAGTTTCGAGAAAAAAAAAGAAATTTTCTGTTTATATTAGCTTTTTGGTTACCCTTCTGTAAAACCATAGTTAGTCTTCACATAAAGTAACAGAGCTACTAACTGTACTTGTTAAAAATTTGGATGCATTGAGCTAAAAGCTCTCGAACAAAGTAAGAGTATCTTTGGTGTTACCTGCCGCAGTAACTCCTCCTGACGCATCCGAATTCGCTCCCTCTCCATCTGGATTCTCTGGAGCCTCAGCTTCTGCTGCTGCTGCTGCTGTGTGGTCAATGCGCTGGGCAGGGTCAGCAGTGCAGGGGGCGGCGGGGGGAGGCTTTGCTGCGGCAGGGCTGGGCTGGGGGGCAGCTGGGGCTGGGCATTCACGACTGTGGGAAAGACAAGAACTCATGGCACCTTGGGTAGAACTGTATTTTCAGATAACAGAGGGCCCGGAACACATGCTGCTCTCTTACAGGAATGCATTATTAGAATTACTGTACTTCAAATGATTGAGAGAACTACTCCATCTGGCAAGATCTGCACCAGCAATCGCTTAATAAATTATTTTTAATATGTATCAAACAAAAATACTTACAATACAACAAGTATTTATATTTATCCTGGTATGTTGAAATATTTACCTAATGAACTAGTAAATAACATGAAATGTTTTTTAATTGAAAATTCCTAAAAATGTGTGACTATAATAGGCAGTAAGATAGCAAAAATATTTCAACTTAATATTTTCTTTACTGACAGATTTAAATCATTATTATTACCAGAAGTAATTTCCAATTAACAAATGAAACCTTTTCTGTTAGGATATAACCCATTAATCCCCCAGCTTTGCTAGGATATTCACAAGGTTGACAGGGGAAGAGCTCCACAGATGGCAGGCTTAGGAACAGGACCTTTAGTAAGCAAACCTCAGTTATACCCAGGTAAACCCCTTCACTTGCTGACAGAAGGCTGTTGCTGAGCAAGTTAATCCTGCTTAGATTGTTAATGTTACTTAAATCAGCATTATCTTTTCTGATCAAACTCAGAAACTATAAATCAGAGCAGAATTGTCTGTGCAATGGACAGTTTTATTCATAGAACTGCTATGAAAGAAATTGCAAGTCTGTGTAGCTCTCTGTGTGTCACTCTGGTGCCAACATTTCACAAAGCTAATAGAATGCCCTGGCACCTCAGACAGCAGGTATCACTCCTGACTTACCAAGACAAATTTCTTCCCGTTTATGGTGCTAAGAATAGTATCCAGCATTGATATCCCCGAGACAAACCAGCAGGGAAACACAGTGAATTTTCAACATTTTAACTCTGTGGTTTGTGCAGGACCCAGGTTAGATTTATTACTGATGCAGACCAGGCCTAGCTGCACGGACCAGGTGTGAATTAGTCCTGGGCGATCTCCAGGGCCAGTCTGGATCTAAGAGCAGCTTTATTACCTGTAGGTGGTGCAAAGCCCACACTAATAAATCCTTCTGGACCTTGTGGAAAGCACGCAGGCAGATCCAAACCATCTCTGCAACTTGCTTCCAGAACCAGGTGTTCTGGAGAATACAGCCCAGACTGATGCCAGTGGGTCATCCCACGGGAGGTTTAGATTGGAGATTAGGAAAAATTTCTTTGCCAAAAGGTTTGTCCAGCTCTGACACAGGCTGCTCAGGACAGTGGTAGGGTCCCCATCCCTGGAGGGATTTAAAAGCTGTGTGGTTGTAGCACTTGAGGACATGGGTCAGTGGTGGCCTTGGCAGTGCTGGGGGAATGGTTGGACTCGATGGTCTTAGATGGCTTTTCCAATCCAAATGATTTGATGATTCGGATTCTATCAGACCTGGGCTAGATCTTCATACAATTTCATATGCAACACTATAATTTATGTCAGGTAGGTTTTGTCCTGCAACCCTACCTACTTAGGCAAACCCCAGCATCCAGGCAGAACACCAGTCTCTTCAAAAGAAGTGTGGCAAAGTATGATGATACAGTTGTTACAGGACTAATACTTCTTACTGCATTAGCAATTTTCACTGTGTCAGTTTTTCAAACAACAAGAAAAAAAAATTGGAATAAACTAAGTTGCTTTTCTTAAGGGTAGAGCTACAATGATATGCTATGATATAGTGAAAACAGAAAAACATTGTATCTGGAATACTTTTAAGCATGCTTGATAGGTTCGATATTGTCTAGACTTCAAATTAGTAGTGAATCTTTAAATACACTGGTAGAATAAAAAGAATCCCAACAATGGACAAATTACCCTTGTGGTATATACTTAAGCTTAGTTTGTGAAAAATATTGTACCTAAGTGCTTTTCCTGGAACTGCTCAACTGAAGCAGAACTGAACCCAGGCAGTAAAAGTGGGTTGGTATACAGCTGATAACTCCTCGTCACTGAAAGTCTGAACAAGCCCAGTGAAAGGAAGGTCTTGTGCCAGCCCCAGTGAGTAACTAAACAAACAATGACATTCTACAAATCTCTGTGCCTTGTGATATAATCATACGGCACATCTGTTGTGCTATTTATGAGGTTTTAGTAATGCCTGCTTTAATTTATATTTCAGTTCTGAATTTGTATTCGAATGGTATGAGGATCATAATGGAGTTTGGATTAGAAAAGAAAAACCCACAGCTCACGTTCCAGCTCGACTGCCCAACATAGACCCCACTCTGTACACTGACACCATCAGACACACCAGGGACCCTTGACAGCTCCTCTCAGCCAGAGGTCTGCAGAGCCTTGAGATCGTTGGGCTAGATTTGAGAGGACAAAATGTTACTAAGGAAAAACAATTGGTCTTCAGTAAGCTTCATATCACTAGTCAGAGTCTGGGACTCCAGTGTAACATTTCTAAAGTTCTGCAAAGAAAAAAAAGATTCAAAAGATCAAATCTACCACTCCGCGGTAAAGGAGACTGGGTCTAACATAAGAGGAGAAAAGTACTCATCATTACAGCAGACAGACTCAGGGTGGCCTTGAATTCAGTTCTCTCAGGGAAAACCAAATTTACTTTGCAAAATGAAGTAAGTCTTTTCAATAAACAGCCATTACACAATTATCCAGCCCAAATGAAAGCAAGTAAAAATATGGAGCTAAGTTCCAAACCCGAACTATGTGCGTTTCATTGCAGTCCATGAAACTGCAACTATTTCGTTTACATCACGTTAGACCTATATAGATTTCTTTTTCCAGTTAGATGAAAAATAAAAGAATTCTTTTATTGCTTTTGTTTGCTTTTAAATTAATAATGATATTCTAGTGAATTAGGTTTTCTGACTTTGTAGGAGACTTTTTTGTTGATGACTTTGGTGGATATATACTAAGCAAGGATTATTTTGTGGACAAGAGACACCGCAAGTTGCAGAAGCCAAAACACGCAAGTGCAAATCATTTTTAACATATGCCTTGAACTGATTGTACCAACTTTTATTATTCAAGTGTCAGAAATGTCTGGATGCAACTGTGGATCTTTCTGCTCTGTTTATAGGCAGCCCAGACCCAAATTCAGACGAACTAGCCAGCGCCAGGTCTCATGCAACACAGTCTGGTGAAAAACAAATGTCTAGAAAGGTTTTAAAAAAAAAATTAACCCAGCCATACTACAGTTCTGACTTAGTCATGACACTGTAAAGAAAAAAAGACTGGGCTCCCCTCCTTTTCTCTCTCCACTTCAGCCAACAAAGAACTGCTTGTTTCATTTATTTCCCAGAAAGAAGCATTAGCCTTCCAACAAGGTCAGCAAAAAAATGCTGCTTTTCAGTTCTGGTGCATTTTGTTCCAAAAATCTGTAAAGTATTAAAGCAAAAAGTTGCACTATCCCAGTGCACAGAGACTCCTTTATTCAGATTTCTGAGCTGAAAATAGCTATATAGAGATTTCTCAACAGTTTCAACTGTTAAGGTCTGTGATATTCATATTTAACTAATCTTTCCCATCTTCGATGATTTAAGATTAAAAAAACCCATACAAACAACCTGCAGGTGCAACATCAAAGCTATGATTTAGAAGGAAGTTATTTAAAAGATTAGAGATTTACTCTGCAAGCACTTTTAACAATAAATCAGTAACAACAAATGATGATAGGGGCTGCTTGAGTGGAGAGAGCTTTAATGCTAATGACTAATTACTGATGACTGTTAGATTTAAAATATTTAATAAATTATTTTTACTTTTGCTTCATGGAATCTTCAGCTTTCGCATTTCATTCACTTTGAAACTATGGAAATGACCCCCCACTCTTGCACTGGCATATATTTGGATTACTAACCTTGAGGGGAAACGCTTACACCAACAGTAACTTCTTTGTGTCAAAATTAAAAATGACTAGAATTTGAAAAAATGCCAACATCTCTCTCGAACACATCAACCTTTAACATTTCAGATTTACTAGATGGTCAGTTGCTGGTTAAAGGTGTGTGTCCTTTGACACAACTGGATTTAATTTACCTGATACTGCAGTTAATTCCTACTAGACTCTGGACTTATTAAACACCGTCCTTAAACATAAATAAATTACTCCATTTGAAATCTGCCTGATAAATCACTTGTCAGAGGTTTTAATTGCAAACAACCAAAACCCCCCCATTCTTTTGAGAGCTGCATCACAAAATTCTCATTCCCACAGAACGTGCAAGTCCTCTATAATGCTTTCAGCTCTCCTGCAAGCAATCATCAGAAGCAGCTGCCAAGATTATTCATGCTGACCACAAATGAATTGTGAATGCTTCTTTCAGGATATCCCGTAATTAAAAATGACCTGGAACAGGAAGCCTTTCACCATGCAGGTGGTATGAGGGTAAGGACTACACAGAGGGAAAAACATGTTCCTTTCAGCGTCACGCATTTCTAGCCAAATTTCCAGCTGATGCAAACCAAGACTTGAAAAATCTAGACCTCTACATGGACATTAGTGAACAATAAAATATCATCTGGTTTTGAACACTTTGGGAGTTTCCATGTTCTTATCTCCAGAGACTCACTTTGACATAGTTACCAAAACTGCCTTTTATCATCCTTAAACAATAGCAGCTACACCTCTTTTATCATGGCAGGATATGGAAACATTGGTTCATGTGTTTATTGTTCCTAGATAGGATTTTGGCATTATTTTATTGATTGGATTTCCTGGCTGGTTAAAAGAAATGAAATCAGAGGTAAAGTGCTATAACTCCCAGTTGTCCAGACTCATTTGAAATACCACTAGCAATACAGCTGAAAGCTAAACTTCTTAGACTCATGGATGATTTTCTACTAAACAAGAAGTTGTCAGTGTCAGAGGCTCTTCACAATAAAAAATTCCAATCTGTAATACCCAATGTTCTTCATCTTAGAGAACCAGTGAATTGAGTGAGAGCCATCCTGCTTGTATCACTTGGGTCATGCCTGCTTGTGGGTCTTGACAGAGTACCTTCTAAGGTAAGGTTCTCTCCTTCAGAAGGGAAAAACAAAAATTAAATAGTTCTTCACCTAGAGTTTGATACAAGAAGTTAATGTGGTTGAACTCTCAGGATCAGTGCATACACTGACACTAAACAAATTAACATCAGGCTTTCCGCTGTTTTCTGCCTGAACTGCTTGATTTATAAAACAGAGATAAATATTACCAGCTTCTGCCAGAGATGAGCCATGTTATTTTTCTTATACTCTGTATTTACATATAATCTGATCAGGTGAAAGTGGAGATGTCAAGAGGAAACTAGAGTACATGTGGCATCCTTCTCCCTCTGCCAGAAATTCTTCTCTATTCTTAAGTGTTTGTTTGTGTGGGTGTGGGTATGTGACATGTTCTGAAACTCCTCCACTCAGTGCTGATGACAGAGCACCCATTTCCTTTGTGGTGCCAGTCTCCTTCCTGATGAACGCATGAGAACTACACCAGGACCTTCTCCTCTGTCACAAAGGACTTCTACACCTGAGTGCACAAAGTCCCAAGCTCCTGCTCTGGTCCCACCACAGATGCTGCTTGCAGCAGGAGGCTGGGTTAGAGGCCTTGCAAGGCCTTTTTGCACCTAGGCTATTCTGTGATGGACACAACTGTAACTTGTGTAAGGCCTCAGCCATGTGTGCAAACTCATCCAGGAAAGAAGTCCTTACCTCAGAACAGGTATTTCCACCTTTGTGAGCTCACAGCATTAATACTGATCTCCAAGCAACTGTCCCTCCATTCAGGACATCTGAATGAGTCCACTAATGAGGTTCTTATCAAACCTCTCTGAGGATGTGACTAGCCAACAGCTGATAAACCAGTAGCACAGAGATAAAGTAATGCGATCTGCTCCAGATATAGCTAGAGTACAGAAACACTGAAAATCTGAGGAACTATAACATTAAGAGTATTTATGATTTTTTTCCCTGCAAATGTGCATATTAATGAATTCATTTTGGCAGAACCTAAAAGAATATATATTTATAAGTTACCACATCAGTGTACAGAATTAAGAGTGATCCAGGTACATTTTCTGAAGGCACCATTACCTGGATCAACAGATGCTATGTATCAACCATCATCACAGAACAGCCTCAGCTGGAAGAGACCTTAACAGACCATCTTGTCCAAACTTACATGGAAAATAATACATTGCAAGGGAGAAAAGAGGGTAATAGAAGATGGCTCAGCTCTAACACTTAAGAGATCCACACAAACACAGCTTGTCCCTGAGCTCCAGACCTTGTCACTCCCTCCCTGACAGCCAGGTCATAAGTAACTATAGCATTTAAAACCCTTTCTGTCCATTAATGCCATCTCTGTGCATAGTCTGATGAATCACACAAGCTGTCTTTTTTACCAGAAGGGGTAAAACCAGGCACACCTTTCTGTAATTGCTGGTGCTGGACCGTCCACTGTGAAGAGAGGCGAAGGGGACGGTGGTGGCTGGGCAGTGGTGAGCATCACGGACACCCCACCTGGCTGGGCTTTGGTGGCTTGAGTTAGACCAAACACCAATTTTAACCACAGTTAGATAAACTGAAAGCCCCTATCCACACACAAACAAACTCAGAGGCCTTTCGCAAAGTGGCAGTGCCCAAAACTCTCAAACCAGCAAACTCTGGGCACTGCTTAACACACATTTCTGTCACTCACATGGGACGTAGAGTAACTGTGCCTTGCAGCCTGCAACTGCTATTTGCTCCAAAGCCCAAATCCCACATCCAACTGTGCCACAGGGTGGGTCAGAAGTTTTCTGAGGTTTTTTGCATATAGATAGTATGTTCTTTTTGCATGAGCTTTTTAAGGAACACACATATAAATTCAAGCTAACTTATACAGAAAACATAAACGCTATTAGAGGGGTTCATTATTTTATGGCAAAGTAAGTTGCAAATTGTTAAATTTGGAAAATATTTAAATGAAGGCCAGATTGTGCTTACCCACTGGATGAAGAGTAGAATCACAAAAGAAATCTGTTTAAAACACTTCGAAGGGAGAAGGATGGAAATAACAATGGTTTTGAGTGTTGCATAACGTAGAATAGAGAAAGACTATAAAACAAGTAGCATTTAATTTAAAAAAATCTTGCAAAAGAAACTCCTGTAAGGACCTAATTTTTCCTCTAAATCTTGCTACACGTAGCTCAAAACCATCCTCCACAATCTTTTTACACCAGAGAACGCCATGAAGGCAGAAGGGCATGTGTAGCTCAGATTCAGGCAGCAGTGCGACCCTTAGCTTGGTGCACTGCAACTGCTCTCCTTCCTCCCCAGCACAGGGGGTCCCTATGGATTGGTCCCCTTGTTCAGGGACCTAGGCCTGACAACTAAAACAAGGATTTAGAGTAATCCCTCCTTCAGCAAATGGCCCTTAATTCTACTGCAATAATTGATTGGCAAGAGATAGTTAATACCTTATCAATCAGCTGGAAAAGACTCTGTTTTAGAATGGGCAGAAAATTAGGATCTGTGCAGAATCAGCATCACAGTAAATGAAGTTTCAGAAGTCCTTATGAAGATGCAAGAAATACACTGTTTCTGCTTGTCTCCAGTCTGAGGCTGATCATTTTCCCTTTTGCTTCCAACAACAAAACATACACTGAAAACATTCCTATGGATGCTGCCCTTTCCTTAGCATATACATCTACAAATCATCTTAGAAGAATAATGATGGTAAAATGTTAAGAAAAAACAAATTGAACAAGTCTGAATATATGCTAACCTGCAAGAACATGCTTTCAATCTATGTGACAAATTTCCCTTTTCATTCATGAAATGTCACTGAATTTAGTGGTGGTGTGTAAATGAGCACAGAAACTTGCCTAGCATATATTACTTTTCTGTAAATTTAACAAGATGCATCAAAGGAAAAAACACCTGATGCCTTTGTTCTATAATATTTAAAAGGCAGTGCTTTAAATGTTAGTGTGAAAACTAACACTAGTGAAGTGTTCACTTATAGCTAATAAATAGGCAACATAAAACCACAGTAAGAGAAAAGGCAGGAAAATACAGCTGATTTTTTAAAGTATGACTACTAACTTCAACCAACTTTCACTATATGCTTTTGTACGCCTCCAGCACAGGCATACTATGATTTGGTATCACTTAGTCACACTCTGTGCTTTGATAAAATGTTTGTAAGTGCCTTTGTACAATTCCCAGCAAATATTGCTGAAAGGAGTTTATAAACCAAAGCAACAAGCTGTACAAAACCAACCATATTTTCCTCCTCTTCCTAAGAAGTACAAGGAAAACACATGTGTTAGTAATTGGAAGTGCAGACCAGTGTGCAGACCTGAAATACTTAAATCCTTTTCTTTTAAGTGGCACATCTTCAAAAGAAAAACTTCCTCTAATTCGTACAGTCCAAAAAAAAAAAAATGCTAAGGCAAAAGACAGATGCAGAGACTTCATTTGCTGCAGAGTCACAAAATTAGGGCCAGAAGAGTGGTATCGCTGGGTATGCAGCTCCCACTTCTCCTCTCATGCCTGTGAGATGTTGGCACAACCACTTCTGGCTCCAAGGTCTGGCTGGCAGGCCAGCCCTGCTCACTGCAGCAAGGACCAGACCCAGGAATGCGGGGCTGAGCAGTCACACTGCTGCCAGCGCAGAGGAGCAGAAAGGCCCTTCCTTTGGGCCACGGCCATTTAAAAATAGAGACATTCTACTTTCGTACTGGAAATGACAGTCACATGTATTTTAAACTGCCACGTGAAATATTCAGAGGCTGCAGTGTTCTGTTCAGATTACTGCAATCTTTCTGTGTAATTTCTTTATGTAAGCATATACACAGAGTTTCTACATTAAATCTTGTAAGATATATTTTTTAATAAAATAGTGTCACACTTAGTGTGCCTTTGAAAGCCATCAAAATGAGAAAAAGTTCACCAGGACATATTGATGAAATGTTTTCTGGATTAAATAAATATGGACACTGGGTAGATTTTTACATACTATTTCTAGTGGGAAATTCAATCACACATCTGAACCACTATGCCAAGAACTGCATAAATACCTACCAAAAAGTAGAAAAGTAGAACCTCATCTCATATATATATATGTATATATATATATATATGAAGAGTACTGAATGAAATACAGACTGTACTTAATTGGACAGATTTTGAAGTACGTAGAAATATCCTTATGGGGCACCTGAAGTACCTTCAAGAACAGACTCTTCATTAGGTATAGACTTTTATTTCTAATCCTTTGAATCTCAAGAAAGACCCTCCTCTAAAATTCAATATATGTGTGTTTGAGTCCAAGATTTGGCTTTCATTCACTTCCACTAATAAACTGAAGGGAAAAATGTTCTGTACACTATTCTGATTTATGGCACTGCTGTTTTTTAACTAGGGACAATGTAACAGATGTTAACATAAGCAGAGGAGTTGGAATGAACAAAAACCCTGCTGTCCTATTCTTACCTCTTGGCCATTCCAGCACTGCTATAAACAGACTGACCCACACGCAGCTGTGGTTTGAAACCACAGCAGAGCAATTGTTAGTTTTACCATGTGCTATGACACTCTGCAGATACCCTAACCTTTCAGATTTTATTCAGGTTTCTTCCGCAGATATCCACTCTCACATTGTGATTTGCTACTGCCCACTAAATCTTGTAACATAACCAACACTCTTACTGCATATATGCAAGCAATGCACTTGATGAGACAAAGGTAGAAAAAAGAACTGAAGTTAATTACCTCAGAGGTCAGCCTAGGTGTTTCTTACGAATTTAAGAGAAAAGTAAATATTGCACTACTTCTATTTTGGTGACCATTAGCAGACAAATGTTCAGCATTTTCTTGGCATATGAAGAGAGAGCACTCATGAACCACACTGCAAGTGAACAATCAAGAAATCATGAGATTAACTCACCAAAAATTAACCAGAACAAGAATCTGCTACGTGTTTTTAAGTCTGCATTTTTGACATTGTTTTGTGATCTTGAGCCTGTAAGCTCACCTGTTCTCATCTTCTTGAGTAGTAGAAAAGTTAAAGCTCCAGAAGTGAAATGTTAGGGATTATTTGTAATTCTCAATTTTACATTAAAATGTTTTCTTCCATTTACAAATGTTCTTTAAAATTTTCAGAGTTTTCATGGCTTTATTTTCACTAAGGCTTAAATCTGGCAACATCAGATTGATGTAAGTTGACAATTAAATTTACTCTTGAAGGGCTAAACAGGAACAGCAGGGGAACCACACCAGTTATAAGAATTTTGTAGGTAATTCATACTGCAAAGCAGACTTTTTAGTATTTAGCAAGTTGCTTCCACTGCAGAACCTCACTATGCAAAAGCCCCACCACCATAAACAAACTACCAAGCAAATCAGCTATACCTTCTGACCTGAAGAAACACCAGGCTAATTGTGGGCAGGTTATCCAGCAGCTTGGACATGATATGAGGGGCTTGTGGGGGTTTTATACCACCGCAGAACGGAAAAGCACAGACAGAACTTATTTTTCTATGTCTAACACTGCATCAAAAAGCCATGGAGGCTCTAAAATAGAACATAAGATGTTAGAATTTCACCTCAAACAGTACAAATTCACTCGCTGCCAAGTCTACAGAGGTGAAAATTAAGTAAATGAAGGGAAGAACATACTGTTAGGTCTGACAGCAGAATCAGAGCTGCCTTCTTTAACCAAAAATTACTTTGACAAACAAATCAGGAGGTGTCTCTCCTATCTCTTTCATTTTTTCACTAGAGAGATGCCATCCAGTACTCACTGAGATTTGGCTGAGACATTGCCATGGACCTCTGTGGTGCCGGTGTGGACGTGGCTGCAGGATGGTGGCTAACATGATTCAGCAGCTGGTTCATAGGTTTTCGAGGATCTTGCCATGTTGTAATTTTTTCTATGTGACTGAGAAAGAAAAGATACAAGCTTAAGATAAAATACCTGGTATATTATATAAACAGTTAAGCATAATGTCATGAAAGTCCTATTTGTTTTTCTTATTCCACGTCTGCCCTTGTCATCTCACCCTCACCCACTTGAAATTATCTATCATCTGGTTGTTTACTTTTTCTTCTGATCTTCTGCCCCTGCTGTTCTAACTTGCTGCTGTTCAATAATTACTTTTACTTCAACTTGATTGGTAAATTCTATTGTCATACTGAAAATCTGTAATACACACTCATCTTCAGATTATTTAATTGTCCAAAAGTTGTTTACTCTTGTCCTACCAGTCTTTTTCTACATACTCAATATACGGCCATTCCTCACTCAGCAATAGTAATTTCGTTGAGTATGAAAAGACAAGCGTTTTTCTTGCCAAATCCAACTCCTTTGTTGCTTTCTACACTGAAAACGAGTCTTTCCATATGTTCCCAAGAGTACCAGCATATATGCCTACTACCAAACCAGGCAGGTTACAGCCTCATGGCTCATGTGTAATCATCAATTTCTCTGTAAAGGCACTAAGAGTTTTTATTTCAAGGTGGTTAACAACATGCCTACCATTTCAGTATGCAAACTCTTATGTATATTTCCACTGAAAACAGTGGAATCGTGCATAAATCCACATAAATTTTACAGTGAGGTAACTACAACAATGATCACTGTAAAATACTTTTGGCCACAGAATTCAGTGGTGAAAGAACTGTGGTTTTGTTGCAACTGAACGTTTAGACTGAAATGCATCTGTTTAGTAAGAAACTTAATAGGACGAGCATTTTAAGGGTGAGCATGTAATTCTATTTGAAACAAGAAACGAAAACGGAACTGTGTTAAAGCAATCAATAGTCTGGTATCTGTCAAGGGATTGCCTGGCTCCAAGCCCAACCAACTAACCAGGTTACTGTCTGTACTTGAGTGGGTTCTCCTATATTAGTTTTTTTGTTATAAAGAGGTAAGTCTTTAAGAAGAACACATCGAGAAGCACAACAATTTAAACATTCTGTGTCTGGAGAACCATTTAGATTCAACTTTCATAAAGAACAGTCTAAAGTCTTTACTGAGCTCTGTCTTGAACTTGTCATTGCTGTTGCAGACCCTAATGGCATGGCCACCACTGCTGTCACCACTCCACACCCAGCTGATCACCAGATCTATTTCCCAACCAAGTTTCATTCTATATTGTGATGTACATCTCAGGTATTACCAAAAATAGTACAATGTGTTTCTCTGCTTGTGAATTACAAGCAGAGAAAAAGGAAAAGAACCTAGACCATTTCTTAAAGAACAGAAAAATGTGATGTCTTTACATAGTCTATAGCCATTTTCTTTTCCTACTATTTTGCATTTAATGTACAATTCTCAAACTGAAGATCACACTTTCACATGAATGTTACTCAGCCTCAAACTGCTGAGTCACTTCCTTTCTTCACAGCTTCTAGAGTATTTGTTTGTTATTATTCACAATGAAACCACTCACCGTTGCTTCTCCCTAGGATTAAAACTTTATTCTCCCCTCATTGTAAATCTTTATTATATTTTAGCTTTTCTTCTCTTTACTCTTACATTTCAAGTATAAGAATTCTTGCATACCATGCATAAAGTCAAAGAGCCTTAAACTTTAACAATATCTTGCCTCATCTATGATATTGAAATAGAACTACATAGATAAGTAAGAAACTTTTATGACTTGCTTTTATAAGATTCTTATTTGAGGCACAGTCAAACATACGACAAAGCAGCCCCAGAACCTATACTAAAATTCTCACTTTCAAGTTTTTCATAAGCAGTTTTTGCGTCTCTTATTCTTATAAATCCTAATATCAGAGCAGGCCATTTCTCAACAAGGTCTTCATTCATAAACAAGCAGAACAGGAAAACAGAGATGGCCATTTTAGCTTCCGTTTCTGCATCAGGGGTGAGACTGATGGGGTCTCCATATGCAAACAAGAACTTTACATGTTCCAATAAATTCTGGGAAAGTTGAATATTTACAACTCAAATGACATACACAAGAATCTGACAAATAGGACAGAGAACATGCTACCGTAACTGCTTCTCCAACCTGCTCAAATCTTGGCATTCCCAGCCATGAAGTCCTGCAGTCCCACTGCTCCAATTCAGCAAGTGGCAAATTGTATCCCAACGGTGGACCCTCATTAAAGAAAAATTAAACCAAAGCTCAAATCTAAACAGCTGAGTATTTAACTTGGACTTCAGGATTCTGCTCCATGTGTTGTACCTTAGGCTTTTGTTAAATGTCTCCTGTTTAAGTGTCTGCCTCCCGCTTTGAAATGTCAATGTTCCTCTGAATTCGTGCTGCTGCTTTGTCCTGCATTTTGTAACTGCAAGGCTCTAATCTCTGACTTCCACTGCAGCCATGCCAAGACATCTCAGTGAGTTTAAATCAGCAAGCACCAGCATGAGGGACACCAATTCTCTTTCTGCTTGTACTCACTCCAACAACCAATGTATCTCAGTGGGTTCTATTTTCAGACCTTTTTTTTTTCTGGTATTAGGAAATTCAGAGCAGCTCATCTAAAAAGGTTGTAGGGGAACTGAGAAGGATGAACTGATTATTCTGTAAGTGCACTATCACCTGAAATAACACAAACATGGAGTTTGACCAAGTGTCGAGCTTTTTTGGGGTCCTTTATCAGGGCTTAAACATAGGGACTGAGTGTAGATTTTGCGACTGAGCCACATCAAAGTGAAGCTGCTGCTGAGTGAGAAGCTGGTGACTCACCAGCACCCACAGCCCTCATGCTCTGACTCACGAGCCCCTCGGAGGGAGCCACACTCACACTGCCTTGGAGTACCTCCAGCTGTCTGCTTCCGGCTGCACCATCAAAGCCAAACATTGGGAAATCTGTTTACATCTCCTGAAGCAGAGCCAAAGCATTGCCCAACCCTCTCTCCGTCCCTCTGCCCCCTGTAAACAAAAACAGCACAGAAAGAAAGTGTATTGGAAGTCAGAGGCCATTCACACTGCTGACACTGTGTGATGTGGCAGATACGCCTTTATACAGATGGGAAGTTTTTTAAATTTAAGAAAATTACCTCAGGGCCACAACATTTGAGTCTATTGTCTGAGCTTGCTCAGGGTACTGCAGTGCAATTTCTGGTAAAACTACAGCCAGAGCCAAACCCCACACTATTCCAGTAACAACCACCATGCAGGATGCAGCAGCAAAAGCGGAACTGTGTACAAGCTCACAGAATCTTGGGCATCTGTAAAAGTCTAGTATCATCTACTTCTTAAAAACCTTATCTCTAGTATTCTTTTTTATGTGACCTTTATGTCTTACAGTCACAGGTGAGGAAAATGTAAGGTATGAATGGGAATGATTTTTAGCTTTAGAAACAATTGTCCTATGTGAATACGTCCAATTCACACAGAAATTAATGGAATTTGTGTGTATATATGACACTGCACTATCAAACTGGGCTAAAAAAGAAAACCCAGGAAAGGTCTCTCAAGGTCCTTGTATCGGGTTTACATGCCCTGGTTTTGGTAGCAGGGGGGCTACAGGGGTGGCTTCTGTGAGAAGCTGCTGGATGCTTCCTCCACGTCCAGCAGAGCCAGTCCCTGGTGGCTCTAAAGACGGATGTGCTGCTGGCCAAGGCTGGGCCAGTTAGAAATGGTGGTAACACCTCTGTGATAACAGATCTAAGAAGAAAGAAAAAAAAAAAGTTATGGGGCAGCTGTAATTGCGGACAGAGAAGAATGAGGGGAGAAGAACAACTATGCAGACACAAAGGTCAGGGGAGGAGGGACAGGACATGCTCCAGGCACTGGAGCTGAGATTCCCCTGCAGCCTGAGGTGAAGATCGTGGTGAAGCATCTGTCCCCCTGCACCCTATGGAGGCCCATGCGGATGCAGAGATCCACCTGCAGCCCGTGGAGGAGCCCATGCCAGAGCAGGTCTATGCCTGAGAGGAGGCTGTGATCGTGTGGGAGGCCCATAGAGTGGGGAGCCCATGCTGGAGCAGCCTGTCATTAAAGGATCTCTTACACTGTACAAATGAATAAGTGCAAAATGAAAACCACACACCTGATATTCTTTGCCATTAAACAGGGAATTCAAAAGCCATTGCTACAGTCTAAAGAAATGAAATCTACTTAGTATGAACTTCATTTATTTTAAAAAAAATAGTAAGTCGCAAGGTTCCAATTCACCCAAGGAAAAAAAAAACTCATGAAGTGACTTTTAGAAGTATGATTTTACACCTTTAAGGTAAGCAAAAAAAAAAAAAAAGTGCTTAAGTACTTAGTTCTGTGTAACAATTAGAGGAAAAATTACTGTCCATATAAAAATAACTTTTTTTCCTTATGAAAGCCTTTGATATCACTTCTCTCACACACATCAAAATTATTTTCAGGCCTAGTGCCTGCTCCTAGGAAACTTCAGTAGGAGAAAGATGAGACCCACTTGTACAGAAAAATAAAAATACTGGTTTAGGAAAAAAGTAACTCACAAATTAGTATTTTTAAATGTTTACCAGCAGTAGTTACATTTATTGGGACATTTAGAGACATCCACACCGACCGCTCCTACCGAAACACCACCTCCTCCCTAAGGATGGCAGCAGCAGTGGTG
Organism: Cnemophilus loriae; assembly: GCA_013397755.1. Classification (NCBI taxonomy): domain Eukaryota; kingdom Metazoa; phylum Chordata; class Aves; order Passeriformes; family Corvidae; genus Cnemophilus; species Cnemophilus loriae. Next base: position 146,964 of record VZTF01006011.1, read on the forward strand.
CCACTGTCATACCTCCACGAGTGCCTTGCCTTTAGGTGGTGAGTTTGGCCAAGGGTAGGGCCAGGAATCTCTGAAGGGGATCAAGAGGATCAAGAAAATGCTATAATTAGGAGGTACTTCACAGCAGTTTATGGCAGCTGTTGGAACTGGTGGGAGGACTGGCTGGGGCATGCCACAACAACTAGCAACTGTTGCCAGAGCATACACAGCCTGTCACCCTCTGCCTGCCCTCGTGCCTATCCCACCAAGGTCACCTTGTGCCAGCACCTGCCACCTCTGCAGACCTGGGGATGCACTTCTGTTACTGTCATCCTTCTAATCCAAAAGCAGGAGGAATTTATCGCTCACTAAAAAACTGTAGGTGAGGAACGTTTTTGATTACCTCTTATAAAAAAACCTGTACATATGCTATGTGTTCTCCTAGACATTGAAAGAGAATTTGTGAATGCTTCTTGCTAGGAATCCTTCATTAAGCATTCCTCTTGATTATTAGCAAAATATTTCTTTGCAGATATTCTGTCTTCTCCAAGGCTATTATATGCACAAAAGAAAGGCAAGGCGTGGTCCGACAACTTCATGAGAATACAGTGTTTGGGCCTTAGATGCAGTTGGATGTGTTCCTTTGCCATGCTGCTTTTCCCTTTCTCTCACCACAGACTGGAAAATTTCAAGAGCCAAGTTCTGCTCTCATAACAACACGAAAAGACTTTACAGAAAGTACAGCACCATGTCCTAATGTCATGCATTCACCTGTGCATTTGATAACTGTAACTCTTTAAGTAGACTGCAGCAGTCCTCATGATGTAGGAACTACTGTCAAACACGTAAGAGATAGTCACTTCTCTTACAAGTGCTTGAAAATCATGCAGTTTCGGTAGGACAGCCCAGTTTTCACGGCTTGTCACTTGTTTACAGCTCTGTTAAATTCAAACTTAAGTGGAAATGGGATTGAGTTAAATTATTACCTGAATCACATCCTGCTAAAGACAATGAGCTTCACACTGGCACGAACCCCCACAGAAAACGTTTGGAGAAGAATTTTTGATTGGCATCAACAGTTTACACGCCAGACTGTGCAGACGAAAGCATCAATGTCATTAGGCTGGCAGTTGTGTCAAACTTTTTTTCAGCTTATATTCACATTACTCCAAAAAAAAAGGAACGTGGAAAGTTTAACACGATGAACACAGCTAACTCAGTGCTAGCTTCTCTTCATTCCCTTCCGGTCATGCATTGTGATACCACAGTCAGTTATCTAATCACACACTTTTTCCCAAGAGTACCTGTCTTACTCACTAAGTGCATTTCACTGTTCAAAGGCTCTGTTTCCGATGTGCTATGAAGTATTTTCTTTAACTAACATGCAGCTTCATCCCATATCTACTGCAAAATTTTCAAACTCCGTTCTAGTGACAAGTGTAACAAACTATCTTTAAAAGATAATGAGAAAATCATCACAGTGCAACTTCAGACATCTCAATTCGGTTTCGCAAGGCTATCCCCATTCCACAGGTCAGGGGTACAACACATTAGCAGTATCCAGTGTTTTCAGGGATTATTTTGAAACATCTAGCCCCTGAATCTACAAAATACATATTGTTTTTGGGTTCAAAACACAGCTTCCAGTGACTTCAGCTACCACTATGAGTATGTGGCATATTACAAATCACAGGGAGGCATGGGGGAGGGGGGGTTGGTGTAAGTTGGGGGAGGGGGGTTCTTACTTTCAGATACATACACCCTTTCATGCAATTATATGGAGATAAAAATCCACTTTTTTTCAGCAAGCACTAAAACAGATCGAGAGAAGATGAAGGACTAGGGCCTTTCTTTAAGCTACCTTGTGAAGATACAATAATTCACAAAAATATTTTGAGCAAATAATGGGTAAACGGCATACCCGACGGACAATATTCACCACATCATTCTCTCATAGCTTTATCACTTGTAACAACCACATTAAAAATTAATGCTCTCTGCAGAACATGTATTTCTCCATTAGCCTGACATTTTCCAACATCATATACAGTAAAGCTGATACAGCTGGTTCTCTTCCAGCTACACAAACAAGAATGCTGTTACCTTCTTTCTCATACACACAAGTGGAATGTACATTTATTTTTAGAAGGGTCCCCTCTCCTCTAAAAAGACATATGAGAAATAATGGGTTCTTTTAAAGAAAACCTGTGATGATGCTACACAAGAACCCAGACAGGATAATTTAGACTAGTGGTGTCCATCTGGTTAGCTAAGGACAGACACTGAGTGTCTGGCACTGACCTGTGGGCATTTGGTACAGAGTGCTGGTCATGGGTAAGATGCTCCTTTCACGGGACAATACTTTGAGATAGGGAAGCCAGATGGCTACAGTGTATTTCCTGCTATTTAGCACAAGTGCCTCGACATGTTAGTTTCTTGATGTTTCCAAATGTCTGGGGCAGACCAAAGGGCACTTGGGCTGTTACAAATAAAACAACACCAGGTTTAAAGTCTCTTCTATTTTTCTGCATTCTAAACCACAAATGATGCATGAGGTAGTTTAAGGTCCCAGTTGAATCCTGGTAGATTGTATTACAACCCTGAGGCAGGCAGCTCGCCCGTGGCTCTACGGTCACGGCAGTGCCACAGGGCGGCTGCTCCTGCCAACAGCCTGTGGTGCCAAGATGATAAGGATGGACACCTTGGTCAACTTGTTGAACTTGCAGAAACAAATCTTGCTGATTGTTCAGCTAGATTAACAGATTGATCTGCCTGAGCCTGCAGCCCCATGTGAAGAAAATGGAGAAAAAGATTTGGAAAGGGGAGGACAGGGCCAGGCCACTGCTCTCAGCAGAGCCCTGCAGCCAGGACAGCATCAGCTGTGAGATGGCTGGGACAGTCAGCCTATTTGACAGTCAGTTCTGGTCTTGCGATTTCTGACAGGGAGAGAAAAATGGGAGAGATTAACAAAAATCTACAGCAGTATTTTCATTTTACACCAAAATCAGACATCAAAAGACGCATGCTGTACTAAGTTTTTAGTATGAAGAACTTTGCTCTCTGAAAAGGAAAAATTTTGCCTATTCTTCAGGCACTTCCAAAAGCACTTGCTGGCACTTCAGAGTAACCTGGTGGAGCCACTCTGTATCCACAGCTGTTGAAAAGCCCTCGAGGTGCCCCCACAGATACCTCAAACAACCGGTGGCTCAGCCACAACAGCTGCCTCAGCAATTTAATTATATGCCAACATTACTCACTGTTAATAAGGAATGGACAAAATTTTGCCTTATTCAAAGTGAAAATGCTACTAATATTTTGCAAAAATCATGCATGCAGTATATATATATATATGAAATGAAAATAGCTATTAGGTGGAAGAACTTAGAGCCGCACGCTCCTGATTCCATTTCTGCTGTTAAACAGTTGGAAAGAATAAGAATATATTATTCCTTACATCACTAAAAGCACACAAATATAAAACCCAGTATTTCTCAATCACTTTCCTTTAGAGTGCAGAAATTAATAAAATTCAGTAGTTCAGCCACTTGTTACTGTGGGAGTTCAAGTGGCACTCTACAGTACTCCAACCACAGGTTTTAGCTAATAAAATTCATGGCACTTGCTTTTTCAGACCCTGATAATGTTTCATGAAAATTACATGGAGCTTTAACAAGGAGCTACAATGTAATTATTAAACTGATTGAACCATGGACTTTGTTCTCCTGCTGCATGTTCATCATCATCTCTGATCTTGAAGCTGGAACATTACATCTGTATTTGAATATTTATTGCGCTATGCTAAGTAACTTCTTCAGTGAAGAGAGTTGCTCTTTTCCTGAGTTAATTTCAGCATAATTTGCTGCTGTGAAGAGAACTTTGAGAATGTCCTTCTAAGCTCCCCTGTAACTGACTGATTCCATTGTTGGTGTTCATGGAGGCCTTAAAAAACATTAAACTAGTTATACAAACGGAAACAAAACACCCTTTGAGTTCTATTGACAACTTAACCTTTAGAATTTGGATGAAATCCCAATTCTTGAGAGAAAGGAAAAAAAGGTACAGAATGAAGTTATTATATAGAACATTCTCAGGGTTTTTTTAACATAGACAATATATAATAGAATTAATGCATTTGTTTACTTGATGAGTGCCTGTAGCATTCATATTTAAAGAGACATATTAAAGATTTTATTAAAACCATCTTTATTTTATTTTGGGGAAAATGTAGCAATCTGAAGACAAAGCATTCTGTTGTGAGATACATGACGTTTTCAGATGCGTGCAGTTACTGAAATTGCTGAACAGGTTATAGAATGAAAGGTAACTATCTGTCCTCTGCTTGAACTAGAAGGCTGTCATGAGGTTTTGTTGTGAATGCCTCACTTTACCAGTAAAAAAGCCATGTCAAAAGGGACCATATTTATTAGGGTTTGCATACATAAAATAGAAAACGGTGCTGTCTTGTAACAAGAATGGGAGAAGTGGCCTAACCTAATAAACACTCTTTGACTACCAAGATGGCATTCCTAGACAAGCTGTAATTATTTTAACGTATTCTGCATTCAAGTAGAGATTACTACATAAACAAGAACTCCCTCTTCAACTATGCAGAGTCCCCTTATAAGGACACAATGAAAATCTTCCCCAGGCAAGAACAGATGGTAGGACAGAAAAATGACCTGGAGCAAAACAGAACACAAAATCCCTTTGAAGTGATAGAAAAAATACCTAACATTATATTCTACTGCACTGGCTGGAGGCAGAGAAATGCATGACTCCACAGAATTTAGTCCCAGAATTCTCCCCCGTAATCTAGATTTTTATTTCATGTTTTGCTTTCTGAGTCTGTCAGAAAATCACCATTAATGTTTCCAGGACATTGTGCATTTTGGCATGTTCATTAACAAAAAATAAAAAAAGGAGGTTTTTTTCTAGTACTGGTGCCTTTTTAATCAGAGAATTTAGAGTGCTGAATTAATAATCATAATACCAATAAGACTCTATTTTGCTATTTAACTAACAATTATGCACTGTTTTCACTTTATAATTTGAAGAATAACTTGTCAAGAGCTTCAGATCATTGTAATACATCCAAGTACACTTCTGCAAAATGTTTTTGTTGCAGGAATAAAATTATTTTCTATTCTCTAAGTAGGCCCAACTGCAATCCTGCCTACCTTCTGATTTTGAAATCATACAGAGAACAGCATTTCTTCAAAAGACAACAAAATATTGTTACCACAGTCTCTAGAATTTCTTTCCACAAACGCACAGCAGTTGTTCTAACTTTTTCCTATGACAAGCTTTTGAACTGCTTGGTCAGGATTTCCAAACAATAACAGAGATTGGTTTGAGCAATAGCTTTCCCAAACAGACAATCCTCCTTCACTAGAAACTGAACACTGGCTCAAAATACACACATTTGTGCAAAGCAGTTCCTGGTACTGCAGCTCGCCGTCAGAGATCATTCTCACAACCTCAGCTTTCAGGTCAGTACATTTATTAAGCTCCAAAAAGGCCAAAATAACTTCTGTTCTCTGAACTCCATAGACAGCAATATTTATATTTTAATATGAATACCAGTAGCTACAGCACAACAGACATGCAGAGCCAAACTAGATACTAATTTTTTTTTCCCTCCATGACCTAAATCCCTAACTCTTCAGATCAAGATTTACATCTTGTAAATAAGACTGTAGTGTGCCAAAGAGCAAATGCAAAAACATTTTCTGCTATGATTTAGTTACAACATAACCAACTAAAAATAATGTTTAGGCAACAAATCTCATTCAATATATCACAGACATAATTATTTAGATGAAAAAAATTACTTTGGGTCTGTATTTATCTACCTCAATAGTGGTTATGAGGTAGCTAGAATTATTTAAATTATCAAGCCACTCAAATATCTCCGTATTTTAGAAAATAATTTTTTATTGAAATATCATCAGGAACAACTTTGTGACCAGTACCTGTAAACACTGAAGTTTTATTCGCTTCCCCATGATTCAATGCGTCACACTTCTATTTTCATCCAACCACAGATTCTGGTTTTTGGTCCCTGCTATCCCTTCAAGTGTTATATAGTGCAGATCAATCACAGAATCGTAAGAACCACTGTTTCAAATCTAGGTGTTTAAAGTTAACTAAACTATAAATTTATTTTATCATGTGCAGTATGTACATAAGGACATGAACACATGGTTACTCGATGGAGTTGTACTGCCCAAGAATTTCTGCAAGGTCTAAAGAAACTTCCACACAGCGTCTCTACTGACCCCACCGCGAGTCAGTGGCACTGGTGACATTCTTGCAGACACCAGAGGGGGCAAGAATCCACACCTTCCTAAAAAACAGCCAACCAAGCTGCTTGTCGTTCCCCTCCAGCCCTAACCCTACAAATCCAAAACGTTCAGATCTCATTCATACAGCAGAAAAAAGGCTCCAGACACCACAGACAGAGAAAGCAGCTATCAGGATGCCTTTGGCATTTCCTCTGTAAAATAAATTCAATACGAGAAAATCTGCTTCACTTAAATGAATGCTGAGACAACCATGACCTTGAATGCATCAGGACTTATGTTACTTCCTCCATTTGGACCATTTAATCACTAGTGAGAATACAGTAAGGACAACAGACAATTCAGGAGATACATAATTCTTAACAGACAAAAGGTAGAACAGAATGTTGTCCTCTTTGTAAGCCCTCAGAAGGTGAGGAAAAGGAGAGCAAACAACCAAACTCAACTGCTGGAGCTAAGGGATGTGGAGCATGGCTCTTTCCTCTTCTCTGTAAGATTAAGAGATCCATTAGGACTTCTGATATTCGAACACACCCTTCACTTTCAAGGCCTGAAGAAACGTCTGATGGATTCTATGCAAATAATGACAAAAACCTGTCTTTTATCAACATCAGCATCTTCTCTACTATCCATTTAGAGGGTTCCCTCACAACATGGAAAAATTTCCATGGTTTCAATCTGTTACATGGCATATGAACATGAGAAAAATCCCATCACTTCTTCCAGTGGAGTCACTTACTTTTAATTTTGAAGGTCAGCGTAAAATATAAAAAAAATGGTCTAATAAAGAAATGGTTCTTTTCACGGTCAGCACTTGTTATTCACTGCCCTCTGTTCACATAACTTCAACTTATGAGTTATGTGCTGTGAGGGCCTCAGTACCTCACTCTAATAGACAAAAATGGGATCAGGTTATGAATAACTTTTTCAGAAGTTTCTTACAAAACTCTGACTCCAAACATATTGGTTCCAGCTGTTCAGAAAGTTTCAGTACACAAAGGTCAGGAGATGTCCTACTTGGATTATCTTTTTCTTTATGATTCATGGTGGAGGTGATGAGCTAGCAGATGAATTTTTCTTGGACCCTATTTCTACCTTCCATATGAGCTGATTAGTTCCCACAGAAGAAAAGGCAGAACAAATAACCACACTAATCGCCAGAGTTCAGAAAGTTGACCTTTTACAATCTCAAAACTAATGTGTATCCAGGAAATCCTGCCAGACAGTCACTGTTCGCAAATGGTTGGGAAATGTGATCATTTGCCATGAAAAACAGACGAAAAGCAGGAGCTAGTTAAAAGACCAAGTCTTTTCTCCAACAAAACATTTCCAAAATAAAGAAACAATGTCTCAAAGCTGACAGTTGACCTGAGCTTACGAAGGGTGACAGTTCTGCACTGGTGCTCTCTGTACATGAGAATTTAAACATGAGACCAGAATTTCAAGTAAGATTTAGCTGAACATAAGGAATTTCTGTCATTTCTGTCATTTCATGACACTGCAGTAATATTCCAATCAAACATAGTCTATTTGAAAATGAGGCAAAAGAAACTTTATGAGAATGAAAATTAAGATAAGACCTGCAACGTGTACTCTCTTAATGAGTATCTGTGACGTTTTATTGGTATACTGAGTTCAGGGGAGAGGAATAAAGCAGTCCTATTTAAAAATTTAGCTGGTAAAATTTAACTATATGTCAACAGTTTCATAATTCACAATAATGAAAGTAATCAGATTATTACCTGAGTGGTAAGAGCAATCATCCTGTATTTTCATTTTCAGTTCAGCTTACATCAGCCAAAACAAAACCACAGAGTCTTTTTTCTTGGGTATAACTGAATTGGAACTCAAGCTACACATCAGATTCGTGCCCCTAAAGCCACAGATCCAACATGGATAAAGTCAGAGGGTACTCATGCTGCCGTTCGTGCCGCACAGAGATACGTGTCGTCTTTGTTCTCACACGTAAAGAAGCCAGGACAGAACCAGACGGAGCTGTGTCCCTCTCTCACTAACCAGCCTCTGTGCCAGGGCCAGACTAGAGCAAGAGGGGCGGGAGGCCACTTTCCAGCCCCTTCAACCCACGACAGCCACCAGAAGCAGGAATGGAGATCAGGCAGGAGAGCAGCTCCCTGCTCCTCTTGGGGCAGAAACGGAGCAAAATCCAAGTGAGAGCCAGAGCATCAGGAATCTGAGTGAAGCCCGCGGGCCCCTGTCAGCTGAACCCCCCCAAGAGGAGGGGGGAAATTATCTTATACATTTCCCTTAAAATCTGCTCTCATCTTACTCATCCACTGGATTCAACCACTATACCTGGTTTGGTTTTTTTTGATTTCCAATGTCACAGTATTTTCCAATACTGAAGATATTGTTCACCTGTTATTTTCATGGAAGGCGCTGTCTGTCAGTGCTTACACTAAGTCCTGTCAAAATAAAGAGGTCAAAATAAAGTTTACACAGGAAACTAAAAACTGGACCAAATTAAGCAGCAGGAGGTATGTAACTTATCAATCCCGGATTTATATCTGTAGCCCTTTTCATGGCATAATTAACTGAAATATCTGAGGTTTGACCTCATACAGAAAAGAAAGGCCAAACCAGACGAGTCAACTGAAGAACAAGTATGTATGCCTCACTTATGTTTAAACTGATCATCCTCTTGCTTTAGATTACTTTAAATAATAAGCATGAAGTGAAAGTACAATTAGCTTAATAACAGATTAAGGACTAAGACACAGTCCAGTCATCCCACCAATTACAAATGTCATGTCAACAAAAAAAGCTACTATTTTGGTCATTGTGACATGTGATACAAAGGAATAGATCTGTTAAAGGTGACTCTCAGAACTATGAAGTAAAAATAACGGCTTGTATCCACTGATTTCAGTAACAGTTCTATAAAGATCCTGTAAGTTTCTTATAACAATAAATAATATTCCACTCACTTAGCACCTTCCAATTAAATACCTCTGGGACTGAAAACATTTCCCTTCTGCCAGCACCTAAAACACAAGCGCAACAGGGACCTGCACAACAGAGTCAGGAAAAGTTCAGGTCTGTATCAGGTAGAATTTCTGCAGTGATATGTTCTTTCCATATGGCCCCAAGAGGAATTTTAGATCAGACTTTTTTTCTTCTCTGCTGTTCCCAATACAGTCATCAAGAAAAAAACACCACTTCAAATAAGAGTCATTGCGGCTGGCTCTGCACTTTGCAGGTGCTTTATAAATACAGTAAAGATAATCTTTCCATACAGTATTTTACTAATCTGCAGAAGCCAAAACTGAACTTCACATATTTTCAAAGGAGCTATTTCATTACAGTTCTAAGGAATTTCATCTCCTATCTGCCAGCGAACAAAAGCATGAGAAGTACAGAAGTCTTTTAGCTTGAGTTTTCCTTAGGATGCATCCCTCTGTCATGGGTATCAAAACACGAAAGACGAATCTTTAAGTTTTCACAATGCTTGTGCTAAGGGAATAATTTTTCAATAATTTCTAATTTTTGTGTTTACTGCAGCACTGAAGATTACACCCCCAGGGTGAAAAGAACAGTAACAAAGGTACTGGGATGGAGGACCAGATTATTCACAGCAAGGTCAGGACTAGCACCAGTGATACACCACAGCATCAACACCTCACCACTGAGTTATTACTTGAGATCGCATGTACTTAGAACCATAATCCTACTGCAGTGATTACTGTGGTATGGGATTTTTAATGTTCCACTTCCCTTTCAGCATGTAGTCATTTTACTTTTTACAGGTGCAAAATGTCCGCGGATATTTCCAGCACCCAGGAAGGCCAGAATAACAGATCTGCATGCAAATCTGAGAAGAATCTGCCTCTAGGATCAATTATTTCTATAGCAGAAAAAAAAAAAAGAGCCATGCTTAGTAACCTGATTATGAATATGCAGCACTTTTCCATCTATTAAAATTAATTGGAACATTTTATCCATTAATCACATCATTTCATTTAAAAAAAATCTCAACCTCATACATGCCAGAAAGAACTCCCAACTTCAATTTCCCCATTTGGTCTTTTCTCTTGCTTTGAAAAGTACTTAGTTGTGGTCAAAATCTGAGTCAGACCGAGTGCAGCAATACTGAACACGGGCACAGAAAACATCACTCACAAAGGTGCAGAGGCTGCACGCTTTCAAAATACATGCTACTGTGCTGAAGCTGCTTTCATCTGAAGTTTTCATATGAGTAGGTGGGTTTTTGGGTTTTTGAGGTTTTTTTAACAAAATCATCTTAAATTGTTCTTCACATGAGGTTCAGATAATAGGAGAAAAACAGTAAAACTGTAATATCCCCTTAGAATCTAACAAAGAGTTACTTCCAGTTTGCTTTATACCTTTAGAAATTACATTTTAAGTAACAGTATGCATTTCTTTTCCAGTCTGTCTACTTCACAGCTTCCTGTTTTTTCTAGAGAAATGAATCAGACATTTGTTTCTGTAAGATAAAAAAACACCACTGAAAATATTGTTCTAGTAGAAGCCATCCTGACAGAAAAAGGAAATGTTCATGAGACAATATCCTCAGTAGAAGGCATGCTTTTAGTAAAGCAAACCAGGCAGTACCACAAAACTACTCAAATAAATGCAAACATCTGTATCTGCAGGAAAAGTAGCACAAAATGGAAACTGACAGCGCTCCTGTGTCTTAACTGCTCCCCAGTTTGTTTTATCTGCAAACTTATGCTTCTCTTTCACCCTTTATTGTCATGCTCTTTGTTACAAGAAAGATCTGCCATAATTGCTAAAAAAAGACCAAAATTTAATGAACGGTTTGAGTAGTATTTGACTATCAATATACAGCATGAATACCCGAATCATTTCAATGCCTAAGTTCTGGCAATTATTTGACAAGAGAATCAACATAGGAGTTGCTTTCTGGAATGTACAGCACCTGAAACCACTTCTGCTGCCACAGACTGCTCGCTCATTTCCATGCTGCAGTACAAAACAGGGACCCGCCATGGCAGCACAGCACTTCATCCAAATGTCTGGCAATGGAACATCATGGCAAATTTGCCAAATAATTCACAAGATATATAACTACTCAGAGTTTATGGAATCAAAGTTAGATCTTCCCTCTGTCCTCAAAGAAAGACTACTACAGAAGGAAAATAAACATAATAATGTGAATCATCCAGTCACTGAAGATGACTGCTTAAAATAATATGTCTTCATATGTTTGGGTGAGTATTAGCATGGTTAACACCAAGAGCTATTTATCCATTTACAACTTACGGACTAAAATTGCTAATGTTTTTAAAAAGTTACAAGTCTCAAACCAGGATCTCTCCTAGCTTTGAAAAAGTATGTTTTACAACATACATACGACTAGTTCCACTGCTGAATCTTTAGCAAAACCGTAATTTCTTTTACATATCAATGATTTACTGTTGCACTTTCAATAAGCTGTAAATAGTCTCACTAGAAATCATATTTACTCTAGTTATTAAGTTTTACATTGTCTGCTCTCTTGCAGTAGCATAATTTCATTAATTTTCCATTGCCATAAAGTCTTCCAGTAACAGACAAAAATCAAAATGCCAACTATAAAACATGAATAAAGAAGTAGAGCCCTCCATCACCTCTAATAAAAATGAAGCTTTATCTACTATTATAACCTACTATTGGTAATGTCAGGGCTGAGAGACAGTGATGGCAGCATCTGTGAAAATACTATCCCATGACAGGAAAAGTCTTCATCAAAGGAATGGCTGTCAAAGCAGTATACCAGGTATATCCTCTGCAGTGTGAAGGGATGGTAGGAATCACTGGCATCACTGTACCCCTCCTGCTGGCAAAGCTGCCGTGTCAGTTAGAGTTGTAGGTTGCAGATACAAACATTTATTCAAAATTAAAATCTGGTCCACAATTTTCACATTAACTTCACTCACATCAAACCCTCACTTCTGACATGTGCCGATACAATTTGGCCTGCTTTATACCTTTAGAAATTACATTTTAAGTAACAGTAGGCATTTCTTTTCATCATCTTTTCTTCATTTCGTTTCATTTGCCAAAAAATATTTTTCCCACTCTCCCAAGCAAAAAACACTTATATTTCTGTTTAAACATATACAGTAGAATGAGTAAAACATGAAATGGGAAATGCAGAATCAAAACCAAATGTGAAATAAAAAAACCTTTTGTGAAGAATTCCCACACTAAATTCTGCTTGTCAGCTCCAAAAGGCTGACCTTTTCTACATTCCCCACAGAGCTGCATGATGATGCTCACACAGCACTGGCTGCACTCATTTACTGACGCAAAGCCTGCTTTGTTTGAGTGCAGAGACATCTAATGTAGGTGAGGACACTGGCAGGAGGCTGCAGAGACGGGCATCCATGCAACCACCTGTCTGCTCTGACAGAAACCATATAGAGCACCTGTCAAAATTAGAAAAGCTGCTTTTGTCCAAACAGTCTAAGAACACAATCCAAAGCCTTTCTCAAATGGCAATCACTTTTATTCCTGAAGCATTTGAAAATACAGGATTTTACGAAAATTCTGAAAACAACTTTGGCATTTCTAGCTTAAGATTAAAAAAGGCTGCTTAGGCAAACAAACAACACCCAACAGTTCGGTTTTGTTCTTTCTTTCATTCTTTTTAAAAAAAGGCAACTTCAAACCAACATCAGCCAAAGGATTTTATCAGGTGAAGAGACCTTTGGAAATATGGTCTGAAAATCTAACAGACTCCAGCTGAGTAAGGTGCCTTCCTTGTATATTCTTCTGTGTGTTCTGTCTCCAAAAGTGTTTGGAGAGTTGCTGTAGTTTGCACAAACTACAGCTGGCTTTTGTAAACAAGCCGGCAGCAGAAGTGTATTTAAAGAGCAATCTGTATTCTTTTCACAGCTTTTGAACTCCTGTTGCTGGCAGCAATCTATCAGGAATCACCAGCAACTGCTCATGATATTTTGGTGATTAAAGTCTGAGCTGATCCATGGGAACACAAAAGGGTGTAAGCTTGCATTGTAAGAAACAACTCCCATGAAGCAATATTTAAGGTTTATTACTGTACACTGTCTGTTTCAATATACAGAAGTTTTTCATGGACAAGAATGGATGCTGAAATGAAGCCCAGAAAAGAAGGCACAGAGAAATTATGTGATTTCCGAAGAGACACACTCAGCAGCACAACAGGAATTGCGCTGCTGTTTCCTTCAGCCTAGGTCAGCTTCCCAATGATTCGTGCTTCCCAATGATTCATGCTTCCTTCTGCTCAGACGCTGCTGTACTCAGGGGCTTCACAGTGCCAGTGAAGACTAAGAAAATACATCAATCAAGAAGTTCCAAGAACTTCTTTAAAAGCCCCCACAAAATTTAGGGCTCACAGTTCAAACACTGTTTTTGTGTTCAGAAAAAAACCACTTTAATACAACTTCAAGAATTGCTTGACCGAGGACTATTACTGCATGTTGTAATGCTTACACCTTTGCTCACCACTCAGTTGTTGAAAAACAGGAACATAGAACATTTCATAACAACAACGACAGTAGACAGACTAGGAAAACTGATCACAGCTAGAAAAAAAGGATTACTTGTGGTACAAGAAAAAACTCAAATGTACCATGGAAGCATCCTGCTATTCTCAAACCTGGAAAACTGCCAGAATAATGCATCCAAAAACTAGCAGGGACAGATCAATACCCAATAAACAAAAAGGAACATTTTAACCACGCAAACAGTGAGGGGTCAGCAGACACATGATCAGAGAAACAAGTCACTGCAGGAAAAGCTGTGTCTGAACTTGCAGGTCTGCTACTGCTGTGACTGCAGATGCACATGCTGCAAACCATGAGGACATGGGAGCAGCCAACTCCTCTTTCACATCTCCCTTTATATTGCATTATTTTCTGGTGACGCTCTAAGCAATTATTTCAGTTTTAACACAATACATTCTGCTCAATTCTCTTAGCAAGTCTGTATCTGTCTCTGGAGTGCAGCTTCCATCACATCTGCCTTTAAAATAGTCATAGGTAGGGAAAACTGCAAGACAGTGCAGTGTTCCCAAGTTCTTCATTCTTGAAGAGTTCTCTAGGTCTGGACCTTGAGTTAATCAATGAAAAGAAAAAGATCCACAAACAAACAAACAAACAACCCCAAAATACCTCCACCCTACATCATGCTGACCTCTCTCTCCCTAAATGAAGAGGGAAAATGCCACAAGTCTGTATGTTAAAAATCAGCTCGCTTGACATTTCCTTTGGATTTAATTGCTTTGATACAATTTGTATCTGCCAATCAAGCAAAGCCCCTGAGCACTGAACACTCTGTTACAAAGAAGCTCTTGTCCTGTAATAGGCCTCGACATCAAAAAGACGGAATTTTCAACGTCAGCCAAAGCATCCGAAAGGAAACAAGCCAAAGCCCAACCACTGACTCTTTCAACATTATCCGAAGCAGCGAACAGCACAAAGCTGGAAAGGAAGACTACAGATTCTATACTGTCAAGCCTGTTCAAAGTTGAACACATCCATAACCTTCAGAAGCAGACAGCTCTCCACACTGTCATTTACTAATTACGGAGTAAAGATGGTCAGGCAGACCAACTTTTAGATGTTGGCTATAGCAGCTCACAAAAATGATAAAAATAAACCTGCCATTCATTTTCTTTCTTTGCACAACCCAAACTATTAGTAAAGACAAAACCCTTTCACATGGTTTCAGAAAAAAGTCTAGTTTTCATGGTAGCATTCTTAATTAACACCTGTATCAATTCTATACATATCTTTCTAAGAATATGATAATTGATACTATTTCCTAATCATTAATGAAGAAGGCAATTGTATTTTCAGCTCATCTAATGAGATGAATGTGTGACAGTTATCATCCATTAATGCACAAATACTCCAGGACTTTGGGTGTAACACTATGACTAAAGGACTAACTTAAGACAAATTTCATTGAACCAATAATTCTGCACGCACATTATTAATTATCTTAAAAATGTACATTAGTCCAATATATCAAATTCTACATCAACACAGTAGTTTGTACAGGACAGTTATCACTGATTCCTTAAATAATTTAGAAATGCATACACCAAAATTCAAATTCTGCTTCTAGACAGCCCTTTACAAAAAGTTTCTTAAATATTTCCTTAAAGAAAACCCTTCTTGTAAACGCTTCTAGGGTCAGTGCAGTCTTGCTTAAAGCTTTCTTCACTGATGCTTTACAGTCCAATCTAAAATGTAGCTTGTATCCTAACTCAGAAAACTCAATAGGAGAGGGAACTGGATCACATCCTGCAAATCGAATGTGTCCCTGAAGCAGTTTTATTCTATATCTGCTTCTGTCCTCAGATTTTATTAAGCTCCACATTAACCACCAAATTCTTTTAAGCACCACAGATGACATGATTTTTAGATTCTGAAAAAAACAGTCTGTTCATCATGGAAAGACACCATCTTGGACCAGCAAATTAATAAATACCAGCCTTCATCAGAATCTCTGTAGCTGTTTCTACTGCCAAATTCAGAGAAGAAAGAGTAGCTCATGGATCCTTGGTAGTTTTTTAAGTGTAACTCTAACATCATCATCATTAAATCAGCATGTGAGCTCTACACTCCAGTTAAAGGAGCAATCAGACAGACCAGACCCCTAATGCTGCCAATGACAGCTTGAAAATTTAGGTTTGATGTGTGCATTCCAATCTCAGAACTTCCTAAATATGTCTAAAATGAGTTATAAATGTGAGTTACAGTTGAATTTCTGACAATTAAACTTCGGTGGTGCATCACAGCTTTCCTGCCTGTTAAGAACTCTTTAATGCGCTCAACAATTCCAGATAAAAGCCATTGGCAGTAAAACATCTTGGTACTGTCTAGCACGTTATAATTTCTTTTTAATAAAGGGATGCTGGCAAGGGGAACAGTTCAGGCTCTAAGTCCCACAGGAATAACAACTGGAAACAGGGAACAAAGCAAATCCCTTGAGGTGTGCACTAAATGCTCCAAAGGCTGCATGAATCTGTGCAATGTCTCTCACTACTGCCCGACACCAAAGCCAGCAGGGATGCACGGCCTCTTGCCTTGCACCACTCTTCTACAAGGACCAAGGGAAGCCAAAGCGAAACGAGCCCCCTTGCAGGACATCCATTACACCCACACGTGACTGTGGTCATACCTGTGGGACAACACTGCAGACAGGTAGAACAAAGGCCTTAGTGCTTTCCACATTCTTACCAGAACTTAACCGAGTTACTTCCTCAAACATTGTTCATCTCCTCCCACACTTCCACCTGTGTAACTACATTCCCAGGACGGAAAAGTTTCTCTATGATGAGTGTTGTACAGCACCAAGTTCAACACCCATGTAAAATAACAACAGTCTCTACAGAATTAACACAAATGCTTTTCAAGGAAAGACCATATTAGAAAATCGCTTCAGCAGTTCAGCTATCTTAGTACTATTTGTTTTGTCATTCTCAGGAAAAAAGATTTTCATTGTATTTGTATTACTTTTTATAGTATTTATATTGTTTATGTTACTCTTCTGCTGTCCTGCTGAACATGCTCAGTTATATAAAACTGATCATGTGTTAAATCAAGCTCTCCTCCAACAGAAACCAGCAAGAAAAAATCTGAACATTTTGAGTAAATGAAATACTGTAAGTAATTAGCCTTCTTACCCCTGAGCAGAACTTACTGGCAAATATGTCCTGGTATGGTAAATGTTTACTGTAACATTTAGAAAATAACAGTGATAAAGACAACAGTGGCAAAAGTTTCACAAATCTGTTTATGAGAGTCTGACCAAGAAGCTCTCTACACACACTGAGAAAATATTAAACCCTCAGTCCTCATTTGAAATACGAGGCTGTACCACCTAAACCCAAAGTGGTATAAAGTAATATTTGAAGCATTCTTTTTACAGAATATATATACACAGCCCAGCATGTGGATGACTATGCAACTGACATTCCCCACTCCCAGGCATAAGAGCAGGCAGTTGGCCTGTCTCTACAGAAATGCTTTTTATCAGAAATAAATCACACTTACATTTTTTTCCACACATGCTCACACAGAAAAATGCTTTAGATAACATTGCCGCAAGTGTGTGTTCATTAGCCTGTTTTCCAGCCCCCACTTGCGCGGTTTGGTATTTAATTACAGGGTGGAGTGGTCCCCAGGCTACTTATGTTTCTTCCAGTCACAGCCAGAAAATTTCTGCAGGAACTGACATGCAGGAGTGCAACTGCTTCAAGTTGTAGCTGGTTCCCTGTCAACAAGGTTAGCTCACTGTTCATTGAAACTCACACTAGTACTTCTCTTAAATAGTTATTGAAAATATATTTTAATTTAATAAATTTCATTCTAAACTCGGACAGATAACAAAGGCTTTAACAGGACCTAATTTGGCTATTTACTCTTAATTGGTTTCTCTTTTTTTTTCTTTTTGGCTAATGCAAAGAAACAAATCTTTATCATTATGCTGGAAAGCACTGGCTTTTTTTTTTTTTTCCTTCAATATAGGGAAATGTAACCTTGTATGCCTAGTTTGAGCAAATATGATTTTTAGCACATCACCTGACTCAAACCCTCTATTATTTTATTGCACACATCTTTAAACGCTGCTTTCCATAATCAGTCTTAAATTATATTTTCACCTGAAGAATATTACACCATTTGTAAAATACTATAATTCATATGTGAGCATTTTACAGCTAAATATTGCTCCCCAAAGCATTGCGGTATAATAAAATACATTAAAGGTATAAAAGAAATGTATTATTCCAATTAATTTTCATATAAATGAGAGAAGTTCTATCGGACAGATAAAACTGGGGAAACTAAACAAATATTAACTTAGGTAACAAATTACATGCACAAATTAATATTGTATTTTATATTAAAAAGGATGCTGTTAATCAGAGTATTACTGTTGACAGGATTTAGAAAAAAAAATTAAAACCACTTAGAGCTTTTACCTATGCTTTTTATTTACTAAAGGCCTTGTATTTTTGGCCTAAGCAACAAGAGTCCATTGACTTGGAAAATTCTGTCTGTAGGTCAGAAATGCATGACAGGAAGGTGAAACCACATGAGCTCATTTTGATATTAGTCAAAAAACGCAGAGTAGACGAAGATTATATTATGCAATTTTTAGCCAGAGGTATCTGAAAACACCCCCTGGCCAAACCCTAGCAAGAATTTATATTGAATAATTATTTATGAATGGTCTGTTACAGTGCTCCCGTCAGTCAGCTACTTCTCTGTAGCTTGTTCTACAGAGAAAACTACATGCAAAGTGTAGAGACATGAGATCTTCTCATTTAGGTGCTAAACCAGATTAATAACAAACGTCTAAGTTTGGACCATGGGACATATGCACACAGTATCACAAACAATATACAGTGACACACAAAAAGGTATTTACATGCTTTGCTGGTAGCTCGGAGTGCGACAAAAGGCAAAAAATCTAAACTCTGCAGAGTCATTCGGAGACTGGGCTCTTGAGTAATCCATTAGAGATTCCAAACCCACGAGGCAAAGAAATCATTATACGAGCAAGTAAATTATTACTTTTTTCACTTTTCTAAACAGTTTTGTCTCTTTTTCCCCTCACACATTGTCTATATGACATTTATAATGGCTGAATACCCACACATGGCTTAACGGGAACTCAAGATTTTACTCTTCTGACCAAGAAGGCTGTAGTGAGCGAGTAAATGATGTCCTGGAGCCCTGGCAGTTTAACTCCCTCAATATCCTCGGGTAGATGCTTCATCTGTAAATGTTTTATTTCATTAGCAAACATTTTACCTTATTTACCAAGTTAATGCAGTGCCACTTAGTTTGCAAAGAATCTCTAGCTGACTTACAGAATATACCAAAACAAGGCACTGTTACTTTACTACTTATTACAGCTATTACGCATTTTCGGGCCTATTAAACTGCTTTGAATCAAATGGCAAGCGCCATAAATAAAACACCCTGGCTAAAATGACTGGCCAGAAGAGATATCGGCAGTTGTGTTACCACACTTCTCAAAATGTGTCACTAGAACGAGGCGGCCTCCTGCCGCGTCTCCGCAGACGGAGATGCTTTAAACACACCGCGGCCGGAGCCGGGCCGGGCAGCTCCCACCCATCCACAGCCCCTTCTACCTCCGACAGGTCACGGACATGCAGAGCTCTGCTCCCACGTTCCAGAAACTCCCTGGAATAACTGTTATTGAACTTATTTTCAAAAAAATTAAGTTTCAGAATCTTGGAAGTGTGGCCAAGCAGGAAAGAAATGCGTTATCAACAGGTACGGCAGGACTTCTGCCCGGCGCCCCAGGCTCTCCCTCGCCTCTCTCTTCCCACTGGGAAGGGATTTCCCCCCAGGAATGTCGCATACACCTCGGTCCCGGAAGCCACCCCGCCGCCTCCCGGCGCAGCTCCCACCCGCCCGCCCGGTGAGCGCCCCGCAACCCCTGCCGGGCCCCGGCCGGGTCCCCCGGCGAACTCACTTGAGGAAGTAGCGCTGCCCGGTCTGCGTGAGGGCCATCTCCCAGCCCGGCGGCAGCGGCCGCTCGTCCGTGACATCGCAGGAGCGCTGCCGGAGGTGCCCGTGCTGCGGCGCCGCGCCCGCGCCGGGCAGCGAGGCGGGCGAGGAGTGCGACCGGACGTGCACGGGCGCGAGGCGCGGCGGGGGCCCGCCCGAATCCGTGCTCGACTGCCGCGAGTGCGAGCCCGAGTCGGGTTCCCTGAAGAAGGACTCGGGCAGGATCTTCTTCCGCCAGGAGCTGGGCCTGGGGTTCATCACCGCGTTGAACAGCGCCTCCAACTCCGTGTCCAGGTCCTGCGTGACGTGGATTACCTGCTGCCCAGGCGGCGGGGCCGCGGCCGCGGGGTTCATTGTCTGCCTCTCTGGCCCGNGGGCCGGGGGCAGTGCCGGCGACTCCAGGCCGGCCCCCGCGCCGCCCCGCCCGCAGTTATGCAACTGCCGCGGAAACTTTGGGCACGGGACGGCCCTCGAGGCCGGGGCCGGGCGGCCATCGGAGCCCGCCCCGCCCTCGCCCTCTCTCGCGTCGCCCTCGCCGTGCCGCTCTCAGCCGGCGATATTGGCTGGTCTCTGCGCCGCCGGGACCCCGCGCGGAGCGGCTGCCCCGGTCCAGCCTCAGCTCGGGGTGCCCGGGGAACCTTCGGAGCGTTTTGTCTCTGCCAAGCTAATGAGCTTTGCTCCAAAACCGTTGTTGAGAAAGTTAATGGGTGATACTAATTTCTGTAAGCAAAATGGTGCTTAAATTAGTTCACGTACAAGTTTAGTTGCATGATTTAGTGACGTTATGGCGCTGGGGAGGAATGAAGCATTCGCAGTGACGTGGATAGCAACCACTTCGCTGTGGTTTGGACAAGGTTTGGCCCGTTGCTCGCAAGTAAGAGTCCTATGCAGAGCTGTATCATAAGTCCTTCCAGCTCACTGTCCATAGGGGCAGTTTCAAATGCAGGCGTGATGCTTTGTGGATCTCTGCTGACTGATGATTCAGTCACTTGTCTTTGGTTTAGCCTATCCTAGAAACCAGAGCTGTCATCAAAATGCATACCTGAGGTTTTCTATAATTCATAAATACAATTGTTGTTTTAATCTTGTCTCAGCTTTTGGTGCACTTCGAATAACTTTTGAATGGCAATGTGACCAAAAATTGTCTAAATTCAGTAGCTGTGTCTGTAAAGAATAATATTGTTCACTTTCCAACTTCAGTGTTGGTTTTTACAGAGGGAAGCATCCAGTGTTTTTATGACTGCACACATAGATATCACACATTGGCTAAACAAACATGACTTTATTTTAGTAATGCATTTTGTTATTTTATTTCTGTGTTTTGGACAGACTCCAGGGTATGCTGATTGATAAGAATACACCATCCTCAGTAATCAGAATCTACACTAGAAAAGTCCTAAGTAAGGAATTTTTTTCTGAACTTTATTCCTCATTTCTTAAAAAGAAGCAAGAACTTCTCTAAACTGCATTTGGCTCCTCTAGTGGAGAATGTGGGCCTGACTGAACCATCTTTGTCCCTCAAATCAGTGTTACATATAATGTTGGTTATGCAGATTCTCAGAGTTGCAGTTTAAGCCTGTAGGCGAACTACCGCTAGCTCTGTGAAAGAGATCCTGTGCATTTCCTGATTGCTTTGCTTCGCTTCAACAAATATTCCCTGTCAGTTACGTTTCATCACATTTCCTGTTCATATTTCCATTGGCTTGGCAGAGCTCCTTGAGGTTTGTTTTGTTGTTCTTTGTTTTTGTGGGGGTCTGGGGGGTTTGTTGTTATTGTTTTGAGGGTTTTTGTTTTTGTTATTTTTCCCGACATCTGTTGTATTTCTGGTCAGGAAACCCAGTACTCCTGAGACTTGTTTATGTTTCCCTTCCCGAAGAATTTTTGTACCATTCTTCTACTGCTTTGTACTGGGTTCCTTGCTGCAACAAGCTCAAAGAGCAGTGGTAATCACAGCACCTGCTCCAGGGCTATGCAGACATTACATATCATTTTTCTTTCCTGCAATATCCTTATTTAAATCCTTTGCATATGAGATGCTGGGTGTGTGTGCATGTGTTTATTGCACAGATAATGATCTGAACATGAGTGATTTTTCATATAGCCTTTAAAAGGGCTTTTTTTTTTCTTCCAGGGCCTGTATCTTTGAGTAAAGACACACCACACGCTCTCTACCTGTTTCATTCCTTTCTAAGTGACATGTCCATTCAAGGGAAGGCTCTGACAGTCTCATTCATGGGGCCATCTCATCTATGTTAATTAGACCACTTTCATAAGCATGGCATGTTATGGGTGAGTATGTACACATCTGTCCTAAACCTAAGCCACATTTATTACAATTAGAACTGTCTTCGTCAACAAAATGTATTTCAGCTGCACTTTTTACTGACTAATACAATTATCTGCTATTGTACCACTTGGTGTAGGCTAAAGCATTTTTCTCCAATAATTTGGAAGTGATTAGCACTGTAAGAATAAATTTTCATAATATTGTCGTCATTAGTCTTTGTTTAGAAATAGTAACTTCCTTCTTTGGACAAAAAAAAATATGACCACCAGCTTTTAGGGCAAGTGACTCAATATGTCCAAGCCTGTGGAAGATGAGGACACTTCCATCAAAATGGGATTGGATTAAGTGATAAAGGAACCAAATCACAAATGTGACATTGAAAGCTCCTTATCACTATTTCTTTGTTCTCATTGCAAGATTGTACACTGCAAAAAAATAAGACAATAACATTATTTTATCTCAATTTCACATGCTGTTCAAATGTTTTTGAATAGTACAGAGGCTTTGCGTTCATCTGAAAGATTTATAAAGCCCAGTACCTAGAGTATACCCTAATTGTTGTGGATTTTCTAGCAGCAAGTTCAATCTCTACTTCAATGAAAACCCAAGCAAACAGCTCAGAAGAAACAAGTGTGCTTTTAAAAGTACCCTTATATGATGAGCATCTAATGAGTTAAAGAAATAATGCCACATGTAATTTTTAATCTAGATCCATCACTGCTCTATGTCAAAGCTCTTCACAGATTACTATTTTTCTGAGGAAGCCTACGTAGGTGAAGCGGCATGTGTGATGTCTGTTATAAAATAAAACATTCAGGGTCCCTGGGCAAGCCTTGTTCTTTCTGGGTAACCAAGTGACCAGCACACAGCACAGCCTGGCATGGTTCTGCCTCTGCTTTGGGTTTGCTTTGTGCAGGGAGACTCCGAGCAGGCAGTAACTACAGCTGGGTGCTCCATGTCCATCTGTGAACAGCCATATAGGAACAGAAAACTTGTGTTCCTCTGAACTAAATAATGGAGAACAAAGAATGCAATGGAACAGTAGTAAATTTTAAAAAGCCTGTTAAAAATAAAATGGGTTAAAAGTAGCAACACAACATTTTTTTGAGTAGCTTGTGAAAAATGCTTTGTAGTCTCCTTGTCATGTTCAAGGGTTTCTATAAACAAGTGCAAATTAATTAGAGAAGATACATTAAATGTAGCTTTACATGCTGCCTTTAATTTGGGAGTTTACAACAAAACGTCACCACATATAGATGTGCAAAGCTAGCAGGCGAGGACATTTGGCCGGTAAATACTGGCTCAAGATCCTGGCACAGGAAAGCAGTTCATCTGATTCAGATGTTTATTTTTCCTTAAAAATGTATCTGTGAGCAGTGTTTTGAGTTGTTTTACAAACTGCTTAGTAAGAGAGCAGAGAAGAATCAAGGTTATTTCATGTTGCGCACTATTCTTCTGCAGTGGTTCATCTTCATCTCCCCCAGTGCCTGCTCCAGTTGCTGGATAAGGTGGAGAAGGGTAGCAGGGTCAGTTTGCAACACCTGGGCAGTTTGATCTTCATTTTGGTTAAGATGTAGCTTCATAGTCACAGCAGGCTTTATCTGTTGTCTCAAACTTCTGCTTGCAAGCTGCAGGAGGGATTCAATGGGACAGGAACAGGGAAACGATCGATGGTTATCAATGTTTGTACTTAACAGTTCTCATCAGGTTTGTAGAACCTGCCTGCAGGACTGTTCAGAAACCCTTTCCATCCACATTAAAGATACACACAAGCTACTATTGTGTTTTATAATTAAGGAATACTAACCCACTTTAATCAATGCTTTCATAATATTTCTGAAAATTAGGTGATAATCAAGACCAAATATGTCTAGCATATGTTAATATTTTAAAAACACCAATAGAGGCATGAATTCAATTTTCATCAGGCAACAAGTACTTTGCATGATTGCATATCCTTTTTATCTCACAACTGGCTGTTTGTGAGGCACTAACAAAGTCATGTCAGTTTTAAATACATGAAGTACTGCTGCCTCAATTATTTTTACATTGTTTAGCAGGTTTTTATTACGTAAAAAAATGTGAAGTAAAAGATGGAGTACTAAAAGAATCAGGGAAGTCACCTGCACATCCAGTCTCCACTCCAGACTGTGGTAACTGGGAAGCCTTGGTGCCAGCTCTCCAAGAATGCTCCTGATCTCTTTCCTATTGTCAAGGTACAGCTGGAGCAAGGATTTGTTCAGTTCATCTGAGAATCCCAAAACATGAATGGAATCTTGGAAGTCAACCTCAGAAATCTAGAAATAACAATTTAGGCCTTAATATGGAACTGCGTAATCATCATTATTTCTTGAAAACCAAGAAAACTGTAACTAAACATCACATATGCTATGGTGCAGTTATTTTCCTGCAGGAATGTCCAAGTACAATTCTACACCTCAGACAAAACAAATATCCAAGTTTTAAAGATGTTGATGTATTACTGCAGATTTGCATGAGATTCAGGAACAGTTTTTGTAAAGAACATTCGACCCCCTCACATGTAAGCCTCCACATCAAAGACCAAAACACAGCAGAAGGGAGCACCTCAGTTGTGTCACAAGGCAGGACATGCTGCGTGAATCCGTTTGTCAGGGTGCTACTGTGCCACTGATAACCAGACTACAAACACCTAGCAGTGATCTGCACGTGAGCAGCACAAGGCACAATGCTCAGACTCCTGCCCCAAGGGCAGGAGAAGCTTCACAGGCGTTTGCACTGACTGCAGCAGCCTGGCCCAGCACTGGGGAAGCTGCTACTGACTCCAGAGAAAATGCCATCGTACCTCTCCAATGCACCACCTCGCAAACAGTCTGTAACCAACCACATTTTACCACAGTACACTGTAACCTGTCAGTCAAGACCCCTTGTTTCAAGGACAGGCTCTGAACCATTTCCATCTCCTCCCCACCTACTCTTGGGAGCAACACTTGCCTGAGTTTAATCTGGCATTCCTTGCCTCTGTATCCCTTCTCCATGTAGTCATTGCTCAAATATTCTACTATATCAATAGCTACCAGTCTTTTCAATGGAAACAGTAATTGTCCAACTACTAATCTTTTGCTATCTGCTTATACCCACTCAAACTTTTGATGCCAAGAGCTGAAAAAGCTCTCAAACCCACCACATTGGACAAAGACAAGGAATGCTGAACAGGGGGATAGTCTAGCTCACATCCTGTACAGTAGCTGAACAACAAACTCTTCACTTGAGTTTTATTATTTAGAGCTTAATCCTGAAGTATGCTTCTGTATATGTAATAAATTACACTATTAAAACGTTGTCAAGTTTTAGCTTCAGACACTGAATACAAATGCCAGTCATACATGCAGATGCAGTGTTTCAATAAGACAACAGCATGAGACGCCTTTTTCTGAAATTAAAACAATACAATGTCATTAAAATTTTGAGCTATGTTTTCCCCATTCACCACTATTTTCAGAGGTCTAAGTGTCCAGAAAACATCGCTTGAGTGTATCCCCAAATTCCTTACTAAAAGGTATACTTGCCATAAGCTTGGAACTCTCAGTAAGAAGATACACTAGTCCTTCTACCCCGTGCTGAATGGTGTCAACGCCAATGTTCAGCTTTCCTTTAAAGAAAGCACAAAGTGCTTTTTACTTGCTAACTGCCGCAGCAACGAGACTCAAAGCTGCAAATTTATGCAATGCTTAACGTGCAAGATATGCTTAGAAAAAAAAAGAGGGTTTCGCACCTTTCAAATAATCATGTACAGCACGTTAGAGACCCCCTCAAACGAAACCATCAAAAGCAAAAAACTAAGAAAAACACAAACCAATTTCTTATGGCTTGGTGCAGAGAAGGGCTTGTGTCGGAAAAGAGACGTCCGTAGCCCTCCCCACGGTGGGCACGAAGCACCGACCCCCGCGGAGCTGGAGCTCCATGCCGCCGGCCCCTGCCCTCGGCCCCGCACCACCGTGCACCGGGGACTCGGGGGTCCTTCGTGGCCGGCGCAGAGCCCACCGCGTTCCCGCCGTTCCCGCCCTCCTGCCGCGCAATCACCAACGCCCGGCCGGTTCCCCCGCTCCCTATGGCCCAGCCCGGTCCCCCCGGCCCCCACGGCCCGGCCCGCTTCCCCCGCTCCCCACGGCCCGGCCCGGCCCGATCCCCCCGCTCTCCACAGCTCGGCTCTCACTGGCGGCGGTCTCGCAGGCCCGCGGTGCCGCTCC
>VZTF01006011.1:174812-204881 GCA_013397755.1 Cnemophilus loriae
GAGTGACAGTCCGTGTGGCCAACGGGCTGTCCCGGGCCACCGCCCGCGACCGAGCGGCGGCGGGCGGGACTTCCGGCGCAGGCGCCGATCGCACGGAACGCGCCATGGCGTCCGCCTAGGCCGCCCGGGGGCCACGGGGCCGCGGGCCGCAGGTGAGCGCGGGGCGGGTCCCCCGGGCTGCAGGTGAGCACTGGGGCGCGGCCGCTGGGCTCTCTGGGCGCTCCGGCCGTGCGGCGGCTTAACACTTACGGGCCTGGCGCTCCATTGCGCAGCGCTTATTCGCCTCCACCCTTGGAGTGGCGAGGCGGGGCCCGGTTCCGTGGGCGGCTTAGGCCCAGCCAGGGCTGAGCCCGGCTGGAGCGGCCGCGGGCNGGGAGATGAGCAAGGCGGAGCGGAGGCCTCTGGAGCGCTTCCCGAGCGTCGCTCCTGGCCCGGTGAAAGCTCTACCCCTGGTCGCGCGTTTCATCTCTGCCGGGTGTATGGTCCTTGGGGCTGGCTGTGCTCCGAGGTGCTGGTTGGGTTTGCAGGATAACAAGGAGCGTGGAGTCTGACTGGCTGAAAGCCAAGTTCTTAGTGAAAACGTTAAAATTAATTGAGAGGAATTGTTCCTGCATCTTAACAGATGTGAGAGCTGATCTTACTTCGCGTGCGTCAGTGTCCAGTTTTGTAATAGGTCTGAGATGGAGATTTGTGTCAGTAACGATATGATGGCATCAAAATGCGAGAATTCAGATACGGGAGGATTAGAGGATGTGAATGAGAATTATTGTTATTAGCTGTCTAGTTTTTGTTCGTCCTCTTCTTATGAAATTTTGGAAGGTGCAGCCCAGTCTACCAAAATATTTGGAATTTGTCACAAAGTTTCTGCATGTTCATGTTTTTTTGTGATTGTTATAAGACTCATAATCTTATTTGGCTTTAAAATAATAGAATATAAGTTTGTTTCATATAGATGTACAAGTTTGGGTTTTTTTCAGAAGTGGGAGAGAAAAGCTGTTTTATTGGGAGAGTTGAAACATAAACATAATCATATGAACATGGAATTGCTTTGTGTTGTATTACGCTCTGAAACACATTTTGAGTTGATTGAGATACAAATATCTGAAAATGTCATGTTTATGTGTGGTTTGTGCCGTCTGATTTGTGAATATTTGCCAAAAGCTGTGAAAGTTCTTGTCTGTGTCTCGAGCTGTGTAACGTCTTTGTGACTTGTATCTTAAACGTGCTTAGTGTGTTTACTTCAGGGGTGTTTTGCTGCTCCTAACTGTGCTGGTGCAGCGCATTCCACGTTTTCCCCTTCTCATTTCTGTCCTGTTCAGTCCCATGACAGTGGGATGCAGCACCTCAGGGTCAGTTCGGTTTGTGAGTTCTAGCATGGAGAGTGGGAAGAAATGCTCAAAGTTATTTAAGAACAGCTTTGTCTATACACACTGGTAAAATCAGGTGTAAAGTGCAGAAGATTACTGCAGAGATAGGTTTAACTTGTTTTATGTGATTTACAGTGTAGCCCTTTTCCACACACCTGCATTTCTGCGTGCTCTGAGCTGCCTCCCTCAGCTGAGAGGGGCATGCTTTCCAGAGAGCCGTGGAATTTCAGGAATTGTAAGGCTTTTTGGCTTGCATTTGAGGCAGCAGATCCTGAGCACAGAAGAATTTGTGTGTATGTAACTTTGACAGGGAAGACCACATTGTATATGCATTTTGTTTGCGAAGACCACTTTAATTCTTCTATTTTCTAACCTTGCTTAATGCTCTTTTAGTGCTTTTCTCTGAGCTGAATTTATTGTGTTGGTTAAAGTGCTGTGATAGCTTCAAGTGGATTGTTGCTTCTGTCATAGTAAAAATGGCTGTATTTTTGAAACAGTGGTTCTTTTATCCTTCCGGTTTCACTGGTGTCCTCTTTTTTAGGGCAGGCTGATGAGAGAAGGTGATAAATCTTAATTTAGTAATGAAAGTTGATTAGTTTTGTAATTCACTACCATTTCTTTCCAGTGAGTGTAACTTCATTTCTGTGAACTAGTTGAAAGTTTCACAAAGCATTATATGTCTGATTCTGACTAAGTTAGAGTCATGAGAACTGTTTTTGAAAGTGTCAGCTGTTTCCTCCAAATAGTAATAATGAATTCTCATTATCTTCATGTCACCTTAAATCAAGTCTATCTCTCTAGTATTTGCTTTAATTAACGTTGAGAACCTCACATCATGGGACAGTGTTTTTGCTTGAAAAACCCATGAAGGATAGGTCAGAAGGACAGGAATTCTTAGGTGTTTCTTGATTCTGAAAAAGCAAGTAGTAGTGTCGGCTGTGATTTCTCAGTTAAGTCAACAGGCAGTTTTCAGAAGAAATATTTATAGTCAAATGAAAACAAATTCACATGGAATCATTTATATAAGAAGCCACAGTTTGGAGATTTTCAACAAAAAATGGTTTCAGCAAACATTTTGGATGACCTAATTGAGTTGTGTGTGAAGTATTTTTAATTACTCCAGTAAAAGAAGTTAGAGGAGATTCGGATAATTATATTATTAAGCACATACGTCCACTTTTAAAACTTGTCTGTTAATTATTTTAATTCTTATAGCTATGTTGGACCCAGAAATGGACCCATTTCTGTTGTTTTGTATTGCGACTATTTTATGTAATTTCCAGTAATTTCTTACTTTGAGACTGAAAGAATCTGTAGAGAGACTTAGTCGTCCATCTGTGGACCATACAATTCTCTTACATTCAGAAGTGAAAGCGGTTAGATTTCCTGCTGAATGTAGTACTTCACAGGTGCTTGTTTTGTACTCATGAGTATGAGGTGTACTGGATCGCATATATTTAAATCCCGAATGTTGGATTTTCTAACTTGATCATGTTTAGGTGTGAGCTTTTATAAAGCAAATAAGATACTTTGTGCTTTCTGTGTTCTTAAGAGGTTGTTTGCCCACAGTCCTGTTGTAGCTAAGCCTGAGAGAAATCTTAAGTTCCTCCAAGTTGGTATTGCATTGCTTTTGCAAGTATATTTTTGGAATACGTACTTTAAGTGGAATTATTCCAGGTACATCAGGAATTTTGCTGATGTGGATTTATGCTAGAAGAAGGGAAGTTTAAAATGAAGTGTCTAAGGATGATTAATATAAACGGAATGTTCATCACTTTGTACCCCTTGCATTGCTTTGTGGTGCCCAAAGCCTTTTGAAGTCTTGCTCTTACAATTCTTGTGGTTTATGCATGCTATCCCTCCCATGGAGGGACATGCTTCTAGCAAAAGCGATTTCTAAAATAATCATATAACTTTAAGATTACTTGTTTTTCAAAGGTATCCATTGAATAACATTTTGCATACTTCTTTAGCAGAAAAGTTTTAAGTAACTAAGAGTCCCGTAAAATGACACAGAAAAGTATTTGCTATGTACCTTGACTCTGATTTTTTTCTTGCAGGTGTTGAATAAAATATGCTGTTGTCAATAGGAATGCTGATGTTGTCTGCCACTCAGATATACACTATTGTGACTGTGCAGTTATTTGCCTTCCTGAATCTTTTACCAGTGGAGGCAGATATTTTAGCAGTAAGTATAATAATATTTTTCTACATGGATGAAATCTCTATAAAATTGAATAATCTCTGCAACTATTCTATTAATGGATCAATACAATAAATGTTATAGCAGATTGCTTGGAATGGAACTGCCTTAACAGTTTACTTCAATAAACAATAAATTGTACATTTTCAAATGAGTTTACAGATGGTATGTGTTCAAGTACCATGACAGTGAAAGCACCTAATTCCCTTAGTCATTTACAAAGTTCCTCTCTGACCAGATGTCCTGTAGCATGTTATAACCCTCTTAAAAGAATTCCGTGCTTTGGTTTAGACAGCAGTTTAAGTTTTGGTGATGGGTGCCATTTTGTAGGGTTACTGGATATAAATAAATTAAATAATCTTCTATAGCTAGTATAATTTATTTGTGTGGGCTGGAGGCCTTGTCAGTAAGGGGTTTTGTGTGTATTACACCTAGATATGATTTTTAAATAGCTGAAAATACCTGCTGTGATTAAGGAAAATAATTTTTGGGTGTGTAGAATTTGAAATGATCAGGTTAATAAACAGTATAGTGAACATAGATCAGTGGTAAAAGCTGTTTGCTGTGCTGTTTATTACCAGTTTGATACATTGTGGCATTTTAAGGAGGAAGTTATGAATGTCTTTGTAGGATCGAGCTTAAGCTACTGAAATAATTACACCTAATTACTATAGTCTCCTGCTTGTTCCAGTGATACGGAGAAGAGTTGTTAATGTCGTATCAGTTTTGGAGAAGAGAGTGACAAACTCTCGGAGACAAATTTTAAAATAAAAATACTTAAAATTTTGTGGTAAAGTGTGGTTGATAAATACTAAAGTATGGTATTTAGATTTTCAGGTTGTTACTATTCTGTAAATACTTTTTGTAGAAAAAATGTAAAGAAACAGTGCAGATAGATAATTGCTTTATAATGGCACTGACATCACCATTTTACTGTGAAATTTTAAACTGTCTTTCTACTGTAAACATGATTTCCCTTTTCCCCCTTTTGTCTGTCACCAAGCCTGTGCTTCCTCTTTTCATAAAAACCTAGCTTTCATTCTTGCTTCTTCCTCTCTTAGAAAAGTTACTTAAAACCCACCACCACCATCCAATGGAAACTCCACATCCAAACATCCCTGCTTTTTGGATTTTTGCGTTCTCGATTTGTTTGTAGTTTCTGTTCTGCACATATCACGTTATTTGAATTTTAGACAATAGAAAAAAAGATTTACCATATAAATAGTTCCAAAAAAATCTATTATTTACTTTCTTGTTTTGACAGCTAGCTATGAAAAGAATGATGTTAACATGTGAGTAGAAGACAGGTGGAATAAGCAATTTTGTGATTTCATTGACATAGTCACAAGATGTCCTATGTCTGATAAATATTTTAATCCAAAAAAAAAATCACAGTAATGTTTGCTTTTGTTTATACTTGTTAACTATTTCTGTCTTGTTGCAAACCTAATTTTTAAAAAAATATATTTCTCTTAGTATAACCTTGAAAATGGAACCCAGACTTTTGATGATCTACCTGCTAGATTTGGCTACAGACTGCCAGCAGAAGGCTTGAAGGTAAAAAAAATAAATATATATTGTGCTGGTTTAAGCTGGCCTAGAGTTTATTTTCTTCCCAGTGTCTGGTATGGAGCTATGTTTTGGATCTGTGCTGAACACAGGGTTGATTATATAGAGGTGACTTTGTTATTGCTGATCAGTGCCAGCATAGCCAAGGCCTTTTCTGTTCCTCCTGCTGCCACGCTGGTGAGGAAGTTGGGAGTGCGTGGGAGGCTGGGAGAAGACACAGGCAGGACAGAGGACCCCAAATGATCAACGGGATATTCCAGACCGTATGACATCATGCTCGGTATATAAAGTGGGGGGAAGGAAGAGAAAGGGAGGGGGACTTTTGAGTATG
This sequence comes from Cnemophilus loriae, assembly GCA_013397755.1. Lineage (NCBI taxonomy): Eukaryota > Metazoa > Chordata > Aves > Passeriformes > Corvidae > Cnemophilus > Cnemophilus loriae. Next base: position 180,283 of record VZTF01006011.1, read on the forward strand.
GTGTATGTCTTCCCAAGTCACTATTGTGTGTGATGGGGCCCTGCTCTCCTGGAGCTTGCTGAACACCTGCCTGCCCATGGGAAGCACTGAATTAATTCTTTGTTTTCCAGCGTGTGTGGCTTTTGCTTTTCCTATTAAACTGTCTTTATCTCAACCCACAAGTTCTTTAGCTTCTACCCTTCCAGTTCTCTCCCTGGTGAAGAGTGGGGAGTGAGTGAGCGGCTGCGCAGGGCTTGAGGACTGGATGGGGTAAAACCCCCACAATCCTTTTTGGCACCCAGCGTGGGCCACAAGGGGTTCGAGATAATGACAGATTTGGTTGGGAAGTGCTAGATTGAATTTGAATGTTGAATATATTTAAAGAGAACTGTATCTGCTGAACATTTCCTCTGTAAGGTAAAAAAGATAAAAATTAAAGGAGTGTAGTACCAAGGAAAAATAAAGACAGAAATTATTAATAAACTGCTCAAACAAAACAAATATGCAAAGGATCTGACGTTGTGTGTGAATAGGCAGATTCTTCTCCTAAGAAGAGAATTTAGTAATCTTTGTCTACTTAAGGAGAATTTGCTGAAAATTTTTAACAAATAAATTAAAAATAGGTAAATAATGGAAATCTAAGATAAGTTTGGTAGACCACTGTTTTCTCTTTTTTGATGGCAGTACTGATACATGATGTCAGTTACCTTGCACTAGAATCAGCAGATGCCAGACTTAATTTTGTGCTGATACAATTTTTTTTAAAAACGTATTTGGAAGATTCATTGTCTCTGTACAGTCCTGTGTTGGGAAGCCCTTTCACACTGTGAAGGGTGGCAAGGCAAGAGAGATTATTTCCTTGTGCGTGGCCCACGTTAAGTGTGCTGCGTAAAGCAACTGTAGCTCGGTTTTTTGGGAAGTTACAACTGTTGTTGCTACTCCTGTTGCATTGCTCAAGCAGCTCAGTGGGGAAGCTCAGGGCTGCAGCTCTGCCGTGGTGCTGTGCACTGCGCCCGGCGCTGGGGTTGAGGGCAGAGATTATGACTGATCCTGCAGCCTCTCCTTACCTGGTTTCACTTCAATTGCAATCCACACCCTGTAGCAAGTGAAAAGGTCCCCCCATTCTCCCAGTGCCCCTTAAAGCATGGGTTGCACTCATGCTCTTTAATTTTACTCTGTATCAGTAAGTGGGGAAAATGCAGATACACATGTACATTTTTGTTACTTATCTGTTAGTGTGTTTACTTCATGAAATAACATCATGTTGGGGTAGGGATGCTGGGCCATGACTTGAAAACTGGTCATAATGCTATCAAGAGAAGGCACTAGAAAGTGCTCATCTATTGAATTAGCAGAAAATACACATGTGGCTTTTAAATTTTTTTTTTAATTTGTTTAATCCCATTTTCATTGACATGGAAAAAACATATAAATATTATACCATGTGAAACTGAAAAATGCACCTGGTATTAGAGAAGACGGAAGTAAGATGTAAAGGTTTGCAAATGTTAATGGAACTGGAAAGGGAAAAACTGTATTGACTTTATGCGAAATGATTAATATACAAAAACTACCCAAGATGGATATGGCCATGGGAATACAGGTTAGGCTTTATCATTATTTTGTGGTGGATTAGAAATTCTGAAGACCCGATGTCTTCTGAAATAAAGCAGTGAGAATGTTCTGTACAGCAGGATAATTACTTTTCATGTCTTTAGTGTGGTCAGTACACTCACTTGGAACACAGGAAGATGTGTAGGTGGACTCAGTGAAATTAACAGCAGAGAGATTAAGTTGAAAGTAAAATGGGAAGGAACTGTGAGAGGTTAAATAAATGCATCTTCCTTAGACAACAGTGATAAGGCACATTCTGCTCTTTCTGGCTTCTGCTAAGGTAGTAGCTGTCCAGACAGACTGGTGGCAGTAGTAACTGGTGTGAAGGCTTTTATTCCTTTTCTCTCTGTAATGTAAGATAGAGGAGGTAGAAATTAAATTATTTAAAAATAAATTACATAATGGTATGCAGACACATGTTAATGCTGTGAACTGGTGTCATAGTTCTGTTGCTTAGAAAAGTACTTAAAAGCCGGATGAATATCCAGTTCAGTTCTAGTCTTCACATTCTCTGAGGCAGTTTGTTGCTGAGATTATACAGCTGATGCTTTTTGGTGTGCTGTGCCGAGTTCAGCAGCAAGGGGCATGCTCCCTTTTTCTGGCACCTGAGGTGCTCTGCAGTGACAGGAACCGTTTGTTTCCTTTAGAGTCACATTCGAACAGTCAGTGTCAGTAAGTTTGTTCATTTTGGATAAAATGTATTTTCTGTTCCACTCTGGCAATCGAAACACTTGTCTGTGAAAAAGGAGGTTGTGTCTGGCCATCCAGGCAGTTTAGGGCTTGTGGGAAGTTCAGGCTTCCTTAGTTTTTTTTACTGTGGAAATGGCTACATGGAATCAGTCATGTGGCAGCGATTTCTTTGTCTTGCTGTCTGCTTTGAACAGTGTATGAGGGTTTATGACTGAGATGTGTATGCTTTTACAGCTTAGAATTCTTACACAAAAATTTAGGCAGACCACCTTCCAAATTCTGGAGGAGTTTGTATAATATATACACCCCAATGGAGGCCTGAATAGCCCGTGAGGGTAGGGAGTTGCTTTCGTGTTACTTCTGTCTGTAAGCCTGTATGGCCCCAAAAAGTGGCTCTGCAGCATTGTTAATGTTGCAGTGTTGAGTGTAACCACTACACAAAGAAAAGAAGCTGGTGTTAAGGTAAAAGGGTGGATCGCTCTTTAATTCCATGTTGCCCTTTTAATCCCAAACGTTAATAATGTACTGTAAGAATTCCTGTAACTCAGGAATTTCTCTTCAGTTCCCCTCAAGCAGGCTTCATTTGCATGCCCAGTGGGTGTTATCATGGGGAGAAGGTGTTTTAAAGCTGTGTCATTGTTTACTGACTATATTGAAAATCAGAGGGTGATTAAGTGATTTACCCAAGTAGTGAACCAATTTAATACACCAAAAATAGATATAAGGAGCTTTGATTCTGACCTTTTAACTGTTAGACAGCTCTGTGTCTTAATTAAGGTAGACGTCACCACATGTGAAGAAATGATGGCGTTTTAGACCTGAATATTATACTAAAACTTTTTCTTTGCATTAAGATTTTAATTACTTTAAAAAAATGCTATGATATTTGATACAATAGGATGAAAATTGTATACTTTTCCAGTGCTTGTGATTAAGATCTTTTAGTGTGCAAGCAGTAAAATACAATCTGTCAGATTCTGTAGTAGCTGGCTACAGACTGCTGGTGGAAAGTCACCATCTCAGCCACCTAAAAACAACTCAAAGATTGCTTCAAAGTTGATATTGCCACAGTTTCCTACTTTTTGAAGCTTTCAGCTGTAGCTTATTGAGTGATCTTTGCTTACCACAGCAAACCAACTATTTTGTATGCTAGGTCAGTGCTGGGGTCATACATGGAACTTTGCTTGTGTTCTGTTGTTAATTGGCGAGTGCTGAGTTTGTGTTGGTGCTTCTTAGGCCACTGTACTTCTGGTTTCTTGATTAGTCTCCATATGTCTTAGAATAATAGTTACACTATATTAATGTAGTATATGCCATCTTCTTTTTTCTTGAATTACACTGCAAAGTCTGAGTATGATGGGATTAGAAAAACTGTATTTTCTTTCAAACTTTCTAATTCTTTACAGACATAAAGATTCTGATGAATCAAAATATATAGTCAGGGAAGTAGCAGAAATCTTGCTATGATATAGAACTGAGCTGCTAATGAGAATTTGTTTAGCTATTTTATGAAAATGTGCAATTTTCTTTCCATGTACTTGACTACCGACCCTTTGGTTAAAGAGAAATGAAGCTTCTTTCTGCTCCTGTTTTCTAGGGATTTCTAATAAATTCCAGACCAGAGAATGCATGTGAGCCTATAGCCCCACCTCCGCTGAGAGACAACTCCTCTGGTGCTTTTATTGTGTTAATCCGAAGGCTGGAGTGCAACTTTGATGTCAAGGTAAGATTTGATTTCCCCTACCCTCTGTTTCAAAGAGTTTACTGGTGCTTCAGAAAAATTTCTATAGCTAAGAGTGGAATAGATACCAATATGAAGGGGAGGGAGAATTTTATTGTCTCCAGACAGATAAAGCAGAGCTCACCGAGTCCAACCAATGACCTGCCTATGACTAGACACCATTATGTCAACTACACCAGAGCAGTGAGTGCCATGTCGAGTCTTTTGTTAAACACCTCCAGGGATGGAGACTCTACCACCTCCCTGGGCAGCCCCTTCCAGTGTTTTACCATGCTTTCTGTGAAGAAATTCTTCCTGATGTCCAGCCTTAACTTCCCTGGCACAGCTTAAAGACTATTTCCACTTGTCTTACTGATGGGTTGCCTGGGACAAGAGCCCTACCTCCACCTGGCTGCACCCTTCTGTGGGAGTTGTAGAGAGTGAGAAGGTCACCCTTGAACCTGCTTTTCTCCAGGCCGAGCCCCCAAGCTCCCTCACCACTCCGTGTGCTTCAGACCCTTCCCCAGCTCCATTCCCTTCTCTGGACATGCTCCAGCCACTTGATCTTTTAAGGTCCCTTCCAGCCCATAACATTCTATGATTTTAAAAATGCAAAATTAGAATTATTTGTGTTTGATTATGGTTTTCTTGAAAATTAACCTGATACAATGGGGCAGCTAAGGATGTCTTAAGGAAAACAGGGCTCTTCAGTTTGTTGTTGACTTTCGTGAACTGAAAGGAGATTCATCTGTATTCGCTTTTGCTGCTGTGTGGTAGGTTCAGTTATGTGGTGATTGAAACATGTAAATTCTACCTAGAGTGCAGATTCCACCTGCAGAGTAAGGTTCACTGCATGTAATCTGCCTTCACATCAGACTCGGGAATGGCACATAGTCTGTCCTGGGGATCCTGCCACCGTGTGTGCAGATGGCTCAGTGGGAAAAGAAAGGGGGCAAATGGCTACTTGCCTTTTTTTCATGTCCTCTTTGTCTGTCTAACTGTTGTCCATACACTGACAGAGATTTCTACATTGCCTTTGAGGGATTTCCATAGTCAGTCCTTTAAGGATTATGTCACATTAGCTCTGTATATAAGAATTTTTGGTTATGTTTTATATTTCGTATAATATTGATAGAAAATGGGTTTCCCACTCATTTCTTGTTAGACAAAGAGCAAAGTAGCAAGTGGATCAGCATTTCCAAGGCGAGCAGGGGTATCTGCATACTCTGTGCCCAGTGAATCCACATCTTTAGTATGTTGTTAATACTCTTGCAATATTGCATTATACAATTGCATGTGTAGTACAGCATTTTGCCTTAAAGTTTCTGCCAGAAAGTGGCATGTGTGCTAAGATGTGAGCTAAATTACCCATCAGCTACTTGACTGACAGAATGTATATTTTAACAAAAATTGAAAGTCCTCTCTCTCCTTCTGTTTTATGTTGAAAATTCAAGTGCAGGTACATAGCTATTTCTTGATTTCTTTATGTATGCACTATGGGTATTTTCTGTGGTGATGCAGTATTGGCCAAACTCCCAACCATGCGTGTATGTTAACATCTCTAAGTGGATTTACTTTTTTTTTTTTTAAATATTGGGATTTCTCAAGGTGTCTGCATTCTGCATCTTCCAATATAATTGTTCTGCTGTTTAAAATATAGTCATTAGCAATACGGGAAGAGAATTGGTGGTGTTGGGATGAAACCCAAAAGTTTCTCAAGGTGCTCTAAGTGCTTTTTGCAGCTTGTGAGGAGTTTTTTATATTGTGGTGGATGCAGTAAAAGCAGTATCCAAGATGAACAGTTGTAACTTAGCTAAGTTTACGTTGGTAATAGTCATTGCAGTAAATGCAGTGCCATTTATATGGACCTTGGGTTTTCCTTGTATTGATGAAAAGGTGAGTCTATATTAGAAATGTAACTGGTACACAGGATGTTAATAGTTTTGTACCCATAGTTATAATTTTAGACTTTTCCATGAGAAAGCTTCTTGTACCTGGGCTTTCAGGTGAGGTATTCCACATCTCTAAAGCACAGAAAAGATACTACTCATCTGACTTCATGAACTGTCAAGTGGTAATTTCTAGATTGCCAAAGTGAGTTAGTGCCTTTGTTTTCAATTACAATCAAATATTTTTAACTATGTGTAGAAAGCTTCTAATTCTGTTTTTAATATATATATAAATTGTCTGTCTGCAGGCAATATTAAAATGACTTTCTAAAAAAATAACTATGAGAGTAAGAATAATGATATGATTTTGCATTGAAAGGTGACACTTGGTTTATAAGTGCAAATTATGTCCGTATTAATCACTTTGTGAAAGTGTACCTTATCTCAAAAGCACGGACAGGCTACTGTATTTGGAAGCAATAGTCTTTCCAGTAAGTATTTTGTGTGGCTTACAGGTCTTAAATGCCCAGAGAGCTGGATACAAGGCAGCTATAGTTCACAATGTTGATTCTGATGACCTCATAAGCATGGGATCCAACGACAGTAAGTACAGGTATCACTTCTTCTCTCCTGTTTGAATATCATTTCACCCACTGGAAACAGCAGCACCACCAAAAACCCCACAAAACCTCAACAACAAAACCACCACCACAAACAAGCAAAAACCAAAGCCAAACTAAACAAAAAACTCAGAGAAATCCTCGTGCTTTTAAGATTTAATAACAGGAGATATTTGCATAAGAACAAATACATTGACTTGGGCCTTCTCTGAACGTTTCTTTTGCTTTCCTTCAAATTTTAGTTGAAGTGTTCCGGGCTAGATTTATATTACTGATGTGGAAAACAGCTGATGTGTTGTTAGTTAAGTAGAAATATAGGAAAAGTAGAAAACGCGCATTTGGAAAGAAATCAAACTTTATAATAGGACATTTTAGTATTTAGAATCATAGAACCATTTAGGTTGGAAAAGACTTAAGATTGTGAAGTTCATCTGTGATAGTCATTCCAGTTTGTTGTTGCACTGTTGGGTGCATCTTCTTCTAGACAAATGGATTCTAGCATATCACGTGTACTTATTTTCAGTTGGAAAAAGAACATTTAGAGACCAGTGCACCATTTACTATTTGATTCTTGTATTAGCTGTTCCAATTTTAACCTTTATGGAGTGAATATGTTCAGAACATCTTGAAATCTAGTCAGAATGTTGGGTTAGTTCTGTGTATGTGCTTTGTGTTTCTAGTGCTGTTACTGCTTTCTTTGTGGCATTTCTTTATTTTGTCCAGTTTTTCAACTTGTTCGATATGGAACAAGACAATAAATACGAGGAAAATAAATTCTTTTCCAGTGGAAATGCGATTGAATAAACTAGGAATGAACTTTAACAAACTAAATGGGAGCTGAGTAGCCCGGGCAGTTACATGAAAGTGGGTTTAATGAATTGTCGACCCATTCTCAAATGAATTTAATGTGAATCTTATTTTCAGGTTTCACTGAGTAACCAAAATGTAGAATAAGCCCACAACAAACACAGATCTCATAGTCTGAGCTGATGTTCAGACGTGGGTGCTTTTGCCTTGGGGAGCCTGACTGCTTTGAGATGGACTAAACTCAGGTTACTTTGAGCGTTAAATGTGAAACATTAGGGGGAAGATCAATATAAAGTGAAGCTGAGGAGAACGTCTTCTAGAATATGGGATTTATCTTTCGATAAGTTTTCATTTATTACTGCCTTCACTGGTAAACAGAGAAGACAACAGTTCATCCAGTTTCTTGAGACTGAAATAAAGATGTGGGACTTGTTAATTTTCTTCTTTCTTCTTTTTGACCTTATCTAGCCACAGTTGTTTCCAGTATGTTTATTTATGTTTGGGGTGAAAAGGAGGGAAGACAGATTAATTAAAACTCATAGAACCAGATCACAAAATCATGTAAGTTGCCAGAAATTCTGGAAATCAGTGGAACTATGTGACTTGCTTGAATCTCTGAGTAAAGAATGGTGTTCTGGTTAAAATGATGATCCTCTTTTGTCAACATATTTTGGTTTTATGCTCCCTTTATTCCATTAGGAATTTTTATTTTTCTACCTGCAATAAATGCCCTAGAAATTGTGTAGGAAAAATAATAGTACTTACATGAAGTAAAGCTGTAGTGTGCATGTGCGTGTGTCTGGATGTCACTATGTTAAAATGTCTTCCTATTGTGATAGTCTCATAATGTTCAGGTCTTGTATCTCGAGTACCCATAGACTGTCCATGTAATAATAGTTTTATTTTCCTGCTTTTTTTTTTTTATACAGTTGAGGTTTTAAAGAAGATTGACATTCCTTCTGTCTTTATTGGTGAGACATCAGCTAATTCTCTTAAAGAGGAGTTTACTTACGAAAAAGGGTAGGTTAACTCACATGCACCTGTGTTACTCCTTGCATTAGATCATTGCCTCTTTTGAACATTTAGGGCTTTAATATAGGATGTTGTGATGACAGAGGTTATAGGTGTTTCAGGTGAAATCTTGTGCCTGAGAGCAACTTGCAATGCTTTAGTAAATAAGAATGATTTCACTGTCTCTTTTGGTAGTCATGTTATATTTTTTTTCATTCTGCTGTCAAAGCAGCTGTGAGGTGGTTTTCCTGGTTTCTCTAGGTTTGACTGAGGTCAGTAAATAGTTTTAACTCAAAAAATGTTCTAAGAAACAGTGTTTTATCCTTTTGTTTAATTAGCTTTACATTGTGTGAGTATGGACTGAATTTTCTATGTTGTTGTGCACAGGTAGGATTCCTGTAGTGTGTCTTGTGTGACAATCTTTTGTTTTATCTTTTTTTATTGTATTTGTTCTTCAACTTGTTCATTAAATCCTCATTAATTTAGAAAGTGTTATCTCTTCCTCCCCACAGTGGCCATGTTGTGTTAATCCCAGAGTTCAGTCTTCCTTTGGAGTACTACTTAATCCCTTTCCTAATAATAGTAGGGATCTGTCTTATTCTCATCGTCATATTTATGGTAAGTTTCTTCTTTTAAAAATATTTTTTTCTTTCAAATCATCAGGGAACTGTCACACACTGAAGTTAAAGGAAGGTATACAGTAAAGGAAGAGTGAAGCTGTGTGTACTCCACATATCTGTACCATGCTTACCTGTAATCATTTAATTTCTCAATAAAACAAACAGGTTTTGTCAAAGGGATTTCAGGAGCCTTTTGGATGTTCTCCCTAGTGTGTAACTGCTTATAGGAATTGTCCTCACTCTTACACTCCACAAGTGCTTGTTTTTGGCCCCATACAGAGTGACCTGTCCTTGTTCTCTTGTACACCGATAGCATATCCCACCGTAGCAAACTTAACAATCATTAGTCCCACTGTTCCAGGGTGCAGGGCTCACTGTTTTGTACTGCAGGTGTAGTTATGAGTGTGCAAGCACAGAGCCTCCCAGCACAGAGCATAGATCTCAGCACGTGCATTGCCTGTAGAGGTTCTCAGTTGGGACATCTTTCCTTGAAATGGTAAGGTAGCATAGCTATATATTATTTCAGGATACTTAGCATTCCATTTTTTGTAATCTGTGCCCAATTTATTGTTTTACCTTTTAATAAAAAGCAAGTAATGCATCAACTGTTGTATAAACACTTACTTAAAATATTTTTCTGTGTTAGTATTTTTTGCACTGCAAGTTACGTATTTCATTGACAATCCCGGGCATGTTTGGCACAGTTGCAATTGCAGCAGCTCTCGAAAAGTGAAGCAGAATGATCACCTAGAGATGAATCTTTTTTTAGCGAAGTTTTTGCTACTTTTACAGTGTCCTTCTGGACAAAACCACCCCATTAAAGCTGATTGTGTACACAGGACAGTGGGTGAACTGTTGGAAGGGTCAGGCTCAGGGAGTTGCAGCGAAGCGGGTAACACCTGGCTGGTGGTTGGGCATCAGTGGTGCTCATCAGGGTTCAGCTTTGCAGCCAGTTCCCTGCGGTGTTGCTGTCAGCAACCTGGACAGAGGAGTTGAGTGTACACTGAGTAAATTTGCCAAGGGTACTAATCTAGGAGATGCTGATTCCCTTGCATATAGAGAGGCCTTCACAGAGACATCTCAATAGACTAGAGCATTGGACAATTAATTGGTGCAGTGAAATTGATCCCAGGGAGGTTCCAGGTTGGATTTGGTCCTCATTCTTTTCTGCTTCTGTCCCTGCTTCTTTGATACAATCTTGTTTTTAACTAGGAGATTCATGTGAGACTGATTGTCACTAAAGATCTGGATTACAGCAGAAAAACTGCAGTTTGTGCATGCAGCTTATTGTTTAGCTGTGGTGAAAGAGTCTGAATGAACAGTTTAAATTCAAATATCTTTTGTTCATTTCTTTGCTTGTCATCATATTTGAAAAAGAATGTCATATCACAGGTGCTAGATTTAGAAATTAAACAGAAATAGTGTTAGGGACTAATAAGAAAATGGAAATAGAATCTTTGTTATAGTTATTTAGAGAGCTTGGTATTACTAGTTATTTAGTTATTTTTCTTATTGAGTTATGTTAGTATGGCATAGTATAACATGTAACAATGACTCAAAGTAAACCCTTTACTCCTCCCCAAACTACTATTTTAGATAATATGGAAACAGTTCTGATGAATGTGGGAATAATCCTCTAAAACAGCTGTAATAGTCTAAATCTGTAAGGAAAATTGTTCAAACTTACTGAATTGTGTTTTGCTTTGCAGTATGCTTCCTGCTTTTCACAGGCCTCAGTAGAGGATTGCAGCAATGGCCATTATTTTATGTAGTATAAATACCTTTTTGCTTCTCTTTCCTCTCAGGCAAAAACTTGTGTATTCACAGTTCCAAGTGCTGTGTTCATGGAGAACACCCTTTAGGCTTGTTTGGCTTCATCCTTGTGTTCAGGCAAGGGAAGAGGTTATTCTCTGTTAGCTGGAGTTCCCTTTTGACCAACTTACTGCAAAGCTTTATAAATCAAAACTTTTATTGATCTTTTACTGGTGTAACTTACTGTTCATGTTATCTTGTGCCTGTTTCCAGATAACAAAATTTGTTCAGGACAGACACAGAGCAAGAAGAAATCGGCTTAGGAAGGATCAGCTTAAGAAACTTCCCGTACATAAGTTTAAGAAAGGCAAGTGGATCATTCTTTGTCTAACTAATTGGACCCTATTGTTTTTAACACCAAAAACCTTGTAAATCAAAGGAGTATTAAGTTTCAGAGGTAATTTTGGGTACACTTGAAATAGATAGTAGAGTTTTGAGTGAAAGCATACAAAACGTTTGGCTTGGCCCTGTTCTCACTGAAATGGAGGAGTTCTAACACTTCTTTAATGGGAGCAGAGCAGACTGTGGCTGAGCATTAAAACATTGCTTAAAAAAAAATTAGTGCAGAAATTGCATGAAAGTTCCCATGTTTTTGTTCTTCAACTTCGTCATTAAATTCTCATTAATTTATTCAAGTATCATGCGTGTTGACTTTTTGTGTACATATATGCAAATACATGTGATTGAGCAGTAGTGGGCGATGTGTGTGTCTCAATGACTTTTAAAGAGCTCTGTCACAGTAAGTGGAGTTCTGCAGTTTATTATGTATTCCTAAACTGATTATTTTTTTCCCTGAAAATGGGATTATAACTGGTCTAATTACTGTTCATTACTGACCCATCTGTGTGACTGCACAGTTCGTTATGGTTTAATAGAGAAAACGCAACAGAAATTCTGCCAAAGTCTTGGCTGTAGTTTTGCATTCTGCACTGCTCAAAGCACACATACGTGTGCGGGTAGGTAATTCTGTATTTCTGAAAACATTCTTTTTTATTTATATGTGCCAAGTAGTTACAAGATAATTTGCTTACTAAATACTCTTCATACACAGTTTATTTAAACAAGACACTTTGTTTTGCAGCTATGTCTGTACTTCCTTTTTTCATGATTCTTTTGATGGTTCTGAGTTAGCTTCTAAATTAGAGTAGTGGGAATCTGAGGAAAAGATATCTGAAAAGGGTCCCTTTTAGAAATTAAATTAGATCTTGAGGGGTATGTGGTCATGGAGCTGAAGCAGCTTGGGAACTAGTCTAGGAGAAAGAAATCCTGTATGCCTGAGTGCCAGGGAGGGCCGGTGTCCCTGATCTCGGCTGCTGTGTGAATCTGCCTCCCTTCCCTAAGCCACAGGGAGAGCAGGTACCTGGGAATGGCACTGGTTATTTTCAGGTGTGATGATCTGTGGGAGGTAGGGAGTAGGTGGACTGCAGCGGATGGACACTGTAGCCGCTGCTGGAGCAACAGGGCCAAGGGTTTGTTGCACATTGCTTTGTGGTGAGGGCCAGGGCTGCAGTGTTGGCAGGAGTGGGAGAAATACCTGTGGTGGCAGGAAACTTTAGATGTACCTACCTGTCATAGACATGAGTGTGAAGTTCCACTGCTGTGTCGTTTTCTTCTGAGGGTGCTGCTGTTCTTGAACGGGGGATGCCCTGGGGAGATGAGCCAGCTGAGAATAGCTGTCGCTTTCTAGCACTGTTCTTTGGACCCCCCAGCGTACTGCAGGATGTATTTGGGGTGTCCATCCTTAGGCAAGGTGGGCCACAGCCCCTTTTTTCCCTGAGGCACTGTCCTTGGTGCCTTCCCTTACTGCACAGTGTGTAACCAGGGCACAGGCACCCAGCACCACGTGTTGGGCAGATGACTGCCCATGTGATGAGATGGACTAACATGAAGCAGAGCACTTGAACCTGTGAACATCCAGTCCCTCAACCAGATGTGTCCATAAAGTGATGGGAAAGCTGCTGCCACATGTTCATATGGCCATGTGATGGGTACAGATGGGCTGGGCCAGGCTGGTTGTTTTTGGGTACAGTAGTTGGTGCATTTAAAGAACACTTCATGGTCAGGGGAGCATGCAGTGGGAGCAAGTGGCTGCCTGAGGGGAGATGGTGCAGTGCTGGACAGTGAAAGGAGTGAGTACAGTGCTCATGGTGTAATGGGAGAAGTACCATCAGGAGACAGAGGGTAGCAGCACTGGATGGGTCGGAATTCAAGAGGTGTATGAAAGAAGAGTTCACCTACTTTTGCAGATGTTAAGGAAACTTTCCTGTCTGACCGTTCAGATGCAACTCTGGGAGTCCATTTCCATCTCCTCCCAGATGCTGTTCTCTTAGGAATTTGTGTCACACATCTAAAGCCTTGACCTGAAACTAGGTTTAGGAGAGGAGGAGGTTTTTCCCATTACCAGGATTGCTGCCTGAGTGTCCTGAAAGGCTGATTCAGAATATCGCTGTTCCAGTGGTCAAGTTTTGTTTTCACTTCCAACCTGATGATTCCTGGTCAGATGATGGTCTTCCCCCCCGTCTTCAGCTTCTCTCTTCTCTGGCCATGGTATTCTTTCTCTGTGATGTTTATAGAGAAGGCTGAATCCTCTTTCAGCCCTCAGATTGATAGGTTTAAATTATCAGGCTCTTAAAAATTATTTTCCTTGCTTAGTAGTTTCTCTGCTATATGATTGTAATCGTTCTTTGTTTCTGTTTAAATTAATCTTTGAGGGATGTGGAGGGCCATGTTGATGACTGAACAGTACTTATCCTCTGGGAGGACTGCTCTGAATGTGTCCTACTGCAGCAGTTTTCTTTTTCCTGTTTGTATCACATTAGGAATACTAGCAATCAACCGCTATACCCTGTCTCTTCTCAAACGTTTATAACTGATGCAATCTCAGGTAAAAATTCCCAAGGATGTAACTTGTATCTTATAGTACTGAATTTAATTCATGTGCCATTATTCCAGATTTACAGGTTTCTCTCTGCTATCCCAGGTGTCCTCTGGATAATGCCTACTTAATCGTGCCTTGTATATCTATAACTGATATGCTCCTTGGGTGTGCATCAATATTGCTCCAAAGCAATTTTGTAACAAGACAGTACCAGTAACTCTCCTCCAGCCTAATGAACTTCTTCCAACACCACCAGGAGCAGGTTCCGCTTACAAGCTCTCTCTGCTAACCCTCGCTGCCTTTACTGCCCAGGAACAGTCATATCACATACAGAACTTTCCTGGCTATTGTGGCAGTGTCTAAGGAGAGAAGATGTGCCATATTTTTTTAATTCTGGAAATTGCCTACCTTCCCTGTGACCCTGCTAGGTTTGATCCTGTTTTCTTGTTATTTATGCATCTTACAACTCATGAAGTGCTCTAACCTGTGTTATGGGCTGCTCTGGAAAGGGCACTCTTGTCCCTTTCCACAGAGCTCATATGTACTTCCCAGAAGAGAATCCTGGGTGCAGAGGGGTAAGGAAGGCACCAAAAGGTTCAGGACTTTCTGTCCTTGCCTGGAGAGAGAGAATCCATGTGTGTTGAGGAAGAGGTTTTAAGAACCAAACTGTGGAATTTTATTTGTTCTCTCACTGCGTTGTTCTGCTTGCTGCTGTTTGGTCTCAAAACTGTGATAGGAAGCAGTGAATGAATTCCTTATTTTTCTCTGCTTGTGTGCAGCTTTTACTTTACCCATTGAACTACCTTTTTCTCAAAAGTTTTCTCACTTTTCTCCTTCTGCCCCTTTTTTCTGTCCCTCGGAGGGAGCAAGTGGCTGAGCTGAAGCCACTTCAGGACTGGAGCAGCTTTGGAGGCCAGTGCCTTCAGGAAAAGGGAAAGAGCCATGGGAACTGATGGAAGGAGCATGTTGTAAAACCCTTGACAAAAAAATTAAATGGGAATGCATTAACCTCTAAAAAATGTCTCTCCTTTGGTTATACAACATGCCACACCAACATACACTGTCAGTGCTGTCGGTGCTGTGTATCCTGTTTGTGAAGTTTGAGTTACAAAACACTGAACTTCCCCCTGTGGCCAGACTGTCATTCCTGATTATTATTCTTACTTTTTATCCAGTTTTCTTTGTTGCTATATTTCTGCCTTAAGTTTTGTCAATAACTTACTAATACCTGTATAGTAAAGTGAATGCTATATTTTAAAGCCTTTTATCTTACTTTCAGTAAGCATGAAAAAATATTGTAGAGATAGCACTTCACATAGTTGAAAACATTTTGATTAACCTAAAGTGGATGAGCTCTGGTCCCAGAGAGGTGAAAAGTTCAGCAGTAGCTCTGCAGCTGGCAGGAACTGCCCTGCATGGGCAGGGGGAAGTGGTGGTTCCTTCAGCCTGAGGAACCAGCTGGGAGAGCCCATGTGCGTGTCAGGAGGGTCTGCTGCAAGTCCTTTAAAGTCAAACTAATTTCCAATTATGTGCTGTAGGAGATGAATATGATGTGTGTGCCATCTGTCTGGATGAATATGAGGATGGAGACAAGCTCAGGATCCTTCCATGCTCTCATGGTAAGCAGCTGTATTTTAGGTTTGAATTTAGATTAAAACAGCTTTCCAAAACACTGTCCAGAACCTACAGCACATATGTTTAGTGAGTGATTTATAAAATTCCTTTTTGCTAATATGCAAGAATGAATATACGAAGTGGGAAAAGTGAAATCTTGCTTTTTCTTTTTAAAAGCTAAAAAGCTAGCATTCCCTCTTTGCATTTTTCCTTGGATGTACACATGAAAGAAAATCTGATGCTGTCCCCTGAATACCCATATTTATTGTAATACTTTCTACATTTAAAAAAAATAGGCCTTCACTTTCCCCAAGACAAATACACCATAAAACCTAATTGAGCTCTTGGTGACTTGGAGGTGCAGCTGAAGGGATGGGTCTATCCTGGAGTGTGCAGCCATGCACACCACTGCCTGACTGCACTTGGAAGTCAGTTAGTGAAATATTTTCCCTGTGACAGTCCTTCTCAAGTCCAGCCCACTGCAGAGGTATTACAGCCTTCTATACACAGCCAGCACAGCAGGTGACAGGCTGAGCTTTTTAGAACCTCAGTCATAAAACCAATTTCAAACTAGGCTGACAAACAAGGAGTTCTCAGAAGAGAAAGAACAGGTCCATGGCATCTCTCCCAGTGGGGGACTGCAGAGGTAGCTTAACTTCAACACCACCAACCCCCACCACCACTTCATGTGGAGAACATGTTTCCAGGGTGCTTGAACAGCTACTAAACATGGCATTGCTGGCCCGTGTAAACACAAGCTCTTTGCCAACTAGAAGTCTCTCTTACTAAGAAGAGCGGAAGTTTTAATACCATAAGTAAGACACTTAAATACTTTTTTTTAAACATGGCCAGTCTAGTTGCAGTGCCAATTGCAGACCTAATTTAAGATCCACAAAATCATGTGGTAATGTCATGTAATAATGAGATGCTTTGATGCCTGCTGGTGTGGAGGTGAGAGGCAATGTGAAAATGATGATGGTGGGCATGCCTGCTACAAAGTGGATGGAATTGCTCAAAAAGCTTTAAAGTTTGTTATCAGATGTGCCCTGTTGTACTACTGCTCTCATTCACTCAGTAGAGAACACAGGTATTCGTTGCATATACCCACGTGACTGAGATCCTAAGCCATCAGGTGTTTTGTACAGGCTACGTGCCAACAAATTTGGGACTAAAATTCTCTGTGTGAATTACATTCTAAAATTCTCCTGTGTCACTGAACAGAAACACAGTTTAGCAAGTTTCCCTGTCTTTTTCACTATGATAATGATGTCCTTGTATTTTCTTTTCTAACAGCATATCACTGCAAGTGTGTGGACCCATGGCTGACAAAAACAAAAAAAACCTGTCCTGTGTGTAAGCAGAAAGTCGTCCCTTCCCAGGGGGACTCTGACTCAGAGACAGACAGCAGCCAAGAGGAGAACGAAGTGTCTGAGAACACTCCTCTGCTCAGACCTTTGGCCTCAGTCAGCACACAGTCCTTCGGGGCTCTGTCAGAGTCCCATTCCCATCAGAACATGACCGAGTCCTCGGAGTATGAGGAGGATGACAATGACAATGTTGATAGCAGTGATGCGGAAAATGGGATGAATGAAGAAAGTGTAGTGGTTCAGCTGCAGCCCAGTGAGGACAGGGAGTACAGAGTGGCAAACACTGTCTGAGACTACTAATGACCCATAGATGTATGAACAAAAGGGTTCTTAAAGCTATTTACAAACCTTTGCATAGGGAATCTCTTTTAATCTGTAATCCATTTGGTTTCTTTGATAGGAGCAGCAGTTCATGTAGTAGTACTCTGGTTAAATCATTACAGGTAGATTTTTTTTTTGATTCAGGTATTCAGTCACACATTCTGTCTTCTCAAAACCAACAGTTAAACTGGACTTCACAATGCTAATGAATAATGTTAATAGTTTGTATCACTAGAAATATCGCAGAGACTCTAAATGTCTCTTGTTGAAGCAGGATTTCTCTGGAAGTACTTCTATTTCCATTTTGTAGCTACAACTGGGTCATCCTGAGAGCAATATTTATTACATGTAGATATGTGTTACCCCTTAGGTCCAACAAAAACTATATTTGCATGTTTGTATAGTTTTCCTAAAAACTGTCACCATTGCTGAAAGGAAAATGTAGAACAGATCAATATTCTATGTGCTGGTATGTCAAAACAAAGCAGAAGAAATTCCACTTTTATCTCAAAGCAGTGATTCCAAATAATCCTTTGGAGTTTGCCATGGTAGCTGAGTTTAAGCAGTTCCATTGAGCAATTCCCAGGATGAGGAAACTTAGAATATATGTTTAGTTTTGAGCAATTCACAAGGTCAGGTCCACCATAAGCACATTAATTATCCCTCATTGCTACTACTTCGTCGTCTGGTTTCCAATGAGGAGGTAATAGTTGGGAGACAACTGAGACAGAGGTTTTGTTCCACATAGAAAAAGAAGTTTAGGGTAAGTATTACATTGATCCTTGGCTCATATACCTCTTACTAAGAGCATTTTATGCTGCACTAGTCTGCTAAACTGTATATAAAAAATTGTTCTTTTCAAGTACCTGATTTGAAAACAAGTGCTTACACCTGTCTCACAGAACTCAGTACTTACCAGTGTATCACAAAAAAGGTAGATTCTATATAATACCTCTGTAACTATGTAGAAAGTAAAACCATGCATATACTCAAATGGAGATTTTTTTATATGGCCTTGACTAAGGAAAGCTTGAAAGAATGTTAATAAACATGTTTTCCACTTTAAATATCAAAAGGAGTTTATTGAACTTTTGCATCACTTGAGACCTGGAGTACTCATCTGCATTAAGGAGGGTGAAGTGCTTTTGAAGATGCAGAACATGGAACTGTTGGGATGCCTGAGCAGATGTTTCCTGTGTTATGCTGTGAATTACAGTACAAGGAGTTGCACTGACCAGTGCTATGTGCAGGCAGTCTGAGTTATGCAGAAAACCTTCATTTTTGTTCACTTCTAGCTTGAGGAGGAGTTTGGACTGGCCAGAGTCTGTAGTTGCCTGGGGAAGCATGAAGGAGGACCAAGGTGCTGAGAACAATTCCTACCCAACTGGCAGTGCCTGCAGAGCCACAGCCCCAGTGCTGGAACCCTGGACAGGCGATGGCAAGTAAGGTGGTCCCAGATGTGATTTCTGACCTAACACTCCATGCAGCCACCCACCCTGCAGTGCAGATCTGTTTTCTGGGCCTGGCTGAGAGCAGGGAAAGTTTATTTTGCACAATGAGGCCCAGTGAAAGGATAATGGCAAAAGGATGATTCATCTCCAAACTACTGCTGCCAGCAGCCATGGAGTAATGACAGTCAGTGTAGTGGTATATTTTCACCAGGCAAAATTCCCCTTCAGCGTGCATGTCTAGGTGAGTCCAAGCGGGAAAATGGGTTTCTGAAAATGTAATTACTAAGCTGAAAGATGTTTCTTAAAATAGGTCCCTGCTGTTGCTGTGAGTGCATATGTTTATTCATTATTGTATTCCAGGCTCCCCAAAATCTGAAAAGTTCCAGAACCATGAACTGACCTAAACTTTGTAATATGCTCTTACGTAATTCTTGTGCCTGCAATGAGGTGCAGACACAGTTATGCTAGGAAAATTCACCAAACTAATGCATTTGAAGAAGTAATTTGAACAACACTCAATTCTTAATCAAGCAGAAGTGTACAGGTGACATACACCTCAAGAGAGAGGAACTGGTCAGAAAGGAACAATGTGGCACTAAGGAATGTGATGAGAAGTACTGGTGAGTGCTGCCATTAACTCCTCTGCCTCTGAGGTGCTGCTACAGTCAATTCCATCCACTCTGGCCTTACCACAGAAGCAGCTTTGGGAATATACTACCCTTATCCTACTAACCAGGGAGAAACAAAGTTCTGCAGTCAGAAGGTGAGTGCAACTTTGCGTTCAGATACTGAGCACAGCTTCACATGTGTTTTATGGGGGAAGCAGGAGATTTGCATCCTCTGTACCAGTTACTACTGAACAGGAATTTGCTCTGTGCTCTGGGTGTGTTGGTCTGTTCTAACTTTGGCACTGGGAGATCCAGTTCGCAGAGCCACTTGGCAGTGGGAGAATATGAACACTATATATAGGAAGGTTTTAGTTAGACCCAGATCTAGTGCCAAGCAGAGGAGCAGGTGCAGCTGACACCAATGATGAAGGTGTGGGGGAAGGAGGGGAGAACAAAGACATTTTCAGGTCCTGTCCAGAAGCACCTTGACTAGTTTGCCAGGAAGGCAAAGCCTTTCTACAGATTCACCTCCTGTGATCTGGGCTTGGCTGTCTTCCCATCCCACAAGCTGCAGGGTTCACCATCACATCCCCTTGGGCCTGTGTTTTTAGGAGTTCTCAGCAGAACAAATACAGGTGCAATCCTTTAAGGTAATGGAGACTTTAAATCTGCCCCTTCTCTGGGTGAGAGGAGCACGTTCCCACCCTGGGTGTACTGACCTTGCCAAGTCCAATGTGAAGTCACCTTCAGCTTGTTTCAGGAATGGTATATTAAGCACTCAGACGGCAGGGGAGCCCCGCACCAGAGAGCTGGATAAATGTGGAGAAATCATCTAATTTAAGATCTACTCCAAAGACTGCCTGGGTTTTGACTGAAGTCGTATTATCACACTACATATCATATCATATCACTTATCACACTACTGCCATCCTGCAAAACTTAAAACTGCACTTAGACCTCCTGTTAGTGTGGCCAGCCATGCACTGAAGGGCCTCAGAGGATTCCTGGCTGTGGGGGGGAAAAATTACCACCAGTCTCGTTTTGTTTGGTTGGAATAAATTTATTTCATCTGTCTGTAAACAAGGTGTTTTTAATAGTTATGGCATTTTTTGAAATGCATATTAAATCAGATGAGTTAGACTGTATCCCAGATGTAACAAAGTGCAGGGAAAGAAATGGACAAATCAGCAACAAGAATTTGTTTAAATCTGTACATTATCCACAAGGCCCAACAATAGAAGCAAATACTAGAATGTCCCTAAGGTAGTGCCAGTCAAAAGAAACCCTCGGAGTCAGTTAAAATCCATCTCACAATAGCAACAGTTCATTTTTTTTTTTTTAAACAATAGTATGGCACAGAATACATATTAAAAAATTCATCACAAGACAGCCAAGTCAGTTATTCCAACCACTACCATCTCCCATTTATTCTTTAGTATACAGAGTTCTGCAGTTCTTGCAATGGACATACAGGTCAGAACCGTGCCTGAACTGAGTTTGGTTACAGACATTTCAGATGACTCGTGCACAAGGCAGCTCACTCCATCATTTCTGCAGCAAGGGTGTGACAGGCCAGATGAAGATTTTTAAATTTGAAATGGTATTTTGACAGTTTAGCTTACAAACTACCGACCTTCATCCAAACAGTGGCTTCAGAGCAGCCAAACTCTGCACCACTGAGTGATCTGGCAGAAAGACTGAAGCCAGTCAGAGCTCCCAGGGTAACTGAAGGTGGCAGTTTTCCACAACATTGCAGTTTCATATTAAAAAACAAAAACAACACCCCCCAACCCCCGACCCCCAAGCTGCAAATTAAAATTGGTCCTATGAGAAACTGAAACCAGACACACTCCAGCTGGTTATACCGGGCTAGCTAATGGCCACAGTGGCAGCCTTGCACAAGTCAACTACAGAACAGGAGCTGGCAAAAAAAAAAAAAAGTGCCTGAGCTATTGTAATGATGGAATGTCTGGGGAGTCCCTACGATGGTGGTTTAAGGTCATGGGAGGAAGTGCATCTGTACCCTTTCATAGTTTTGTGATTGCACTTGTTAAGCAGTACAACCTTCAGACAACATCAAGAAGAAGTAAGAGACTTAAGCCTACAGTGAAGTGCAATGACAAAACTAATGTGACATTAATAGCTTTTGAGTGGCAAATTGCTTAAACAAACCAGGCACTATAAAAATGGATGTAAGCAAACACATGGGTTTAAAAAACAAAGAGAGGGACAGAAGTGAAGATATGCACGGACTTTTTTCCTCCCAACCATGCTCTGTGAAAGGAAGACTAGTGAGCTGTGACTTGCTCAAAGTGCTGAAGAGGCATTGATCAAATTAGATTGTACAATCGGCACCTTGTTTAGTATCTGAGTTGGTTTAGTTGTCAATATCACACTAACTGCTAAGACGAAGCAGAGCCTACACTTGGCATGTTCCCCTCCCAAGTTTCAAGTTATCATGCATATCATCATCGTGGTGGTGCCAGACAGGCTTGGTTACCTACAGTGGTTACAGAGATGAACAACGGGGAACTGGAGTTATGACAGTAGGAAATGGGTAAACAAAAAAACACAAACTACCATCTACGGTCTGGTAGCACTGAGCACAAGCGGGTGGTGGTGCAGACAGCTGCTAGGTGGATGGGGAGAGGCTGCTCAGACATCAGACCTCCTCAGGTATAAAGCCAGTTCATATGCTTTCTTGTTGAGTGTCCCTCCATGGACACCTTCCTTTCCCATGACTATAACCAATGCTGGAGTACACAAGGAAACAAAACAGAAATGAAAAGAATTGAAGGGAAAAAAAAATAACACCTTTCCCCACCAACAAAGGGATACAAAGGAGACACAGGTTCATACCCCATCACCCTGCATTGCTAGTAAAGTTTCCAGAATGTAAGGTTTAAAGCTCACCGCCAGGAAAGTTTAATAGCAATCTTCCCCTAATACTTAACAGTCTGCCTAACAACTAGAACCCAGAGTCTCTCAAGTATTTTGCCATTGAGTATGCCTTCTTATTCAATCCGCCTCCATGGACCCCTTCTTTGCCCATTACAAAGACCAAGACTGAAAGAGAAAAGAAAAAAAGTTTTAAAAAGAGTGTGTTAGACATGGAAATAATGCAAGTTTTAGGCAGTGCAATAAACACCCTCAAATTCAAGATTTAGTATTTGGGTATTAAGCTAGTTTAACAGTTTTGTTAAAACACAGATGTAGACAGGGCTGGGAGAAGGCACAAGCTACCCTCAAGGATTTTATCTAACTATGGAAGCTGTAAGAGTTCACTGCTAAGAACAATGCCACCAGTTATCAAAAAAGCATTATAGTGCCTCTCACCATCAGTCATCACCCAGCAAGGAAATCCTGGCTGCAGTTTAAACACCTGTGGGGGCAGGGGTGCAGTGTGTGCACAAGTGTGACTGGAAAATGGCAAAAGAAAATTCCCATTATCTGTGCTGTAGCAGTCACTGCTGGTATAGGTACCAGAGTAACTGCCCTGATGCTGGTAAAAAACCCCAAAGGGCGAGCTGGGCTGAGACTTTCCATGAAGTAACACAACTATAAACCACACTTTTTAGGCAAGACAAAACGCAGGGACAATTGTCATGCTGAGGCTCTCCCCACTCCCCCAATTCCAGCAAGGTGTCCCAGATTGGCTGGTGAAAGGAACACTGGAGGCTCACCAGCAACTGCCACTGTGAACTGCCATAAGATGTCCCCCAGCAGGGAGAGGGACACAAGGGACATAATGAGCACTGGGCTGCCACAGGCCAGGGACTGTTCACCAAGCTGGGAATGCTGCAGCTGTCTCCCTACACGTGATCATACATCGGGGCCTCAAGCTGCGCCACAGAAGGGTTAGGTTGGATATTAGGTTCTTCACCAAAACGGTTGTTCAGCCCTGGCCCAGCGACCCTGGGCAGTGGTTGAGTCCCCATCCCTGGAGGGATTTAAAAGCCATGTGGCTGTGGCACTTGAGGACACGGGTCAGTGGTGGCCTTGGCAGCACTGGGAGAACGGTTGGACTCTATGATCTTGGAAGGCTTTTCCAACTTTAATGACTCTATGATTCTATCTCCATAGTAATGTGGTCGTAAAAGCTTAAGACAGTTCTCACTGTCATTTCACAGGTCAGAACTCTGCTTGTTTCACTTCAGTGCTGCCAACCCTCTTCCTGCATCCCTGCCCTGGGCTTTAGCCCACAGACACCTGCTCTGCCTTTGGTTTTACACCTATAAGCAAAAGTCTTCTCACTCATGAACCTGTTCCACGGCCAGCCCAAAAATACTAGCCCAGGTGTACTCAACATGAGGCACACCACTCCCAGCCAGTATTTCATATCCCAGATGAGTGGCTGCCCCATAATAGGTTTTACTGGAAGTTAAATGAAGAGCACAAGGAGCAGGTGTGTGAGCGTGAAGCACATTTCTCAGTGGTACCAAACTGGACAGGCTTTTTTTGCCTGGACAGACTTCAGCAGGCTCAATAGGAAGTGCAAGAAGAGTTAGTGTAGAACTTTTTAAGTAGGAGCAGCTCATGCATGAGATTCACATATTTGCAGAATAAACTTTCCATCAAGCAATTTACAACAAGAAAGCTACAGTCACTGCCCGTCATTAAGAGACCCCTCCTGAGCTTCAGGTATCAAGTGATGGAATACCAGCTAAGCCTACTTTGAGCTGCAGCCTGCTTTTTCCTGCTTGTCAGGGACCTGTTAACCATAGCACAGCCTGGTGCCGGGCTGGGATGCAGGTAGGAACGGGGATGAGTGTAATTCCAGTCAGAGCTCAGCTAGAGCACTGCCATCCACCCCCTTGCATCACTTCCCAAAACTGGCCATTAAATACAGGAGTTTGATTTTCTTAATAGCTGGAGTCTATGCTTAGGGTCACATTCCTAGTTTAGCGATCTGAAGGTAGAGAAAAGGGTGCTTACCTCGTCCAGCTCTGCCTACAGCAACATTATATGTCGGCTCACCACCTTGACTCTTTGTCCTGATGTCCATTGTGCAGTCACCATCGACATACAGGCTATCTCTGATCACAGAGCACTTCTTTGCACCAAGGGTCAGACCATTGGTGAAGAAACCCTCTCGGTCTTTTCCTACAATCATATCTATTTCTCCTGGCTGTCAAAGGAAAGAGCTCAGAGTTAGCACGACAGGGTTTATTCCTGTAATTTCTATTTAGAACCGGTCCTGTCTCGTGTGGAGAGGCCGAGGCCGTGATTTCCCCTCGCTCCCCGCAGGAAGTGCTCCAGAACACAGGGCTTTGTTAGGCGCAGTCTGCGCTGCTCCGCGGTCGCTGCGCGCGGGGGAGCCTCTGCCTCGGCGATTCCGGGCCCGAGCCCGTTAAACGGCGCAGGGCGTTTGTCGGAGACTGACCCCGGGCTGGCACGGACTCTGTCCGCACCTGTCCCGGGAGATCAACCCGGGGCCTGCCCGCACTCGCGGCATCAGCCCGGCGCTGGCCCGCCCGCGGGGCCCAGGCTGCTCCCGCCGCCGCGGCCCCTCCGCCCCCGCTTCGGGAAGGGCCCCGGGCCCGGAGGTTGCGGAGGGGTGCGGCGCGGGCCCGGCTGCACCGCAGCGGCCGCAAAGTG
>VZTF01006011.1:205576-259088 GCA_013397755.1 Cnemophilus loriae
GGGGGCCGGGGCGGGGCTGTGGCCGCTACCGGGACCAATGCTCGGTGCTCGATGCCCGGTGCCGAGGCCGCTTGGGCGTTGGAGGTCAGTGCGGCCAGTCCCGGGACTGCTGCGGGGACCGGCCCAGCCCGCCTCGGCCCGGTGGAATTGCGGAGCGGGCGGTGCGGGACCCTCCCCGCGCCCGGCTCGGACCGCACGAGCAGAGGCGCGGCGGNCTTCTCGCCCGGCCGGACCCGAGCTGGCCGGACGCGGCTCCCGGGGCTCAGGGAACGGCGCTGCGCTGCCTTCCTGGAGGGCGGTCCCCGGGGGAACCCAGAGAGGTCACAGCTGTGCTGCTGCGGCAGAGCGGTGCCCGCTCCTGGAAACGCACAGAGGGTCCGGCGCCCCATCCTTCCCGTGCCTCCACTCCGCTGTGCCGTTACGGCCCCTGTGCAGTCGCTGCATTTGTGTTGTTTCTATCATCTCACGTCTGCCTTTGCGCCCCTCGGAGAGTGGTTGGCTCCCTGCCTTCCTCGCCCGTGCACTCCATCCTCCCGGACCTCACCGGTGCGTCCCTGTCTCACGCACCAACATCTGTTACATTTTATTTCTGCAAGGGTTGTAACTGGCGACTTTGGGGTTTATTGTTCCAGGTTCCACCAAGTCTCTATTGCAATAATTTAGTTCCACATTCCTTTACAACACCCGAGGCTGCTGCCATTGGTTTGCTGCACTGATACTGGGCCCTGGGCAGGATGTCTTGGCTGCTCCAAGGCTGTCCTGGGTCGCAGGAGTGTTCACCAGCACCTTTAAGGGCGTGTTTCGAGGCAACTGCTCTGCTTTCCTTAACATTGAAATTGGTGGGGGGATCATCTTGCTTTTGAGCAGGGTGGGTTTGCTTTACTGGATGACTGTTGTGATCCTTGGGGCAATGGAGACTGGTGGGATGTGGCGTGGCTGTCTGTGTCAATAGATTTGTGGCTATAATTCGACAAGTTAAATCTCATACCTGAATATGCCGAGGCATAGTGTACAATAAATGAATCTGCTTTTTCCTGACCTTTCCTTTACCTTTCCCTTTACTCTTCTTTTCCTTTACCTTAAGTCTCCAGGTATTTATAATGGATACCCCTACAGCACACTTCAGGGTTTCTTAGTCCTTTAACAACCTAGTCCCGCTGTCACGGGATTGAGCGTTTAGTACTAATTTCTTGGATTACTAGGAACTTGGAAAAGAGCTCATTTGCATCTTTTACCTTAATTCCATAAGGGTTTTTTTCTCTATTTTATTTTCACAGTACCTTTACCCCTCTGAATTTGGACAGCATCATCCATGTTTCCCAGAAATATTCTCGTATCACTGTATCTACCAATGAGTTACAGTCTTTAAAGTTGCTTTCAGCTTTTAAAATAGCTAAAGCTTTTTGTCAGGTTTGGCTTGCCTTCATCATTCTGCCTCCAGAGATTCCTCCATGGGAAGGAGAAAAGGTTCTCTTCTGTCTGAAGGTGCTATTGAGGGTCACTATTTAATGCTGGCCTGTAGGAGGTCCCAGTTAAACATTCTTACTGCCACAAAATGGAATGCAACCATCTGAAATGAATGGGAGGCTGATGGGCCCATTAGTTTTAGAGTTCAACCAAAATGTGTTTGATTTTTTGTTGTTTGTCTTCAAGTTGCAGTAAGGATTCCAAATTGTGTTCCTTTAACAAGTGGATTTAATGGATAAAGAGACAGACATCTCGTGACCCAGGGGCAGGCCTTGAGGATTTGGAGCTGCTTATTTGCTATGCTAGCATCATTATCCTTTCATTAATGAGAGGTGGGCTTCTCTTGGACATCAGGCTGCTTGGTACAAGCATGCAAGTATCTCACACAAGAACCTGTGGGTTTCCAGGACTTTAGCCAAAGGCTATGACCCTCTTGCCTGAAGGGATCTTACCTCTTTGCATGTGCCCACCCTCTAATGCATTTGTCCATCCCTTCTGCCTAACGAGTATCTGTGCCTTCAGCCCAGCATCTAGTCCTGTTTCACGGGAGGCAGAGACCCCTGCCAGCCCAGAGCTGGGCCAGAGTGCGGGGAGAAGCTGCTGCTTTCCCAGAATCCAGAGCTACACTAGGTTGATGTGTGATGGTTCGGTGCTTTGCCTCTTTGACAAGTGTTTCATCTGTGTGTCAGAGTGCAGAGTGGGTCGGGTGATATTGCTGCTGCCTCACGGGGAATATTACCTTTCGTAATAGTTGCACAGACCCAGGTGGTCAGTGGTGTGGGGGCTGTTTTGGTGTGCAGATTGTGTCAGTGATACAGGGAATGCAGACATCTGCTTTTAATGATTTAAATTGGAAATAACTGCATAGAAGTCTGGGATCTCCTTAACACAAATGGTCAGATCAGAGTAGAGGATTTAGCACCTGCTAGGTAGCTCAGCTTCTAGTCATGTTATTTGTGAAGTAACTCTAGTAATATATTTAGAAAATGAAGTCTAAATTGGGTTGCTATTATTTAATGTTTTGAAGCTACCAGGTAGCTTGTATAACTTGCAGATTCAGCAGTCACCAGTGGTGTTTCTGAAAATCATGATCCTTTAATTTTATTTTCACTCTTAGGTGCCTCATTTGGTTGTGTGCTATGTTATACAATTGTTGCAATACTGTTTGTGTAGGCACTACTGCAGCAGCACCTTTGAGACTGTTTGCTTTAAGAAAATGAGGGTGTGCTCTGTATGTTAAAGATGCTAAGAGTGGGGACCCGCAGGGTTGTTGGGTTTTTTTGCTATGAGAGTTAATTGGAATTTGAGACAATTTCTGAAGTGAAATATTTATATATGTATAAGAATATCCTTGTTAAAACTGATAGATGTAGTGGGTCATTTTAACATCAGTGCCTAGACTGACATATGAAATGGGCTGATTGTAAGCTATAGCCATATGGTAAATAGTTGTGAAATCATAATTTCTCACATTTTAGTCTTTTCCTACATTTCACCTGGTAGTCGTTCTTTCTGGAATTTAGTTGCACACTACAGCCACAGTTTGGTAGGATTTTGTGCAGCTTGTAACAATTACTGGTCTTTTGCTTCAGTTCAGAACTTTGTCTAAAATTGATGTTGGATCGCATCTAAGAAAAATAATCATTTGGAAGAATTTTAAAGTACCAGCTGTGCTTAACCAGAGTGTATTCACTGTTTACAGCTTTGTGAGAAACTTGACTGCTTTCATATTGTTAACAGAAAAATTGAATTTGGCCAAAGACTTGAAGGAGGCTTATACTTTGTGAGTAGTGTAACTTGGGTTTTTCTGTCAGGCCTCGTAGCTACCAGAACTGCTGTTGTGCTTGGAATGATGAGACGGCCAAAGGCAGGACTTCTTACAATAGGATTGTTTAGGTTGTGAAAGATCTCTGAGATCATTTAGTCCAGCCATTATGATGTCAAAGGTTCTAACTGTTTTTCACCAAACTGGTGTTTTTCACCATTTGGAGATTACTGTAACCAGCACTTATGTACAGACAGGAGGGCAGTCAACCACCAGCAGAATGCAGCTGGGCTTGTTTGTGGAGATAACCTTCCCAGAGCCAGGGCCCACGGGCTGTGGTGCTCGGCTCTGGTAGCTGGTGCCCATGTGGGTGCTGGTCTGGTCACTTCCTCTGCTGACCGTACTGGGTTCCTGTTGGGCTCCTGTGGCCATCTGTATCTTCACCACTTTTGGAAGTGCTTTCGGAAGTGCAGGGGAAACACCGATTTACAAGTGCTACAAGTCAGCGGATTCGCTTCTTCTGGTGACAGCCGGGAGCAGTGTGTGTTTTTGGTAGTCGAAATACTACTTAGTTTCATCATGGAGAGAATTATTTCTGCCATAGGTGTGGTGCTTTTCTTTCAATTGCATCCACTCAAATAAATAACACATTTTTGAGGAACAAAGTATATGAAAGTTGTTCTACTCAAAATTGTCTATGTAATCTTAGAAGAGGTGTATTCAGGCTGGAAGTCTAATACTGTGCAACTGTAGAGCAGCCACTCTGGTATGAGTGAAAGGAAACATTAAGAATATAAAAATGGGAGGAACGGGGAAAAGTAGAAATGAGTAAAGGGGAAAGCAGCCTAAGAATGAAGTGGTTTCATTTAGAACATTTTCTCTTCTTTCAAAGTAACTGTCTAAAGACAATGAATCATTCTGTCTCCCAACCAAACTGTTCATTGTGGAAGGTGAACATGCGGCAGGCTTGATGAGCAGAGTCACTGCCGAGGCCGGTGGAGCTGGGGCAGCTCCTTCAGCACTGCACTCGTCTGGCATCCCCAAGAGACCTGGTGGTGCTTCAAGAAGTCATGGTCTTGCTTGTAGCCCCATGCCATGGATGGGCTGTCCCCTAGCATCACTGCTGTGACCACACAGCAGGTGCCTGTGGAGGAGGTGTCAGATCTCAGGGAGGCACTGTTTCAGAGCAGACACTGAGTTTTTGCTATCAGCCTTTTCGCAACTGCGAGCAGAGTCATGGTGGTGGTACTATGAAGAAGAAGAGTCCAGTCATCTGCTGTGTAACTCTCCATCCTCACCTGTCTGTATTGGTGACATCCTCATGCATCAGTGGCGCTTGCACCGTATCATCAGTTGGTACTGGAGTGCCTACACTGCTCACACACGTGGTTTGGTCTCATATGTTTTAAATGGTGGAGTTCCCAGTATGTGAAGACAAATGTGGGACAGATGCATCTAATACAGTTTGTCTGTACTCTGTGTCCAGTTGGCATAGTGCTTTTTAAACCTTTATGACTCAGGTGGGTTACATTTAACTAGGACAGTGAAAGGATTTCTCCCATTTCAGTTTTCTTTGAAATTCAAATCTAAAATGCACAATGAGCGCCACTTTTCTTAAATGAGAAAACATGACTTCCGCATGTAAAAAAAACTTTCAACATGTTAGTGCTTTGACTGAACCATCTGAACAACTGTCCTCTGCTACACAAACCTCCTCCTTGTTTTGGGTTAGAATAGTGTGTGCTTACAGGAGTTGGGACATGCAGCATGGCTTTGTTACAGAACTAGAAACAGGTGCAGTTCTAGCACTTGCCATTGAAAAAAAATGCAGAAAAAGAGAGGAAGGGAACATTAGCACCAGCTAGACTATTTTGTGTGTTGGTAATAGACACCCATTTTCTGTGCTACCATTAGTAGGTGTTTGTGGAGGAGATAGCGGTGACTTGCTAGCAAGTGCTCAAGCCATGTATTAAAAAGTGAGGGCATTTCAGGACCACTGATGGCCTGGTTTTGGATAGAGGTTAGCAGGGTGAATTGAGATGCACCAGGAGCATCCCGGTTCCCTGGATCCAAAGAGAGGAGCCATGCAGAACGTGTTGGTGATGGAACACAGTGGGGAGCGAGGTGCCAGGCGCATGCAGGGACCCCTCTCACTGTGGTGGGCACATGTTTCAGGTGCTGTGCCCCTGGCCAGGCAGTGCCGTGGTCTCTGCTTGGCCTAAGGTACTGCAGCTTTAAAATTAAGCCTTTATACACTATAAGAGCAATTCCAGTGTTCTCACCGGCGTGCGACAGCTCTGGGATGCCAGGCTGTCTGCTGCTCCTCCGTAGTTGTCTGGTATGTTTGCTGGTTTTGGAGTGAAAATCTCTCAGTTACTTCCCGGGCCCTGGCACTAGATGGAGCTTCAATCTACTTGCACTTGGAAGTCTGTTAAGTTTAACAACGAGATAAAAATAGAGAATATGTGAAGATATGCGTGCCTGCTGCTACACTTACAGCACCTCTTTCCCTGTTTTTTAGCAGAGTGGTGTAAATTATAATTTAAATTTAATATAAATGAAAACTAGCATGGAAAGCGTGTGCTGTGGGTAACTTCCAACCCAGCCTTTTGCAGGGAGCTGCCATAGGAGCTGCCGATTGGGACCGTGGCATCGCTATTAGACCCAGGTGATTGCTGAGGGAGTGCAGTGGGTCTGCTCCAGTACCCAGGGAGCATGTGTTCTCTTGGGAAGTGAGTGGTGCTGGGCCTGGCTGTGAGCCGTGGTTGGGGTAGAGGCTGGAGCCAGAGGTCTGGGTCTGGGCACTGTTGATTCCTGTTCCTGCCCCGAGCAGAGCATGGGTTAGTGACCAGGGCAGGAACCTGAGGAGACACCATGCAGCACTGTGGGAGCGGGACAGGACTCTGTGTGTGCTGTGTCCTGCAGCCACTGTCCTTTCCCTCCTCTTGGAGAGGCTCCACCGTGGTGCTCCCACCTGGTAAGTACAAAGGACAGAGCCACAGCGGCAGCGGCAGCAGCAGCAGCAGCAGCGAAGTAGTGTGGCAGTGCCCTTGGAGTGCAGTAGCTCTCCTCAGAATGGCAGGGACAGCCACCGCTCCATGAATAGCAAACCAAGTGACCTAATTCAGCACGTGCAGCTCTCATAGGTGACCCTCAGCTGCTCCATGGCCGCCACGCTGGAGCTGACTCATCAGTTCCAGAGTGGCAGAGATTGGAGCTTTCAGGCCCTAACGATTTTGCTGGTTTGTTATTAATTTTAAATTGATTAAAATGAATTTTTAAAATACCAGGAGACACTTGCCTAAAGAAATGGTTATTAAAAAAGAGAAGGAAGAGAAGGAAATAGTTGGTCTGTGGGAATTAACTGTGTGCTTAACAACTGCTGGCTCCTGCAGCTGGGGACACCCATTGCAGCTTGGAGGAGTCTTATGTCAGCTGTTCTGTCCTGGCAGATTAGCAAGAACAGGATTAATCCATCATTATTATAAAAAACTGAGAGCTAGAAACTGTCCCTGCTTATACCCAGCGCCATCCCTTGGTGTCCTTGTCCACAGCAGGGTGGTATTACAATCTCAGCAACACAACTTTGTCCAGAACTCAAGATCTCCTGGGGAAGTGCATCCCTGCAGGAGCATCCCATTCTGTCCAGCATCTCCCAGTGCCTGATGAAGCTCCTCACATGGTCCCGAGACTCCCTAGGGTGGCCTGTGGGCTGTCTGTACTAGGAACAGGCTGTGGGTCCCCTGCTTGGCCTCCCAGGGAGGGTGCCATAGCCAGGGTGGGCAGGACAGATGGGTGGAGGATCCTTTTTACCACTGTCAGAGGGCAGTTCTAAATAAGCTTTTCCTCTGGGCTGTTCTCAGTGCTGTGCCCGCCCCCACTGTGCCAGGTGGAACTGCCTTACCCTGTGGAGCAGGGGATTGTTGTCCTCTGCAAAGATTTCCATCTGCTGCAGTGTAACTGCACAAGTCAGGCTTATGCAGAGAGAGGAAGCTTTTCCCTTCTGCCTCTTCCCTTTCCCACTGGTGGGGCAATGGGTGCAGCCTACCAGCCAGCCGAGGGTTGCCCATGGACCCGCCCAAGCCACTGCCACTAATGATCCTTCTGTGCCATGGTGGGCTCCAGAGATGTAGGAACCCCCTTCTTGGAGGCTACAGAAACAAGGTCAGAACTCTGTCCCCACAGGGATTTCTCCCTGAGAGTTCATCCTGGGGCCACCCCCCCTTAGCATTCTTCCCACTGCTCTGGAGGGTTATGGGGCTGCATGGTCAGGATGCCATGCAAGGTCTGGCCCTGGCGTGCTGGTAAGGACAGTGCTCTGTTCCAATGAAACTCAGGGCAAGCTCAGGCAGCATAAACAGATTAATTAACGTAGCTTTTTGTCCAGTAAATAAACACCAACAAATAAAAAATTTTAAAAAATGGGCAGGTGGAAGGCTCTGTGGTACTTCAGAGGAGACAGAGCCGGAAGGTGAGAGGAGTGAAGGAGCAGAATATGGAATCCACCTGAAGACAGTGAAGCAGCAGACATTGTCTGTCAGCCTCTTTTGTCTATCTAAAAAAAGAGACATGTTATTTCAGTGAAACCAAAGAATGAAAATTAAAAAGCAAAACAATACAGAACAATAGAAGACTTCTGCAAAAACAGTTTGACGCTTCCTATTGATTGAAGTAATGGAGCAGCAAGTTCTACCAACTTGCATAAAAGCACCTTTGGTCTGCTTTAAAAGTCCCTGTAAAAGATACAGTGATGTCACTCCTGTGCTGTTCACCTGTCCCTTTGCACCTCTAGATGTCAAAAGCTGAAGTGCTCTAACCTCATGTGCCAAAGCAGAACCTATTTCTCCTGCCTCTGCCCTGCACTCAGCAGTCATCCTTGCCCATGATGCTGTAGAGCAGGTGTTGCTGTGGGAGAGCCTGTCTGGTGGAAGACAGAGAGTTCCTGCTCATCTCCTCAAGCATTGAGTTGTGTCAGCTGGGGTGGCTGCAGAAGCTCATCTCTTTCCCGCATCCTCTGAGGCCAGGTAGGATGGGCTCCTTCTTAGGGCTTGATGTCCCACCACTGGCAGCAGAGCTTTGTCCTGGGTGGTTCTCACTTGCTATTCCTTTGGCTTCACCTTGGGACCTGGGAAGGATAGCAAAGGAGAAGTTTGTGTTGTGTGGCATGTAGACAGGTGTTCTATCATAGAATGGCTTATGTGGAGGTTTTAACATGTTTCAATTTCTTTCCAACTAAGCTACTTTCCAAATTAGTAAATGATATGAAAAAATTCCTTTTTCTACTCTGACAAAATCAGATTTAGTGTTTTACTCAAATTAGACAATTATGAAGTCAGGTGGGAAGAACACTGGCTTACAGAATGTTCTTGCTTCATTCATTTTGCCAGTTGTCATTTTAGTTTTAATTATTTATGACACTCCATAATGTACTAGTTAATTTACAGTAGCATATTTTGGTACACTATTAAAATTAGTGACAGGAGAGTTACTGCAACACTTGCTGTTTACAATTTGCTGAGTAATATACACATTAATTATGCATATATTAGAATGGCTATAAAGTATATGTAGCGTCAGCTGGAGGGTTAAGGTGTTTTAGACATGCTTGTTCTTCATATAGTTAAAAATAGTGTCCTCTAAGACCTGATCCTAAAGTAGTACATGAAATCAGCGCCTGTTCATGGAAGGAAGGTTCTGGCAATGTGAAAATTCTGTCAGGCTTTGTAGGGCCAGGCCTCATCAAGCAGACATTAAAGAGCATTTCAGTGTTTTAAGGGCAATATTCTTATATAAGGTTATTTTATTCCTATTTCTTTTTAGATGAAAGTATCCAACAAGCCTGCCTTCTCAGTCCTGTACAAGCTGCTGCAGAATCTGTTTAAGCACTGCTGCTGTTTATGAGAACACAAGTGTAGGGGGTGAAAAAGTGCTGGCCTTGTGCACGTGAAACATGACTTTGAAAAAACAAAATGCTGTCAGGTTCGCAAGGCAAACGGACTTGAAAATAAAGCAAATATTTTTTCACAGTTTTTTTGTTTTATCACTCAGCTGTGCTATTTCTAGTAGTTGTAGACATAACATTTTGCAGAAAGAAATTTGACAGATCTATTCAGCTGGCAGTACTAAGTTTCCCTGTACTGATACCACATCTTGCCAACAATCCTATCCTGTGGTAGTAATTGTGTTCAGTTACCTACAAGACAACTGGCTGCCTTCATTATGCATTTCCAATTTTTTGAGCCAGAAATAAAACACGCCCAACTACACCAGGAGTTAAAACAACCCAACACGTCCATTCTTGTTTGGGGAAAATGCTGCTCATGTTCTTAGAGCAAAGCAATTACATTCTCTGTATTGCCACAGGTTCTGCTATTTAGTGGTAATAGCTGTCAAGCATCAAAAAACCCACAACAAACAAACCAAACCAAACAAAACCCAGCCGAGGATACTCTGCCTAGCAAGTGTCCTACCTTACTCCCTATTTTGCTTCTTTTAGCCCCAGGGTAAGGGTACTGCTTCTGAAACAAGAGTAATTCACACCCTCGAGCTCTACCCACAGCCAAACTGAGGGTTTAGTTTTCCTACTCACCCATAATCTGTGCCTCTTTTCTGTCCATGGAACAGAACCTGAGGCCCTCTGCCCTTGGAATCAAGCCCCTTACCCCTGAAAGCCCACTGCCCATCACAGGCATGGCACTTCCCCTTGAAAACTCAAGACAGACACAATATGCATTTGCTTAAGTTTCCACGGAATCGATGTCCAGGGTAAACGTTGGGCCCATGGTGTTATATGACACCAACTTGCAAATAATTTTGTTTCCAAGCATAAAGGCTTGGGGAAATCAAAAACTTTCCTGTTAAGGAGGAACCTGAAACACTTATTTGAGCAAACTCTTCAAGATAAACTTAGGCAGGACTTGGTCAATCCAAGTTGGGAGATGCAGAGTCCTTCGGTGGCTGTTGTTTTCTACATTTCTTTAAGAATTGTGTATGTATGCATATATTGCAGAAAGGCAGAAAAATCACTGAAGGAATGACTCTTTTCTTTTAATTTGCTTGTAAGGAAATTGAAAGTAAGGAAATCTTACCAGGAGGAACACCCACATGCAGGTACCAAATGGCTGCATGCACCTACATTCAATTGATGCAAAGAAGCTGAATTTAAAATGTGCTACAGAACAAAGTAGGGCCAGCTGGAGGATTTCCTGCTGGAGAAAGGAAAAGCCTGCGGAGGCAGTGGGTCGGAATGCTGAGCAGTGACACATTCCTGATGGCTGTAAATAGTGTTTCTAGGAGGAGGGGAATGGGAATATCTTGATTTGGTTATTTGGATTAGTGAACTCTTCCAGTTAATGCTTTTTTTATCTAGCATTCAAAATGTTTGTGGGTTTTATATTTCTTTATGTCTATTAAATATATGTTCATATACATACACATGTATTTGGGGTGAGGTTCAGTAATTATTCGTTATAAGAGGTTCCAGAACTACTGTGTGTCTGTCTCTTGAGCACAACGAAGCAGCAGAAGATACAGAAAACAGTGTCAGGGTGGCTCTGAGCCAAGTGCCTCGTGGCTGTGCAAGCAGTGTCAGTGTTTGAC
Organism: Cnemophilus loriae; assembly: GCA_013397755.1. Lineage (NCBI taxonomy): Eukaryota > Metazoa > Chordata > Aves > Passeriformes > Corvidae > Cnemophilus > Cnemophilus loriae. The sequence continues at coordinate 216,408 of VZTF01006011.1, forward strand.
TTGAGCAAGGCTTTGGCTGTCGAGTGCCATGGCTGCTGCTGCAGGGAGCGGGAGATGGGGCTGTGGCTGCCCACGGCCTCTCCCTGCTGAGCTGGGAGTGGTGGCTGGGAGGGAGAGGGGGCCTTGGGGAAACCACCATGACCATTCAAGTAAACGGGCTGGAGGCGGCACAGGTGGCTGCAAAGGCTTTTGGCAGGAGCCCCAGGTGCCACTGCCGGCAGGCACGTGTGTGGCACAGTGCTGCCACTTCTCTTTTATCCCGGCCTTGCCCTGTCCTCCCATGCCAGCACTGGAGGCAGGGGATGACCAGAGCATCACGGGGAGCCAGACCCATGGCATCTGCCCCATGCGGCTCCCATGCTTTGTCACCGCTGGCTTTCCTGCAATGGTGACGATGGCAGGTGGCATTTGCTCTGTGAAGCACCTTGAGGATTTGACTGTTTCACAGACTTTTAAAGTTGCTAGTATTTCATTTACCAGGGACTAATAAAAAAAGCTTGTTTGAGTCAAGTAAAAATGCATTTAATTCAGTACTTCTCTTGCAGTCTCAATTTCACCCTACCTCTAATTTTAACTGTAGGCTGAATCATTTTCATCCTACTGCTTTCAAATCAGGCTTGTTCTGCTATGTTTGGGAAGTACAGTGCTTTTTCTCTCTCTTAGTCAGATCTGTCCTGCCAAGCTTCTATCACTCGGTGCTCTTGGATGTAAAAATAACATATAGCCAAGGATGATTTGCAGAGTTAGTTTTATTACTGTAAGCAAAATTGAAACATAAAGGATGCCAGCATACATTATGCAGATTGATTTATAAAAATAAATTAAATGAGAAGTATTAGTCCCAGTGAAATATTTAGCCTGTTGTTCTGACACAATTCCTCAGGGCAGAGTTTGCATTGTATGTGCAGTACAGTGGTTCCACATTACTTTTCTCTGGGTTTTGTTCCTCTGTGGCTTGCTGGTTCCTCATCTGCCAAACCCTCTGCTGAGGCTGCAGTGGTTAATATTTGTCTAATTAAAGCACTACCTCTTTCCGTGTTCTTAACACTACGTGATTTGTTTTTCTCAAGTCCAAATACCTCCATTTGAGATAGACTCTTGGCACAACAAATACAGGTGGAATAGTTGTAGCCTGGCAGTGCTATAAACCATGGAGACAGCTGTGAGGTGAAGCCCTGAAGCAGGTAGAGCTATTCCAAACACTGTATCTGCAACACCCTTGTATGTATGGGGAGAGAGAGCAGAAATACAGGGGAAACACCACAGTATGCATGCGATTGTAGTGTATCAGAAATACTGCTCCCCTGGGTCCATGCTTAGGATTAGCATGGCAAGATTAGAAAAACACTGAAAGTGGCATGAATCCAAGACTGAGCAAACTTGGTCTGCTTATGTACAAGATCCGGTTGTGAATCTGGGTTGATCTAATTTTGCATTCAGAGTTTGGCTTCTTCACATGAATTTGAATTGTAAAGCAGTGGCTGATACTTATTTATTTTTACTTTGAGTTAATTTAAATCTGCATCTCGGCAACAACTTTGGGTCTTTGGACAGCACAGGCTGTAACAGAAGTGTATAGAAATGCATTACACCAACTGATGTACAGTTATTTCACCTCTCAGTATGGAGAAAGTCCCAGTGCTGCCATTCCACCTGGAAGCGGAGCCATCCCGCCCTGCCACAAAACCCATCCTGCCCTGCCACAAAACCCATCCTGCCCTGCCATGGGGCCATGCTGACAGAGAGAGGGCGTTGGAAGCAGTGAGAGGAGCCCTGGATCTCTGCTGTGCAGCAGCAATGTTCCACTCCGACTGGCACATGTTCCGCTTGCTAATGTTATGTGTGGATTTTGGCCCATAACATCCTTCCTTGTGAAGCTTTGCTTTATTTCCACTATCAAAAAGGCAGTACAGATCTCTCCTTGCTCTCAAGCATGAGTCAGTTTGCACTACCCCAAACCTCCAGTTTGCCAGGCTAGTTCTGTAGAGACTCGGCAACAGTCCCTGCTTATGGAGACAGGCCAGCAGTTGTCAGCCATGTGAGTGGGAACAACTGATATCTCATGTAAAAAAAGATAACTTGGTTTTAGTTGTCTGTTTTCTACCTTTGAGTAGTTTCAACCCCAGTTTACCAGTCTGCTAGATCAAAGTAAAGCACCTTTCAGTCAGCTGTTTGCCCTGATCAGCCTGACATCAGCAAGACCAACGGCAGTGATCTGTGGTGATTATTTGTGCTTCCAGAGGCTGTGGGATCTCCCCAGAGATCAGCCCTGTGGGATGGAGCACTAGACAAATGCAAAGCAGGCATGTGGGCAACAGGAGGTGTCCATGCATGGATGGTTTGTTCACTGACTGAGTGCAAGGCTGTGCTGATCAGACTTGTCTTGCAGCAGCTGCATCATCTGGTTGTGCCTTTCCGTCATCAACAAGCAGGTGTTGGCCACAGTAACAGGCTGTGCTTCATTGCCAGCTGCCTAAAAGCTGCCACCTGAAAAGCTAGTTTTGCATTTGTAGCCATAGACTTATCTGATGTTTAAAAAAAAAAAACGTGTACAAATGAATCCCCACCCAGCTAGGCAGACACTAGTGTCCATGTTCATTTGTCTGCTGCTCTGGTGACTGCTGCCCTGTTGCATCCCATGTTGTGCACGGAGCATTCCAGCTCTTGCAAACAGACGGTGATGGAGCATACAGCAGCATCGACTACTGTCACTTGTCAGGTGCTTCTGAAGGACAAAGTGGGGCTGACTGTTTGGAATACACTTAAAAGAATATGTTTGCCTAAATTCCTCCATGGCTTCAGCACAACAGTAGAAACGGTCTTAGTAGAAGCACCTCTTCCCATATTGAAGATAAATTTATTAAGAAAAATGTAGGCTAAAATAAAGGAACACTTAAAAATATTAAAAAGCAAACAAAGATGGATTCAGTGAATAGTGTATGTCAGAGCAGGGCTTCAAAGAGGTGGTCCATTTGTGCACCACCTCAGTCTGGGTGAGGAACAGTTTATTCAAATTGAGTTAATTGTGTAACTCATTTGTCAGAGAGGTTGTCCAATAACAGGGTGTTTAGTAACTGATCAAGGGGTGAGATGAGAAGATCTGTGGCTGTTCAGGGGCAGAGGGGAGAGCGAGTCACTGACACATGCTCGTGTGGGATTAACGTGGTAAATGGAGAGCAAACGCAAGTGATTATTGGCATTCAAAAGCAGCTAATCTGGTCACTTGAAAAGTGCCAGTTTGCATCCTTGCCTTCAGAAGGGGTTTATTCTCCTATCTGGAAAATGGTAATGACAGTCCCTGCTCAGCAGCCTTGCTGTGCCATGTGTTAGCAGTCATGGCTACTGTCACTGTTTGAAGTTTCTTGTCACTGTTGCTTTCCTTGGAATTGGAGTATTTCTGCTCAGCAAAGGTACAGCTAACCTAGAAGTAAAGGAGTGAAAACAGCAAGCGTGAGATTATGTGGTGCACAGGAAGAGGAGGCAGTTCATTCCAATAAAGCATGCAGTGGCACGTTGAGGTGGAGCTGTGAATCCCAGCTGCAGGATGCAATCTAGGATCTGCCTGGGCTTTGAAACGGGATGTGGTAATCGGACGGCAGTCGTGTTCTCTGCTGCTGTGGCTGGCAGTATTTTGGAAAACAGCTCTGACACAGACATACATAACTGATGACAATGGGTTTGTGAATGTAGATGCAAAACAACCAACCCCCACCTCAGAACACAGCAGGTGGTGACTGGTTTCTCCTCCGTGGAAACTCCCATTTATTGCAGTGAAGGCTGAGGCCTGTGTTCCAGGCAGAGCAGTCTTACAGACTCATAGAATTGTTTAGGTTGGAAAAGACCTCTAGGATTAAATAGGCAGTTTCCAGGTGTGATCTGCAGTGTGTTCTGATCATGAAGTGTGGACGTGGGGGTAAGATGTGTAAATTGGAGCCTTCTGTTACAGCGGAATAAAATCCTCCTGCAGTGCAGCAGCAGAACTAATGGCTTCCTGAAGTCATCAAGAGCTGGATCTTGGCTTTGGGCTGCAGCCGAAGCAATCTTGTGCAACTGGACAGAAACTGAGAGTGAGTGGGACTGTAGATGCCTGTTGATAGATTGGGGTGGAGCGGGATTGGCCGTTGTAGCAGCCCCCTCTCTCTGTCAGCAGAGCGAAGGAACCCTCAGAAGGCCACAGTTACCCCCCCGGACACTGCATGGACCAAGAACCTGTCGGGTTCCAGCATCTGCTGGGTGCTTCCTCCCGGAGGCTGTTGCATGCCTGTGGCAGAGATGATTGCAGGCGATACGGGGTGTGCCAGATGAGTGACTTGCTGTCTGGCACGGCTGCGATGGTTTCAGTGAAACTCCTGGTGACTAGGCAGCCCAGCCGACATCCCACTGTGCCTTGGGCTGGCTGGAGGGCCCGTGGGCAGGGATTGTCAGCACTGCAGTGCTCCTTGAGCCGCTGCCCAGGATGAGCTTACGGAGTTGTGAGTGGGGATTTCTCTTGCACTGGTGGGCTGTATCCTGTGCTGTTACCAGGCGGAGCTGCAGTAAAACATCGCTGGTGCACATCACACATACTGCGACAGGGGCTGTCTTTAACTGTGGGAGTGTTCTTCTGCACACCAGCTCCAGACCAAACAGGGCTCAGCCTCCTCCTCCCCTCACGCTGGGACGTTGGGAGGATGAATCTCATCAGGTATAGCAGCATCCAGACACCACACAGGGGTTCGATTACAGTAATATCTGCCTCGTCCAATGCCCAGAGGGATAAAATAACTAAGGGGATGCTGCTCCTTTTTTTAACACTTTATTTCTCTTTTATTACGTGAGTTAGAGCCTTTGTTCCAACCACAGTCCAAGCCGCCTTTGAAATCAGCAATGTGACTGCATCCTCATGCACTACATTATTTCCTTTCTTTTTCATATAGTCTCATTCTGTTTCTCCCTTCCCCAAAGCGAGAGCCTCCAGGGCATTTGCAGCACTGCGGTTTGACACAGAGAGGCTGGGAAGCGGATCCATGCAGTGATTAAGTCACTCTCACAAGGTCACGCGGTGAATTGCTGGTGCTGCCAAGAATAGCACCCCGAGTCTCTTGGCTCTCTCAAGCCCACCCTCGACACTCCAGCCTCCTCTCCTTGGTGAGAATGATCTGATTCATAATGCAGCAGCTCTGCTGTGAGGCTGGCTACCTCTGTGATCCTGCTGCGGCTACAGGGGAAAGCAGCCAGGCTTAGGCAGTGATAGAGATTGCACATGCCTGTAGCAAAAAGTCTAAACCCCAGAAATGGTATTTAGCAGCTTATCTTATCTACAGATAAGCTCGTAAAATGTACTGACTGGTTAAAAATAGGTTTTAAAGTTCTTGGCAAACATCTCAATCTTTTAATTCTTTGGTTTTTGCTGCAGTACAAAAATACCATTTCAATTATTCTTATTCTTACTGGCTTTTTTTGGTCTTTTTGGAAAAGAACCAAATTATTGATGGGTGTTTTTAGCTTTTAATTGTGCCTCAAGTGCTAAACTTATTCCTGCTATTTGTTTGCAATATGTTTAGGCAAATGCAAATGTAAGTGGTTATTCAGTGCCTTTGGCACTCTGAACAGAATGTACCAAACTCCTGGGGCTTGGTACAAAGCCTCAGCCTCCAGCACTAACAAAGCCTGTGCAGGCAGCAGCTAAAATAGGAGAACTACCTAGGCTTGACAGAGGGGGTTCAGAAGATCTGGGAAGACCATGAATCATGTGCCTAGGTTTTGTCCTATGGGCTGGGTAAACTAAATAAGGGCATTTTTGCCCATGTCCTGTTAGCTGAGGGTGCTCTTGAGGTCTAGGCACGCTCAGCCTTGTCGTGCTGGGGCCTGTGGAGCCTTTGCAATGTATAGTTCACCAGCAAAGTTCCTTTGGATGTATCGACAGTCAATGTGTTCCTGACGCATAATGGAGGCTTTCTTTGGACAAACGCCACAGTGCTGGAAGTGAAGCGAGCCAGCACGGTGCTGCTGCCTGCTGCGTGTTCATTGGCAGCAGCTCGGGATTGTTACAGTTGTTTGCCTGTTACCCAATCTATTTCAAGCTGTGATGGAATAAGGATGGCATTTGATCACAGTACTGTGCACAAATGCTTGGCTTTTATAACCCATGTTTTAAATGGGAGGTTTTTCTATGTGTGCTTTTGTCTTCAAATAACTTCAGACTCGTGGGTTTAGGCTTGGTGCTCTCTGCTGGCCTTTGCTGTGGCCTGACAAGAGAACTCACGACTCTCGCTCCAGAGGGTGCTGGGTTACTGAGGTGAGAAGCCCTCAAAGGAAGAGGGTAGTGATGACTGTGGGGCACATAGAACAGAGCCTCCATTCTGGGTCTAGGTCTCATGATGGAAATTAAGGATGTCTTTGTAACTCTGTCTTTTTATTGGGCTTTATTTATCATCTCTACAGGTGTGTCTGTGTCTCCTGATCTTGGGTTTATTGGGCAGGTGGCATACTATGTAAAGACTGTAATATCTGGTGTTACAGGATAAGTCTCTCCTGTCATGGCAATGATCAGGTCCTAATGCTGGGTCTAACGCTGTTTTTCTGTGTTCATGTGCCTCTAACAGTGGAATGAGCAGCCTCCATTCCTCCTCCTCCATGCTGCATGCGTGAGAGACAATTGCCTTCTGCATGAAGTGAAATTACAGCTGATGAAACCTCCACCTGTGTATAATGCAGGTTAGGAGGAAATCTGGAATAGCTAGTATGTTAGAGTGAACTACGGTTTGTGCTGTTGGGGCCCCAGGGATGGCTCGTTACTGCAACTGCTGTTTCCCCAGAAAACCTTCACTTGAAGTAAAGAGGCAAATTGTAGCAATTTGGCCCAATGCAAGTACATGATGCCCCAAAATCTAACTGTGCAGTCACTAAAGAGAAGGCTGTTTGAGTCAGCTTTTAGGGACAAGTATACAAAGAATTTGATCCTTAAAAAAATCTAGCTAATTCATTGTCTAATGTTAGAGTACAGCTCCTCTGCTACAGATACTATCTGAGGGACAGCTCAGAACCATTGAAACCAAGGCTAGCATCCTATCTTACCCTGGTTTTACTAAATCAGATTTAGGGCCAGTAAGACCCAATGGGTCTTATTCTTAAATGTACTGTATTTCTGTGTCCTTTCTGTTGATTTCAGAGTTATGAACCTTTTGACTTTGAAGCAAGATTTGAAGCAGCCAGATTCCAGCTTAGATCAAAGTCCCTACGATTCCCTTGTGACTTCCAGTAAGGCTTCTTTATGGTATTCCTGAATAACATTATGAAGTCATAAGGTTTTACTATGTCTGAAATGCCATAGGAATTTTCTGCTGACCTTTCAAAAACTTGTTACACTTCAGTGCCCTTTGCTTGTGATTTCCAAAACAACCTGTGTCCTGTAAAAGCAATTCTTCACAAAGCTTTGGATGGGTTTTTCAGCACTTGCTGGGAGTGTCCCCGATCCATGCTCTGCTTTGGAGTGAATGCATGAGAAGCTGAAAGAGAGACTGATTGCTTTCTGCAGCTTACCTCCATTTTTCCTCTTGTGTTAAGGGCCGTAAAGCAGGAAAGTAATTGAAAAATGGGAGCTGAAGACAGTGCTGTGTATGTACTTGTGAGAGCTGGTTGCCCTTCTTCTTCCTTGCCTCTTTATTCAGTTATTAATATATTTGGATCGAAAATGGAGGAATTTTGTCTGGCTGAGGCAGGCCGGCCGACAGCTTGTGGCCACCACTGGCCCAAGGGCTTCAGGCCCTGGACCGGCCACTTGTCCTGCGGTCCTTGCAGCAGCTGGCTCTGGGTGACCAGCTTGCTTTACTTACAAGGCTGATACATCCATGGGCTATGACATGATAAACTTAGCAGCTGAACGCTTTGGAGCCTGCAAAGCACAACAGAGGGTTGAGTTTTGTTGCATTTTGAGCTTGTTCTGTGGAAGGCAAAAGTAACACTCTGGCATTTCTTATTCATGTGATCCCAACATGGAGTACGGCTAGTTGCAAAGCGTGAAGGGAGCAGACAATGTTTGTGCTGATAACAGGGGTTGAAATGTTTCCTGTCATGGAAAAGATGAACAACCCAGTTCCATATCAGCTTTCTTTTCTGAGACTTGTGAGTACTGTCAGTGTTGCCGCTATTTGAATTCATGAGCTGCTGCCCTATGTGGTATTAACACCATCGCAATGCATAGTCCAGTGTCACCTTCCCAGAAATGGGTGAAGGGAGTAAGAGTGTGTGAGCCTCCCAGTGCTCCCTCCTCCTGTCTCCTGCCCTTCACAATTTGCTGTGTTGTGAACTGCTTGAGATAAAGCAGGGGCAGGAGAGACCAAGGTGGCAGCAGAAGAGGAGAGTGTAAAGGGACCAAAGAGGGAGGAAATGCACGAGCCACAGGTAGAGAAGGCCAGGATGCCATCCTTGGTGCCAAAAATCTTTATTTTGGCCATGGTCAGCACCCAGTTCTGAGGAAAGAGCAGGCCTCTAGAGGTGTTCCCTGTTGTGCCTGGCCACAGTAATCCTTACTTTGAGCAGGGAAAAAGCCATCCCTTCCTCCTGACGGGTGGAAGAACCTGGCCAGTCCTGAGGAAATCCATCCTGGGTATGTCCCCTCTAGTCAGTGCTGCAGGAGTCAAACTCCAGCTCTGGCAAGCTCAAAGGAACATTATCGAAAGGCCAACAACAAGCTCACCTGATGCAGCTCTGGGCTTTTGGAAGCTCATGTTCCCAATCAGACATGATGTAAAAGCCTCATTATACAGGCAGATGATGCAGTACCAATAGGTGAAGTCTCTGTAGGGATGAAATTGTCAGCTAAATTCTATGTCTGGAGGCGTTGCACACATGGAAGACAGCAGCTATATTTACTAGGAAAATCAATAGGTGCAGGACCATCCCTCTGTCCAGGAAGCACTGAAACATTAAATAGAAGAACCTGCAGATTCTTTTTGAGGTTTTATTTTCTTGCTACAATTCCAGACAAAGAGGACTAGATTTTTCTGGCGCATCACACCTACGGTGGAGAGCCCTGTGTGCATTTGCCATTGCTGTGAGCAATCAGTATCAGGGTTGACTGAACAGCAGCTTGTGTGGATGCACCAGGTGTTTTAGCACAAACTTGGAGAACAAGATACTGATTGATCCTAAGACTTCTTTTTTCACAGGTGTTCTGAAAAGGGCAGTTGGACAGAAATCTACTTCGGCGAATCTGAGACACTTGGGTCTCTTTTATTGTCAAAGAGGGAAGATGTCCTCGTTAACCATGCTGTAGTCATTGTCAACACCGATGGTACATCTCTTGAGCCAACAAATACCCCTTGCAGTGGATGTCAGTGGGTACAGAACTGGACTGCCAAGAAACTTCTTGGAATTTCCTTTCCTTTTGCTTCCTTGGGAGCAGAATCTTCTCCCAGCCACCCTTAGCCAGCATGAACTGCTCTTCTATAGACTGGTGGATCCTTAAGAGGCATGGTTGCTCTGTCTCCACTTGGTTTGCCCTGTGCTATCCAGCTTGCTCAGCAGTGATACAGCTTTCTATAGCTTGGTACCTTGAAAGTCTTATCAAGTACATGAGGCAGGTACTTCAGGAAGAGAATCAGTGATTCAGTGCTAAAGCTGCCCATTCTTTATACTTGAGCTTGTTCCTCTGTGTGTTTGGGCACTTGTGCATATCTCCTCTCCAGCATTTTATGTCTCTCTTCTCTTTAGTGCTTTATCTCTCTTCTGCTCTTTAGTGCCCGTTATCTCTTGTCAGCTCTCTGTGCTACAGAGGGGAGGACACTGAGGGGAGTGCTGTGAATCAGCCTCATCTGGCATCTCCAGGAGAGCTGTGCATGCGGTGATGGATGTTTCATGTGAGTGTGCTTCTCCTCCCACAGCTGTATCATACATCTATGCTCTTGCTTCTGGCTCCTGTAGCACATTCCATGCTTTGGTCTTCCCATCCCTGCCTGGGTTCTCTTTTGCAGGCAGCTGCTGCTCAGTAGCCTGTCTGCTGTCCGGCTGCATCCACTGTCCCGATTTTGTTTTCTCTGTCATTCATTAATGGGTGAAAAGTTTGTGCAAGCTCCATACCCATCTGTCTGGAAATCATTCTCTGTGTCTGGTTGTGAGTGATATCTGCATGTTTGCTTCATCTTCCACTTCCTGGCTCTGATTCTCCTCCTGTTCCTAAGCAGTGTGGCTCTGCTGCACACAAGAAAATTGTGCCGGGGTCAAGCTGGAGTGAGCCAGGAACGGTCATCCTCCAGTGGCTTTACACTCCTCACAGATACCTGAAGGAACCTGTGAAAGTGGCTGGTGTCCAGAATATCCAAATGCAGATGTGTGACAAATGAACCAGTTGCCCATTTTTTTGTGAATTGAATAAAGCAGGTGTATGCAGACAGGCAGGGTTCTGCTGAGGGACCCTCCTTCGTGCATGTGGCTGCTCCAGTTTGTCCCCAGTGCCACATTACTGCCTGTAGGCCTCTGCCCTTGGCCTGTGGTGAGAGAAGATGAGGAGCTGGCAGGAAGGTAGCAAGAATGTGCTGCTTAAACGTAGGTTGCTAATGGCTGTGTTCCCAGTCTCCAGATGTGTGGCTACTCTGGGATGCCGGGACCTCCCTCTGTGCTGTGGTAGACAATTCCATTATTAGCTTAGTGGCAGCTTTCCATATGCCAGCACTTGTGACTACAGGACTGTTTAATTTTCACTACTCTGAAGTATCTAATTTGTCAGCTGTTAGCTTCTGTTTTGTAGAGATCAAATGTCAAAGTCCTTACCTAGATTTTTACTCAGTTAGGGCTGGGGCATGCAGACCATTATATCTGGTCAGGATCAGGGGCAAGATCAGAGGCAGCATAAGGTTTTGAATTCAGAAAGTCAGTCACTTCTACACTAATCAGTAAAAAATCCCTGTCTTCAGGGATGGGTGTCTAATCTCCCTTCTTCTGTTAATTTCTGTTTGGAGAAATGAAAAATCAATACTGCTAAAAACACTGTCCACTCACATTTTGAAGCTGGACTGTGCAGATGAGGCATGCGGTTGTAAGTGCCTGACTGCAGGTTCTGGCCCCTCTCTAGTGTGGAGAGCTGCTGCTGTGAGCAAATCATCCTGCAATTCACTGCTGGGGGCCTCTCTTTAATTATTGAGTGCCAGAATAGATGTATATTGAGTTACCTTTCTGGCAAATATAATCTCCAGCATCTCATGTAACGCTGCAATATTCTCAGTTTTCCTGCCTGCATAACATGGTCTTCTTCAAAGAATCTAAAACAAGACAAAATGTGGTTTTATATATTGCTTGTCTAGCGGTACATGTTTCCAGAGAACAACAGGTTGTACACTGGCTTTGAGGATCGCTTTCCCTGGCAGCATGGATTGCTCTTATTTACAGTCAAGCCTGCACTTAGATGTGCAGCAGAATGAAGCAGGATGTGCATGGTGCATTTTTAAACCAACCAACCAAAACAAAAAACCAACCCCCAAAAAATTCGGAAAAAAGAGAGAGCAGTCTAAGCCAGCACAGCTTTATGAGAGGAAAGTCTTGCTTATTAAACCTGATTTCCTTTTATGGCAAAGTAACCTACCTAGCTGATCAAGGGGAGCCAGTTGATGTAACCTTTTGAGATTTCAGTAAAGCTTTCAATACTGCCTCTCATAATATCCTTCTGGATGAACTGTCCATCCCACAGCTGGATAAACGTGTCATGGGATGGGTGAGCAACTGGCTTATGGGTCAGGTGCAAAGGGTGACAGTGACTAGGTGACATGAAACTGGCACCGGTCCCTTAGTGGGGTCCTGGAGGGCTCCACTCTTCGCCCTGTGCTCTTCAACATCTTCAGAAATTAGGACTGCAGGACTGGAAAAGATACTAAGCAAATTTGCAGATGATACAAAACTGAGAGAAGCTGTTGACTCCCTCAAAGGCAGGAAGGCCGGCCAGAGACACCTCAACAAATCAGAGGACTGGGCAATCACCAACCATATGAAGTTCAACAAGGGAAAGTCCCAGGTTCTGCACCTGGGATGGGGCAACCCTGGATCTACAGACTGACTGGGGAATGAGATGCTGGAAAGCAGCACCTGGAAAGGGTCCTGGGGATCCTGGTTGATGGAAAGTTGAATGTGAGTCAGCAGTGCCGTGGCAGCCAGGAAGGCCAACCGTGTCCGGGGGGCATCAGGCCCAGCATCGCCAGCTGGGCAAGGGTGGGGATTGTCCTGCTTTGCTATGCACTGGGGTGGCCTCACCTTGAGTCCTGGGAACAGTCTTGGCCAGCACAAATATAAGAAAGGCATTAAGCTATTAGCTATTGTCCATGCAGGCTATACCGGTGTCACTTGCAGGAGCACTTGGAGGTGGAGGGGGAGAGAAAATCAACATACATTTATACATTTATAATTTTTCCCAGCTTGCAGAGATGCAAATGGCTGCCAGTGTTCCCTCATCCCTTCTCTGTCCTGCTGTCACACACAGGCTGCAGGCATTAGAGCTGTGAGCAGTGGTTGAGAAATTAGCCATGGATCCCTTGACCTTTAGTTCCTGTAAAATCCTCTGGATAATGTAGTCTCCAGTGCTCATGGCCATGATATAACTAATACATATGTTCTTTCTAAGTATGGCAAGAAAACTTTGTCATTCCTTATTTTGCAAAAGAAATAAAACTGGTGAATTCCATGTAATCCTGATGACAGTTTACAAAAGAAAGAAACATTACCCAATGCCTAAATGGAAGAAAAAGCAATACTGTGGTTAGTCGAATACTTTTGTTATTCACAAGTTTCAGCGAATTTCATGAGTCAGGCAGGAGCTGTGAGCCCGAGGTCCCTCCTGTGTGACCCTCCACGTTTGTCTTCTGCAGCAGTGCTGGCAGATCCTGACAGAGTAACTACAGCTGAGATCTCTGGTACTGCTGTATCCCCGGGCTGGCGAGAGCAGGGAAGCAGGGCTCCATCTACCGCTGTGTGGGGAGAAGGCAAAAATAAGCGGGATGGCATTCCTCCGCATGGGAAAGCTACTGGATACCGTGAACTACATGTGCTTTTTTTTGGCTTTTTTGCTTTTTTTATTTTTTTTTTTCTCTTTTTTCTTTTTTTTTCTTTCCCTTGTGGCTTCCAGAGCCGTTCACTTCCAATCCAGTTCCCTGATTGGGACATTGTGCACGTCTGTAGCTGGGGACAGTCCCCACTTGTACATCATGTCATGTGAAGCTGGAGAAAACAGCAGGGAAACAAAGTGCTTACACACACAGAGAGAACTGGAAGCAGAATCAGAAACGAACCCTGATTTCCACTCTGTTTCTCTGGCAGGATGGGGTTCATGCTCCAAAACATGTTGAATACGGAGAGTTCTTGGAGGGCTGCAGGAGCAGTGACAGGGTCAGGATAGTGCACGGTTCCGCGGCTTTTTGCTTGATTTGCCAGTGCTCTGTTTCTGAACTTCCTGTACTTGTATAGCCAGAGATGTGTTTCTTCCATACGTACATATACACAGGCATTTATATGAGAATTGAGCTCCGCATGAGCCATAGGTCGTCTTCTGCCAAGCTTGGGGATACAGTGAGGGGTGTGAGCCCTGAACCCAGGGCTATATGCAAGTTCTGCAAGCAAATTCGGTCCTCAATACTTTCAGCTAAAATCCTACTCTTTGCCTTGCAGACTGTAGCTGAATAGTGGACCAGGTTGTCCAGGGCAGTTGTGGCTGCCCATCCCTGGAAGTGTTCAAGGCCAGGTTGGACAGGGCTTGGGGCAATCTGGTCTAGTGGAAGGTGACCCTGCTGATGGTGGGATTGGTGGACGAGATGGTTTTTAAAGGTCTCTTCCAACACAAACCAGTCTGTGATTCTATACTGAAAACAGAATATTTTCCCCAGCCCTTGATCTTTGCAATCACCTGAATTAATGCCTCTGTGCTGGGTGAGATACTGTTTTATATAGCTGGTACTGCCCAGTTTGAATAACTCCTGAAGGATAATGTGTACAGTGTCGTTCTAGAAAAAACAGATTTTAGGAATTAGAATACTTGGAAAAGGTGCTAATTTTTCTTTGCAAGTGATTTGCTCGTAGTGAGAACCTATCGTTATTCAGTGCTTGCAGGGAACATGAGAAGTGTCTGGATTCTTCAGCTTCCACAAAAAGCTTAACTAGTAGTTCTGCACTGATGGCAGGCAGAGTTTGAGCTTACATTATTTGACTGGGAGAGCTTGTCTTAAGTTACGTGAACAGATGTTTCAGATTTGAGTTCAGCCTGGCAGAAAAGGGAGAACAATCTAGTCCCCTGCATTTCCCATCTTTTGCCTGGGGAAAAAAAAATCAGAAGTGAGTTTCTTATTTTCTTTTTAATTGGATTTTTCTTTACTGTGAAACGGAAATGCAAACTCCTGGAAAGGAGGAGAGGTTCACTTTTATCCAACTCAGTACTTAAAGCTTTTCACCTGTTTGCTCAGCTGCCTTTTACTTGTCAGCATTTTCATGTGTGGAGCTGCAATTATCTCTGAAAAACATTACAAACAGTTAAACCGCCCAAAACCTCCCCCTTGGAAGACATGGTCTGCTTTCCACATTTTGGTGCATTACACAGCCAACCAGCCCTTTGTGTAGTAGCTCGTGTGTTGCAGCAAGAGGAATGTAAAATGCTTCTCCTGCCACAGAGGTTAGGGAGAAGCCCAGGGAAATCTGAAACGGCTTTCAAGAGAAAGAACTGAAAATACATGCCAGAAATCAAGGAATAGATTGCAGATGACAAATACACATCTCCACAGACTATCAGGGAAGAATTTGGTTTGACAATGGCAGTGGAGCCATGGAGCTGTGCTGGATCAGGCTGAACATGGCAGTGAACAAAAATAATTAAGCCAGATAAGCATGCCCAATACTGACTTTTGTGGGAGAATTCATCCGTATATTCAATGGGCAGATCCCACAGACGGCTGGAAGGTGGAAGACCCGCCACTCCTGCTGATACTGCTGTGCAGTTTTTATACCATGCCTGTTGTCTGTAAACCCTGAGGACCTGTTTTAAGGCAGAAGATGGTGTTGCCACCCCCAGTCTGCGACAGGGCAGCAAAATGTTCTGTTGGGGTTGGAGAGCAGCAGGTGGTGACAGTGGAATGACATGTTGTAACAAGCCAATCCTTGGCATATCCCTGTAGGCCTGGAGGAGATCAGATCTGTCATGAGCAGTGGATAAAGAGACAAAAAGTGAGGAGAGCACTTGCACACATCACCCTGGGAGCCATGCAGGGAGGCCATGCTGCCGGGTACTGTGGGCACAGGCTGTCCCACTTCATCTCTTGTGCAGAATGAACTCCCATGTTTGGGTTTAGCCAGTAACCCCAGTGGTTGAGCTGCCGGCTAAACGTGGCAGCATCAACAGCATCTTGGAGGCCATGAAATCTTTGGGACTGGAGGAAGCAGAGCTGAACACCTGTATGTGCTCCTTGGAGCTACCACAGCCAGTGCAGCAGAGCTGTCCCCACATTCAGGGCAACCTGGCCTCGGGTGGGAGCTCTCATGGCAGCATAGGAGCACAGAAGGAGTTGGTTGATTGTAGTCCCTTGTTTATGTGGTAGCAGAGTCAGGCTGTAGGCACAGTGCAGCCCCTAGAAGTTTGCTGCTGCTGCAGCAGTGTTTGTAGCTTAGGTCCTCAGCTTCCCAGGGCTTTCAGTGCTGTGCGATGTGGGAAGTAGCTTGCCCTTTCCTTCGTCACCCCTTTTTCTCACAAAGTGTCTGCTGAATTCTGCCAAATTAATAATTTGTTCAACTCTCTCACACTGCAGCCCGTGGTGACGCATCCCATTAACAACAGCAGGTTTGAGTAAGGCTGGGAGTTCCCCAGGTCTCAAGAGAAGACTGGAATTGTCCTGGTTGCTGTGCCTGGGGAGAGCGTGAGGGTGATGGGAGATGGGGATCTGCAGGGCGCAGTGAGTGGTCTGAAGTTGCATCTAGAATAGTTGAACCATGACATTTTCTCTTGACAGAAGTGGTGAAAGGCCACAGATGCTTCCTTTCCATGACTCAGAAACTTGCAAATCTTCTTTGATTCACACCTTATAAGTAAAATTAGCTTGTGCCTCGCTGCTGCCAAACTCTTTCAAAGCAAAGATACTTGTACAAAGGAATTCAGCAACAGAAATGCAATTCACTTGTGGATCAGATTACTGTTATTTCTGACTGGAAGCGGCACCAGAAATACTTGCAGGGATTTCCACTTTGCGTTTGAAAAGATCTGCATATTGTTGGTAGAAAAATAGCTATTTGGGAGGGTAATTCACATAGGTTAGGGGACAGGGAGGGGAGTGAGCCCCATGAGGCTGCTGCAGTGATGAGTACAAGAGGTCAGCTTTGCACTATAATGTTCAGTCACTTTTAAACAGGGATCTTCAGCTGTTGTTATCGGGAATGTTGTGACGTGAGCTGCAATTACTGCTGCTCAGGAGGACATTTCCAGCCCCAGGTCTGAGCTTTCACCCAGCACATGGGTCTTTATGCTGCTTCTGCCTAGGCATCCCAGAGAGCTGTCAGACATATTCCTGCACGTGGGCACTCTTTGGGTGAGACTTAATGAAGGGAAGGATTTTGTTGAGTCTTAAGGCAGCAATTGTTTGTGACACTGATGAATGTGATATTACCTTGAAATATGAACTCACCATCAGCTGGGAGCATCACTCAAGAAAAAATTTGGCACTTAAAATCCATGTTGCTCATGGTCTATATTTTGCAGCCAGCTGTAAGTGAAGCCTCAGTTCCTGTGATGATGCTCTTGGGGATGGAGCCCGATGGCATCCGCAGAGTGGGGCGTGGAGGCCGATGGACCCCCGCAGCCACAGAGGGGGGGTTCCAGCCCCCTGTGCCCATCTGCCCATGGACAGCGACAGCAGAACATCATGGTCCCCTCCAAATGCCAGCACGGAGCAGAGGTCTCCAGCAGGGTTAGCTGCCTGGGACAGCCAAGAACAGCCGTGAGCTGTGGACTTCTAATGCAGAAACTCGTTTGCTCGTAATCTACGGGGGTGAGTTTTAGAATAAAGCCAAGAGTGCTCTGATCATAGCTTGAAATACTGATATAAATGGTGGAAGGAATGGATGTCTGTAGTATAATGCAGAGGTATATAATATCTGTAGTATAATATATATAATACACATGCAGACATTTTTCTTCCTGGCACACCAAGAGTTTTAAACCAAATGAGTACAAAAGCGATTTACTTAAGAAAAAGTTAGGCACCTTGCATTGGAAATAGAACTGGTTATATTACTTTACCCCAAAATAATATACTTGATATCTTTGGGTGTCAAGTGAAGCCTTGCTAAACAACGACACGTTTTTGTGGCCATCTTGGCCAGGTTTGTTCTTTCTGCTTGATAAACTGTGCACAGAGAAGTGTATCTCCAAGGAGTGAATTTTTTTGCCCTTTGGAAATGTGTGTGAAAGGGACAGCAGCATATGGACTTGGCATGCCCCAGGCATGGCTGTGGGAGCCTGGGAACATTTCGTGCCTGCAGCAAGTGTAGGAAGAAGGGAGGAGGAGAGTGGAGCAAGTGACTGCAATGAACTGTGTGGTGATGGCGATGAGTTACGATCTGCAAGCAGGAGCAGCCGGAGGGGCCCAGCCGTGACCTAGTCTGCATCACAGCTGAGGTGAGGAACAGGCCTCGTACCATGCCCCTTCCTTCCACCACCCCTTCCCTCATGGGTCACAGCAGAATTGGGAGATTCTCATGAAGAGCCACAGGCAACATCTGGACCACAGAGTGCAGATAAAATTGCTGGCCAGAGCAAAATCAAGCCAGGTGCTGAAGGAAGGGACAGAAGAGAGGCTGGCTTTGGAAGCACAGCTCTGTCAGCAGAGACTTCAGTTGTGAGTGGAGGGAGAAGCATGCCATGGCTTTTCCAAATGTACCACCATAAGATGCTTTTATGGATCAGAAACTCCAAATGTTGTACAGAACAATAAACTAAAAATAAAACCATAGAACTCTTGCTCAAATTGCAGGTGAGCACAGGGCAGGTGAGCATACCACAGGCAGATGGGCACACACAGCACACATATACAGAAAGCCTGAAAGAGGCTGCACGTGGCCGTATCCTGCACAGCAAGTCTGCAGCACATTGCCTGAGGCAGAAGCAGAGGAATTGCTGCTTGCAGCTGTAATGGCAGTGCATTTGGTCTCTCATTCTGGATCTTGGAGAACAACCCCCTCAACTTGTAAATAACATGTACAGTTAAATAGAGTGTGTTTTCCTCTGCCCGAAATGTGTGATGCACCCCAGAGGGGTCAAGTGAAAGGTTCATGTGCCTTTCGGTAGGTGTTGTTGCCCATCTTAACAGAAGATGTTCTGATTCACTTACAAGATGTGCTGATAGAGGCTGGGCCTGTGTCCCACTCTGACACCCTGAGCTGGTGTTGACACCTTGAGCAGGAGATGCTTTTACTCCCTCACTTTTTAATGTTGGTGTCTCCCTCATTTGCTTGGAGCAGCAGCAGCACTGGTCTGGCACCACTGCCAGACATGCCTGCATGAAGGACCAGGTGACACTACGCCGTTGCCTCTCATAGTTTCTCTTGGACTGTGTCTTGTATGTGTTCATGCACTAGGGATGGTTAGTGATGGTTCCCATGCCCTGGCACTCAGTATCACATCTCTTTTTTGTGAAATGATGCTGATTTGCAGATGCACAATCTCTTCCCAGACCTATGCCTGCCCCAGTAACTGCTGGGAACCCCAAAAGCCCTGGCAGAGGTGCCAGAACTCCCCTGAGTGCAAAGCGTGCCAGGCAACTGCAGTGCTTGCTCATGGAGCAGGGAGAAGCATGAATGGGAGCAGATTTTAGGGTTATTTTAGTCAAGAAAATTCAGGGATGTTAATTGCTGAGTTGTCATCAATTTCAGTGACTGCAGAACCCAATTAGCCTCTAATTTTAGTTTCATGCTAATGCCATTGTCAGCTCTTTCTGTAGAGCAGGTGAGGCAGTTTCAGACGTGGCTCCACAGCTGCTTTGTGCGGGTGGCTGGTTCCTAGAACCTGACACCCAGCAGGGAAATCGGGGCAGCATTTGGAAATGCTTTGAAAGGCCCTGGGATTTTTATACAATTTTTTTTATTGCCCACTGCTGCCACACAGACATGGCTCACATGGGCACCAGCCCTCATCAGGCACAATTTTCCCTTGGCTGACTCCCCACCTGCCAAAAGATAAGGCTCAACAGAGGGCTCATTCACTCAGATCTGAAGGGGAGAGGCTGCTAATTGCAGGATGCCATAGGCATGCACCCTATACCTGTGACCAGCAAGGAAGGACTGGAGTGTTCTTCAGGCAGTGGCCACCTGTCGCTCCCTGGGACATGCTGGGAAGGATGGTCAGCTGTGTCCCACTGCTGCTGGCATGGTCTGAGTGCAGCTGGAGGCTCTCCTGGACATGTGTGCTGTGCTCTGCACACCCCTGCTCTGGGCAGCAGCACGGCTGCAGCAGCACTGACATCAGCCTGCCCAGAATTCATCAGCACTGTCAAGGGTGGGAACTCCAACTGTGACTGCACCTCGTGGCATTCTTCTGCTTGCAGGTATTTCTGCACAGCTCTGGTCTCCCCATGTTATTCCTCATGGATCTTGAACTGGTGTAAAAGTGGTGCGTGACAGGGTAGCCTGGGGTGTCTGGGCACAGTTGGGTTTGGAGCACAGCAGGGAGGTTGGTTCTTTTCTGGAAAATACCAAACACATAGATGGGGACAAATGAGAGATGAGTGCCAACATCCGTGCCAGGAGCTCAGCACTTTATCCAGTGGAGCCATGGGATGGGAAAAATGTCCATAGGATGTAGAAGTTTATTTAAATATGTATTTAATGTTAATGAGTGGACCCGCAGCACAGGCTTTCTGGCTTGGAAGCCAGTTGCTGACATAGAGCAGCTGAGCTTTATTTGCAGAGAATTGTTGTTCTCCAGTGGATTTGCAGGTGCAACACAGTGACATGTTAACTGTTTAGGCTTCCCTGTTGTGCTCTCAGCCATCCTGGAGGATACACAAGGGCTGGAGGATGACTGGAATGCCATAACGAGTTTTCCACAAAGAAACTCAGTGAAGCTTCAGAAATCTCCACTGGCTCATGCTGCTTCTGAGACATGTCCAAACTGATGGTCACAATGGGTCCTTACAGTTCCTTTTGAAGGTCTGAAGGTTTTGTTTTCCAGCTGAAGAGCTTTTCTGGGCATTATTTGTGCTGGACTAGTCTTCAAATAAAACTGTTGCTAAGAACTGACAACAGAGTAGGTATGACAGCCCTGTCAAGGAATGGATAATCTCCCATCTTTAAATACACTTTCTATTAATGTTGGCAGTGTAGACTTCTCAGGATTTTACCTGCTATCCCAGACTAACACTTCAAAAGTGCCACCAAGGAAACTTCTCTGAGTATCTCTTTCTATTTCAAAACTTCTTAACTGCATAATGTGAGTTGGCGGATACATTGCTGCCTGTTGAAGCTCACAGTTGAAGAATGTTCAAAAGGAAAAGAAAATATTTGGAAAGTATTTTTTTACTATCAAACAGATCTGGGAATTGTTCTTGCAGCTTAATTTTTCATGGTTAGTTTATTTTTCATGTTTATCAGAATGTTTCAGTTCATACCTCAATCTCTGCAAGTGTCAGGGTCCCCTGGAGGGGCCAGCAGCTCTGTGTGCCCCTGGATCAGCTGGCAGACATCTGCCTTGTGTTAGGAGAAATATGATCTTCCCGCTGGCTTGGACCCACGGATGGGGGTGGGAACACTATGAAACTGCTGCTTAAACCAACACATAACCCAGCATTTCAGAATAAATAAGCAAAATATACAATGAAATAAGTTGCCTGCATTTTCTCAGCAAAAAAGATGGGCATTTTCGGGAAAAAATGATGGTTTTCCACACCCTTTTATAGAAGCTGCTGTGGATGTCAGGTTGGTTGCTATCTGTGGGATTGGCTGCTGGGGACTGGGCCACAGAGGGATGGTGGAGACTGCCTTGGTTTTACCATCTGACTCCAGATCTGGCTTCTGGCTTTCTCTGACACTGCCAGTGCAAGCACTAGGGCCTGGCTGAAGTTAATTGAATTAAATGGGACACTTGCCAGGGACACCAGTTATCTCCTGCAGTCATTAGAACAAGAATGGTGTAAGGATTAGCTCTTGTTTGCTGTCTCAGGTGTTAGTGGACATGTTAGCATGACAGCTTAACAGCTGACATGTTAAGGTCTTGTCAGCAGCAACATGTTCTGGAAGAGACAGCAGCCTCTTTAGCTGATAATACCCCTATCATTTTTTTTTAAATGCAGGTATTCCTCATTGGAGTAATTTTATTTTAGTCCTCACTTTGAATAGTTTAGTGAGTTTCATTTCATCTCTCTTTTCAGGGGGTCAGCAAATATAAAAGACAGATACTCTCACCCTTCTGACTGGCAACACTTCCCAAAGACTCGCTCTCCAGCCCTTGGAGCCTGCTTCACCAGCTCCAGGAGCAGGGCCATGGTGTGGGGTGAGTGATGCAGAGGAGTCACTGGTTCTGGGTGTTGCTAGTATCACATGAATTCTGCAGTGGGGGAGGAAGGACCTGGGCTTTTGACTTCTGAAGGATATTGCTCTGATAAATAAAGAAAAGATTTAACTACTGCAGGAAAGCGTGGAGATTTGCTCTTTGGTATTCTGGATGAGAACTTCTGGTCCTGAAGGTCTGTACAAGGAAGGAGGAGCCATTGCTACTGAGGAAGCAATGGGCACATGCCCATGTCTCACCTGCAGTGGTGCCCACATCCCATGTGCCCACGTCCCAGCCGAAGCAGTGCCTGTGTCCCACCCATGGCAGCGCCTGCTCCCCACGTGCCCATGTCCCCTCTGCAGCAGTGCCCATGTTCCAAATGCCTGTGTCCCACCCACAGTGGTGTGTGCTCTTGGTGGCTCACCTAGAAGTGAAGTGCTGCTGCTTCCTGGAGCTGGGGAGCACTAATAAACAAGGAAAACTGATGACGAAGTGCTTCAAGACCTGCTGAGCTCAGACATCTCCCCTGTGCACAGTGTAGCAGGGGTGGGATTGCAGCCTCTGTACGGGGGGCTTGAGAGGTGCCTGGGCAGCAGAGCAGCCATCTCTGCAACCGGACAGCCTCCAGTCCCGCTGGATGTTGCCACATGAAGCCTCTGGGTGAGTCTTGCCCTGTGCACGGCTGATGGGGAGGTTCTGCCAGAGCCACAGGAGCTGTGGCTGATCCATGCTGGGCTGGGCCCTCGGTGGGTGAGAACAGGCAGCACAGCAAACCTCGACCTTGGCTTATTCATGGATTCATCCTCCCATAACCCCCTTGTTACAGGCAGGCTCTGTGGTGATGCTGCTAGTCCATGCTCCACACAGCCCCTCTGCACACTCTGGCTGCTGAGAAAGGCCCCTTGCTTTGGGGAGTCATTTTAAACTCTCTTTGAGGGGTCTTAAAAATTGCTGAACTTTCAAACTAAATTCTTGTGATTGAGTATTTATTGTTGAACTCAGCATGAAATGTAAAACAAAGCCTAAAACCAGGGATGCTTTTGATTTTAGAGTAAATGCTGACAGCATTTTTACTATAGACAGTATATTAGTAGTGAATGCTTAAAATTATTCTGGTATTTTGTGTCCTCAGCTATTTTTCTCTCTACTTTGGTTAGCCGTAGAGTCTGTGTTGGAATGAGTAACATGCAGAGATCTGAGCCTTATGACAAGCTCAGCCTAGACTGCTTTAAGACACATTAGTGTAGGGATTTTCTGGCAGTGCCGTGGGGTCAGAGCCGCATTATGGCCATTACATGTCAGAAGAATGGCTGATGCGTTCCTTCATGCTCGCAAGACTATGATGGAGTCAACTTTCACCTGGTTGGAGCCTGCCAAGATCACCAATTTGAGTCCCTTCTGCCATTGGAAAATTGTTCATTTTCATGGATAAGTCAGAATTAATGTTGTGTGGTGGTGAGAGTGCGGGTCAGTGCAGGGTCAGTGAAGTGCTGACGGGCACTCTCCGGGGCTACCAGCCATGACCTTGGCACAGACTGCCAGGGCCAGAGCTGGTGCCAAGGCACAGCTGTTAATATCTCCTACACTCTGCAGTAGTATCAAGAAATGTAAATATACAGGACTTGGGCAAATAAAAAAAATCCACAAAATGCCTTTTGTTCTCTTTAACAGAGTCACATCAATGTTTCTTTAATGTAAAATGTCCATGGAGCTTTGCTGCTTCCACAGTGAAGTGCATTCCAAGCAGTAACTGCAATAACTAGTAGATAGAATTATAAGGCATGGGGGCAGAGCTGGGCTCCCACTTTCCTGCAGCAAAGGCACTGCTAGGTGCAGCTCTGAAAGTTGGCACTGATGCACTTGCACTGCACAACCATCACTTTCTCAAATAGATATGTCACTTATATTTTCCTTAATTAAAATTTCAGCTATTCCTGCCTCTTCACATGCCTCTCTGCACATGTGTCTGACCCTGACTGCTGCCGTGTTTGGAGCTGTGTGGCGGCTGTTGTCAGAACCCAGGAATGCAGCCTCAGGAACAGAACCCTGCGCAGGCAAACTTGGCAGAACCTGGGCAGTGTCTGGAGCAGCAGTTAGGAATCTGGGATTGCGAGCTGACCGCACTGTTATTGACTGGTCTTGCATTCCCAAGAGGACAAATCAGGGCCTTGATTGCCAGGTTTGCAGTTTAAAAAAGCCTTTGCTTTAATGAATGTACAGCCTAAGTGTCATTGTTCCCTTCTCCATTCTGGGTTGTTTTTCAGAAAACAAGACCAGTTTAGGAAATTTAAATCTCTCCTAAAATAGAAATTTTATCTAGAGAAGTCCCTCTGTGCTTCCATTCTTAGTATAAACCAAATCTATTTACTTCTGTAGTTGAAATTGCATTACTAAAGATGAACATAAAGTTTCTTTAATGTTGTTTGATGTTTTTTGTCTGGTTTTGAAAGGAAGTTGGGATTATGTGACCATCTTGTGGCTGTAACAGTTGTCAGTTCATTTAAATTAATATTTTAGTTTCTTATTTATTATCGCAGAGTTTATCGATTTGTTAGGAGGAATACCCAAATTTGTGATGCTGAGAAGGAAAAGCTGCAGCATGAGCCCACCTGGAATTCTTGGCATAGGAGAAATGCACTGGGAGCAGCCATGGACGGGCAGGTTCACCAGCACTCCAGTCTGTCCGCCTGTGTGTCTATTTGTGTGTCTCATGATTTTCACGTTGCTTTTCGTATCCTGATGCAACTGAGAAGTCAGCCTTTTTTTAGAAAAGTGCGGAATCTAATGAGCAGTGTGTTTGAAAACCTCAGCTGTTCCCAGGACACAGGTGAGTGAAACAAACCTGGCACAAGCAGGTGACATGTGGAGATGGGCATCTTGGAAAGAAAACATCAAAGGAATCACACAGTGATCTGGGGTGGGCAATTCACAGGGCCAGGGAGCTGGAGACTTGTACAAAGCCACCTTGTTCTTCGCTTGGTGCCAGTGGGCTTCAGTTCACGAAGAAAGTAGCTGGAAAAATTACCCAGAAATAGTTGACCTTTCAAAAGGCCTCTAACATACAATTACCTGATGTTCACTGAAGTGGTTCACGTGCTTCCCACTCTAAATTATTTTCTAGGTTCACCCATGTGTGAAAAGGGGTCTGATTTTATGGAGGAGGGCAATGCAGGAAAGAAACTTCAGAAAGGAGAGAAATACGCCAGGAAATTTTACAAGTTGTTTGCTTCAAGGGAAGAAAAGGGCAAGTAGGTGCAGCCACCTCAAAGTCGCCTTTTGACTTTGAACTTTAAAAGAAAGGAACATGGGAGAACTCTGAGGTATCGACAGCACTCGACAGAAGCTGTTCCATGGAGAAAGGTAGGAAATTTAGGATCCAGTGGAATTTGCTTTCTTAACCAGATGACAAGTTCTTTTTTTTCCCCCAGTACAACAAAATTATTACAACCCCCATTTTCCTTGCTGCCTTTTCTTCTGCCCTGGGTTGTTTGGTACAGGAGATCTCTTGCCTGTGTGGCCACCAGTGCTCACGCCAGGGGCTGGCCATGCCCCCTCTGCAGAGTTTCAGCTCTGACCCTGGACCAAAGCAAGCAAGTTATCTGGGGCTGCAATCTCTAGTGGGCTTTAGGCAAAATACTTTCCTAAGGAAATGATTTCTATGGTTGGCACAAAAGTGCCTCCACCGTGCACCTTTCCAGTGGCAGCTGTGCCCAGGTGCACACAGCAGTCTGGCTTCTATTGTTCAGCGTTCTCTTCACTGCCCCCTGCTCCAACCTCCCAGCAACGTGGGGAAAGGGGGGCAGAGACCACGTCCCACGGGGGTAAACAGCAGCATTCAAAAGCCCAAAGACTGTTTGAAACCAGGGAATGAGATTTCCACATGTGACGAGAGAGCACACTGGGCAATAGAAACTATATTTGTATGGAAGAAAATTATTTTAAATAAGCTTGGAACTTAAAGACTTTCACGAACGAAAGCAAGTGACAGTCCTCTCCCCCACCTGCAATATCTGACAAAACAAAGTCCCTGAGACAGGTCAGACAGACAAGAACATCAACATTGCAGTTGTAGCACTGAAGCACTTTTGATTTGGTCAAGTATCTAAGTGTCTTTGTAGGGAAAAAACACCAAAGTTTAACTTTGGATCCAAAGCATTAGACTTGCAATTCCACAGAATATTGTGACTTTGGAAATGTTCTATTGTTTTTCAATATGAGCTCATGAACCTGGAATGAAATTGTCCTTTGGGGACAAAAGAAAACAGATGAAAAATAAATGCTCATGTCAGGTCTGGAGACCAAGGGGGTCCTGAGCCATGGTCTTTAATATGTTTCTTTTCCATCAAGTTCAGGAGCAACTTTGAGTAGGATTTGCTACAGTTGAGGGAGACAGAAAAAAAAATAATATTAAAAATAAAAGAAACCTGAATAAGATTTTTCAAAAAGTAATTTATTTTCCTATATAAGACATCTAGATCCAAAAGTGAATGGTGAGTCAGGAGTGCACTCGGGCATATGGTTCCAGCAGCAGCTCCTAGGCTCCTCTCTGACTGTGTCTCTGCTGGAAGGCAGGTCAACTTGAGCTCACAGCAGCATAAATGTGGGATGATGCAGAGCTCCTCAGGCTTCTGCCTCCTCCTTTTGGAGGCCACACAATGTGCACGCCGTGTTCCTGAATTCATGCCTCTTCTGGCAATTTGTTTGCCTGATCCTTAAATTTCTGTGTTCAGCTTGGTCTACACCAGTGCCCAGAGCTCTGCCAAGCTGCCAGCAGCTTGCTGAGATCATGGACTGGTGCCTCAGCTTCCCTCAGAGACTGCGCCCACGTCTCTGCCTTCCTGTGGCTGCCGGCTGATCCCAAAGGAGCTGAGGAGCTGCCATGAGGGTGTCAGGAGTGCAGCCGCACACAACTGCACTCCCCATGTTCCAAGGGCAGTGTGCTGAGGAGAGACTGAAAGATGTGAGAGTTTCTCCTGGAGCCTGCTTTTAACTCTCCATGGTCCTGTTTGGGAACAGGCTGTAGTCACTACGTGCCTTTAGCTTGAACTTGCACTTCATCAGTCTGGGAGGAAGAATGGAAGAAATGTCCTGAGAGGAAATTCCATTTATGTCTTCTGCCACCTGCTAATGACATACGTGAGCTGCTGCGTGCCAGTAGCCGATGGCAAAGATAACATCACTGGAGAAAATTGTGCAGTGCTGAAAATGAGACTCGTGTTCCAGATGACCCGATAGTTCAGCGCCTGCCGGGGCTGGGTATGGGGCCAAGCTCTGGTCACCAACACTCACATAGACACATGCAGTGTGATGGCCTTGCTGGAATCCCAGAAATTAAATTTTTTAGGGCAGGCAAAAGGACAAAAGCTGAAGAGCTTCTATTCACATCCAGCCCCAAATCAGGCTTTGCTGCATATACCTTCAGCATAATGGAGGCTGACAGGTGGGAACAGCTGTCAAAGTGCCCGGTGAAGCTGCTGGTCTGAAAACTGACATAATGGCAGTGTAGACATGGTGGGCAGCTCTTCAAAAGTAAACATCCGTTTACAGTAGGATCGTAGAAACTTTTGAGGCACTCAACAGCAAGATCCTTGTTGCTTTTCACCCTCGTGCCACCTGGAGTTTTTGCTCAATGAGGCAATTCATGATGTTTTGTGTGAATCGAGAGGTAATCCTGAGCAACTACTTAAATAGCCCTAATTATGTTTAGAGAAGGCTGGTCCCTGAAAGCAGCTAGGATCTGTGAATAAATATATTGTCACAGGTGACCACCTGATCTATGCATATGGATCTAAAAAAAAAAGCCACTTTGCTAAGCTTAAATACCTCAAAGTGAAGCTGAGCAGACACCAGACGCCAGCAGCTGTGCCTGCCCAAAGCAGCATCGTGTGGGGCTCAGCAGGGGGAGCGTGGCACGGGGCCTTGTGACCACAGCACATCCCGCTAGCCCGAAGTGTCCTCCTGAGGGGACCAGGGCCTCTAAATACCAGCCTCTAAATACCCCATGGACAGAGAAAGGTAAAGGGACTGGGCCTCCTGAATGGGTGATGAACAAGCCCAGATGCTTACCTTGCTTAATCCTTGGGCAAACATGCTCAGTGTCTGCTGAGTCCAGCAGCTGATCCCACCTGCACCAGCACCGACCCCACCTGTGCCAGCACTGCCCCACACAGCTGGCCCGGGGCTCCCAGGGAACAGAGGGTGCCTTCTCCCAGCCCTGGGCTCCCAGCCCTGGGCTCCCAGGGAACAGAGGGCACCTGCTCCCAGCCCAAAGCTCCCTGGGAATGGAGAGCGCCCACTCCCCACCTGGAGTTCCCAGGGGACAGTGGGCTTCCAGCTTGGCCCTTAGCAGTCAGAATTTTTGGAAGAGAAAGCCTGTGACAGAGAGGACAAATGTGAAGCTGTTGAACATGTTCAGCCCTTCAGCACAGGGGTTGAAGAGTTCACAGTGACAGCTGGGATAAGGCCAAGCCTGGTAGCGGGCCCCAAGCTGCCACTGCCCCACTGGCCTCCCCCTCCTCCTGCAGTGAGCACCCAGCTGCCTCACCCCACCATTAACCACATCTAGCTTTAGCACAACTTAACAGCACAGAATTATAATATCCTATGACATGGAAATAGGTCAGAAACAAACTCTGTGCTTTTCTGTATTAACCTGGTGGTTCTTTTAACAGCTAGGAAAAAATTCTTAATATTCATGGTAATCAGTCATGTTTCCTTCCTTTTTGTTCTGTTTTGATCACTGATTGCTTTCAGCACTCTCATGCATGGCCACAGGAGGAGTCAAGCACTCTAGGAGCTGGCACCGCATGGTAAGATTAAGAGCTTTTTCCAAGGAAAAAGCTCTATGGAGGAGGATTGCTGTTGATGCTTGTACTGCCATCAGCGCCAGCTCCAGGGATCATAGGCAAAACTTCCTGGTAGCAAGCTTTTAAAGAGATTTTAAAAGTGATTTTACAGAATTGTTTTAGGGTGATTATGGAATTATAACTGAGATAACTTAGGAAAGAAATATGAGGGGAAGGGAAAAACATTATATTCATTCAAATAATAATAAGGTGGGAATGAGAACAAAGGCCAGTTTTAGAGAAATAGTAATATGTACCAGAGAGATGAAGGACTGTCACAAATCCCCTTGATGATCAGAGTTTGTCAGGGTGTTCAGTTGCAGCAGCCCCTGCACATGGAGAAGATGTGGGCTATGGGAGTAGATGGGGCTGATTGCAGGTGGTTGTGGAGCTTTGCTGATCTGTGTCACACAGGTGCCACTCGTGGCACGGAGCTTTTCACAGCCTTGAGATCTCACTGCTTACGGCTTGAAGCAACCAGCATCACCTCAGGCTATAGGGAGAAAAATTTCATTGAACCACATTGCCTCTCTGCTAGACAAACCACAGAAAGATAACTCACTCCCAGATGTCAGGGTTTTCCTGACACCTTCCAAACAATTGCTGCATTTCATGCTTGAACGCCTATCGGTGAATTTCCAGTACAAAATGTAAACAGAGACAACTAGAAATCAACATGTCTGGTGTTTCCTTTGCACCTCCCCAGAGAGGAGGGCTGTTGGCACCATATATTTAGTCCCTCAGCACCAGCAGACACAGGTCAGCGACAAGACAGGTGAAAGAATAAGGCCTGAGGTCAGTAGATGCCCAGTACAGCCACTGAAGCTCCTGCTGAGTGCTGCTGCTCTTAAGGAAACAAAACTCCTGCCTGGTAGTAAACATCTTCAGTTACCTCACAGAAAAATTTAAAAAGCCAAACAACAACCACCTAGTCAAGTCTTTAGGGTGGAAAAATATCTAAAATCAAGATGAGATGGACATGGCATGTCTCCTGCCTGGAATTCCTGGAAGCATTTGTTGGTGGCATGCCTGGTCATGTAGTGCTGGCTGGACACGGGGTCAGGACCGTACTCTTCACCCATCAGCCTGATCCCTGTCTCCTTTGGCTGAAGGAGATGCAGGTGCAGCCTGGGTGGGACAACTGCCAGGTGCTAGGAAAGATCACTTATGCCCATAGGTCACTTCTCTAGAAAGGCGTACCTTGTTCCAGGGGTGTTACAGCCCTCCCCAGTGCTCTGGGACCTCAAGGGGGTTGAGAAAGCCCATGGAGCAAATAAGGTGAATGGCACCAGACTTTCTGGGGGAATCAATTTTGATGCATGTTGCCCACCATAATTCAGAGCCACTCTTTGCAGTGAGGCAGTACAGGCAGGCAGAGCAGTGTTCATGTGCAGGATGGTGCAGGTCCCTTTGCTGTGCTACAGCTGAAGCCCATAACATGGAGAAAGAGAACCTAAGTCGCAGGGCTGAGCAGGCAGGGTCAGATTCTGCCAGAGTTTTGACTCAACTAGACAGACTGTACTTTTCAAGTAGCAGAACTTAAGCTTTTTGCGTTTCAGCTTTACAAATGCTAGCCAGTGGTTTTGCCACTTTTCATCTATTAAACTTCTTGGATTTATTCATGTTCCATCCAGAGTTCCATCCATTAAACCGTAATTTTTCTGTCTTTCCTCACTTGTAAGTGGAGGAGGTCACCTGCAGAGAGGCTGGTTCAGAGGACAGTGGTAGTAGCCATGGAGTGCCCTGTCCAGTGAAGTCTCAAATGAAAGATAGGATGGCTCTGAAAAGCATGATAAAGTCTTTGAAAATTAAGATAATACCAGTGCAGGCCCATGCCTGCTGCTAGTGTGTGAGATCCAGAAGTGCTGCTGCTGAACGCATTTCCATGCCAGGAACGTGCACCAGCTGCTATGGAGGCAGATCAGTCCTTCAGCTGATCCTACAGCATGGGTTCTGGACTCCTCCAGTTCTTGGACTCTTTCACCTCTGCATCTCCAGGATTTCTTCAGCATGGTCATTAACAGCTCGCACATACCTGCCACACCTTCAGCACACGCCTCTGCATTCCTCGCCCTGCTCCAAGACATGCTTTGTTCATGGACTCAGCTCTCGGAGCTCACACTCACTGTGTGATTCACATGGGATCAAGTTATATGGAGTGCTGGCAAGTTGTGGTCATGATGGATTTAGCCCTGTCCTTGAAAGAACAGATCTTGTCACCTAACCAGTACTTTTGGGAAGTATTTTACAATTTACATTAAAAAAAAATGGTACTGGAAATACCTTATCTGTAGTGACAATCTCTGGACCTCAGCACACATAGAAATCCAGCGATATCCATTGTTTTACAAGCTTTTGTCTGTTCTATGACCTGTGACCAGAGTTCACAAGCTTTTTCCCAGCCTCTGCTCAGCTTATAAAGCTTTTCCTGCCATCTATCACATTTGCCAAGTCTCCAATCTCTGAGTGCTGCTGGTATGTACAGCTCTCAGAGCTGTTGGGACAGACAGCTCTGTGTGCAGGGATGCAGTACCTGGGAGGTCTGACGGAACAAGCTGAGGGCCCCAGCACCTGACCCTGGAGAGTGCCTGGACTCTGAAGTAGGCACAGGCCAGATGGAAAATGATCCCACCTTCCCCCTTTCTCATCGTTCTTCTTACATGGCACAGCAAATCAAAACCTCAGGCCAGCACAACTCCTACTGTTGCTTGCTCTGCAGTCTAGGGAAAAAAAAAAAAAAAAAGAAAACCAGCTTCTCATTTCCACACAAGTAGGAACCAGTAGTGGCTGGCAAATTTCTAGACTTGGCCAAGTGAAAGATCTGACTCCTTGCTTAATATTAAAAAACTCAGCTTAGGCTGATTTCGGTTTCCATTTTTTTATTCTACTCTCAAATTTTATGTCTTTATTTTTAGTTTAATCCTTCATTTTTGAGGTTACATAACTGCTTCTCAAATAGCTCTGTCTTTCAACTAGACTTATGAGCTGTTTACCTAACATGTTACCTGATAATAATTAAAATGATAATGTGGTCTGGGAAAAAAAACCTAAGAAGTGATATCTGAGAAGTGTTTGTGAATTTGTACAGTAGAGGAGGTGTCCCCAGGCTCTGGGTGGGAAAGATGCCTCACAGATTACCCTCAGTTTCCCCCAGTCCCCTTTCTGAATATGCAAGTTGGTGTATAGATAGAGAACTTGTTCATGGTAAAAAAGATGTTGCTGACAGCTTCACTTTAGGTGCTGTGCAAAAGAGCTTCATTTAGGAGAGCTGCCCAGGAAAAGGGATGGAAACACCCAGGAGTCAGGGGCTCTGGGAAGAGAAGCCTCTGTTGACATCAGCGTGAGGGTGTGCAGGTCAGGGGCTCTGCCAGCCCTCTCAAGGGAAGGATGGCCTGGTGCTAGCAAAGGGCTGTTCTCTGGGACTGATCCCAACCCACACCTGCTTTGAGGCTGTGGATTCCTTTTGTTGGCTCCCTGCACTACTGTTTTCATTTAGTAAACTGACACACCTTAAGAGGTGATATTGCTCCTGACTGCCACAGAAACTCTTTGACCACACATCAGCGCAAGGCTTTCCCACTCTCTCAGTTTTATTTTCTACTCTGAGCTCTGCAGTCTCGCACCCATACTATGCTGACATACACAAAACTGCACTTTAAAAGTGGATACTCTGTGACCATCACAAAAAATCCCTCCTTCTAGTATTTTTCAGTCCCCAGAACACAGGCCTTAACAAAGGGAACATATTCCCTACTGATGTGCCAGACAAAAGTTCATGGCTTTGTCTTGCTGAAAATGAAGTCTTGATTATTCATGCAGTTCTCAGTGAGTCATTCCACACCCTTGAATTATCACTGACAGATGTGAAATGCCTTCTGCTGAATTCCTACTCCAAGGAACCTTTTGCATGACTGGTTTGTCAGTGAATGCAAGCAGACTCATGATTTACAGTGCTTCATCATCATGGCATGTGTAACACCGAACACGATGACTAGGGAAACCAAACCCACCTATTTTTGGTCATAGATTCAGAGCCCGCAAAATCTGCCAGCAGCCGCACAAGAGGTGTTCACACAGGGCCGGTGTGTGCACAGGGAAACAGATGCAGAGCCAGTGGTCAACCCTTGGACTCATGTTTAGAAAACATCGGCTTTGTTTGTTTTACATGTTTATAATTGTCTCTGGCTATATTATCATTTGTGAATTTCCACAGTAGCTTTCAAAGTAATGTTGGTTTGTCTGGATAGTAACATTGCTAAAAAGCACTTAAAATGTCAAATATAAGAACAGTTGTTTGCTTTTTCTCGCTACTACAGCCTAACAGAGATGTGAATCATGAGCCATATTGCTACAGCTTCTGAAATCAAAGAAAAGCCAAATAATGTATAGCCCAGCACAGACATATTCCCTAATGACACAGAAGTGTGGTGCTTCCATTTTATAGAAGAAAAGGAGGATACATGATAAGAGGTTAGTGCCAACTTCTCACTTCCTAGGTGGTGGCTGCAGTTTTGTATGGACAATCTGTTCCTTCCATGCATTGCTCAGAGTTGGATCCTACTCAGAAACCCCTTCTCTGCCCCAGTGGAACAGAGGGTTATGTCACCTTCATGTGGAACCATGTTCAACTGGAATGTCACAGATTTGCCTCTGGGGCCAACCTGAGCTGCAGCAGAGCGTGGAGAAGACAGGTTTCAGGTAAGACAGCACATGCAGTTTGCACGCTTGTGAGGTTTGCTGACAGCAGACTTCCATGTGGAAGTCACACCAGTGATGAATATATTCCAAAGGGAATTAATGAGGCACTTTCTGTGTGGGCTCCCATGCCTGCAGGGGGGCAGCTATGGAGATAGGTATCTGGTGTCTCGGTTGTTCAAGAGGATTTTCCCACAGCTCACCTGGACTCAGGTGGTGGGCTTGGAGACTCCATTGCCCATCACACTGTATCCTCTGAGGCACTGTCTGCAGAAACTAACACAGTAGCCAGGTCCCTTCTCATGGGCCTGCCCAGGGAACGAGGGACTCTGGGCCACCTCGGGGCCATCTCTCACATTAGAGTCAGCCTAGCTGAGGAGTTTGAAGCAGGAGTCCCTGCTTCGTGGAATGGTGGCATCTTGTAAGACCACTTGTTAGCTTGTGCCAGCACAGTGCAGTGTGAGGAATAAGCATAATGCTGAATTACAAAGTGGTGTAAGAGCATCTGCCAACGTCTGCAGATATATGAGGTCAGCAAGTTTACATTCCTTCAGGTCAGAGAACAGAACAAGTGTGATCTTATCCACATGCCAGTTTCTCCACATTGCAAAGTCACCGCAAGACATGACGACACCATTCCTGCTCTGGGAGGAAGGCACGGAGGGCTTGTCTGCACCTCCTGCAAGAACAAACTGGAAGGAACAAACAGGCACAAGCAATGTCCGGGTAAGAATGCAGAGGAGAACAAGCACACTGGTTTTCCCACAGCATGAAACAGCCAGGCTCGCAGTATGTACCTCCAAAAACATATAAATGTTCCCTAGTGAAACCAGACTGTATTTATGAGGGACTGCAAGATCTCAGTGCCCATCCTCACTCAGTGTCTGCCCACATGGGGAGCAGAAGAGGTATTCTGTTGAAATTAATGGATCCAATCTGGTGTCCAGCCCTGCCGGACCATGAGGGAGAGGACAGCATAACAGGAATTGCATTTTCCTCCTCCTCACTTGTTATTCTGTGTGGTCATGTATTAATTCTTAAACTTAACTCTTTTAATTATTTTTAAAACCCTTACTGATGTCACTCTGAATATTACTGTTATCCTTATAAATACACAATCCCCTTTCTCTAGAAATTTTAGCCATCCAGGTAACATGCCCTATGACTTTGAAATCAGTACAGAAAATTTATCAAAAGAATTGAAAATAAAACTAAATTTAGGATGAAAGCTATACCTTATACCCTCAAGGCTTATAAATTTAGTCTCATCCAAGGTATAAGTGCATGTCTCCAAAATTAATATAATTCTGAAAATTTTGTGTGTTTGTCAGACAGAACCAGACAATTTTAGAGGCATACATATGTGTGCAAAACAAGGTTATGGTTAGAAGGGCACATCCTGGATTACAGAAAACAAATGTCATATCATACAGAGATTTCCATAAGGATGGGAATTGCTCAGGATTGGCATGGGTCAAGCATAACTTTAAATGCTATTCATTGGCCAATATCCAAAGGATCTGACTCCATCTTGAACTCCTTTGCTCACTGTAAACTACACAGTACCTAGATAAGTGCTAAATACATAATAATCAGATTTTTATATTGATGGCCAAATCCAAACATCTACAAGTGACTGCAGCTACTGGGTAACAAACAAAGAAGTCAGTTTCTGAAGACCTACTTGGATAACACAATTATCCTTTTCAATGCATAAAACTTGAATAGGGCTCTGGGAATCAGCAACATAAAAATAATGTTGGTGATGAATTTAAAATGTTCCCCAAACAAGGAATTAAGGAAGTCTTGGGAGAGGTCTTGCAGTGGACTTGAATCTTTCCAGTTTTTAATTCTGAGTATTAGTTTTTTCATATCTCTAGTGGTTACTTGGCAACTGCTGGGGGCTATTGGATAACCCATCTGGGCAGCACACAGCTCCTGCCACAGGCCAGGATCCCAAAACTGTGTGTGGGGCATTTGTCATCCTGATTCGGCCTATGCTGCTCCTATTTTATAACTGCAGATCTCAAACAATGAACAATGCTTGATAGTCATCAACCTGATTTCAAAAATGGAGTAACTGTGATGTAATGAGATGAAGAAACTCACTCGATACCATTGAATCAATTAATGTCCATACAAGGATTAGACACATTTCCTCATTCCTGGTGACATTAGTAACCTACCACAAAAGAACACTAAACCCACTTATGGCCATTCTCCATGCTTCAACAGACCATGGCATCAAAGGACTAGGCAATAAATCTTCACTTCTCACAATTTGTTTTTTTTTAAAGAACGTCTGTTACAAGAGAAAAGAGGGCTTCAGCAGCTGCAGGAAAGAGCCCTCACTATGCATTCTTTCACCATGTAGTTCCTCTCACATTCCACCTTTCTGTTCCCTTACTGTCCTCCTGAAGAACCCTGAGTCCACTCAAGTGTTAAGGCCAGCAGTGACATTGCTATGGATCAGATTCTGATCACTTTAATCATTAAATCCTTTTGTTAGTGTATAAACCAGCATTCTGTCTAGTAAAATTCCTCAGAGACCAGAACATCACTGTGCTGTACCTAGCTTTGTCTGCTCTGCATTTCCAGATCCCCAAATGTCTTAATTTACCCTATAAACATAACTTCAAAAAGGAGAGATTGTCCTGAAGTCATGATCCTACCAGAAGCACCCTGTCATAAAGCTTTTTCTTTTACAGTGGGCCAGTGCCAGTAACCCCTGGAGCAGAGTGTGCCCCAGTGGAACAAGGGCCAGCAGACACTACCAGAGTGTGGGTTTCATTTTAGTATTTCAGCAAGAGGAGTCTGAAAAGTGTTAAGTCTAATGATTTACAAAGTGAAAACAGGGTTACAGGAATCCTACCTGTGTGCAACTGTCTGTGAGTCACGGAGGAAAAAATCCAGGGTCCACATTCTACAGGAAAAAGCCATATGGACTTGTCACTTGGGGTTCTTTGTACAGAATGCAGGTCCCTGTCAGGTTCCCGTCGCTGGCTCTATTTCACATCCCACAGCTTGTCTTTGGGAGCAAAATTCCAGATCTACCCAGTTCTACCTAAACTGGTTTTAGTCAATGTGACTTCAATGCGCACTCTGATGTCAAACCCCTGCCAATGTGTGGCTCTGGCTTGCAGTCCTCCAAGTGCTGTTCTCGAGAGCTTTGATGACCACCAGCTCTGGGGAGCCACTGCAGCTCCATGGCATCCAGCAGCACTGACTATGCATGGAGTATCTTACACTGAACCCAGCACATTCTTTCCTGCTGGCACACATGCAAAGGGGGAAGCAGGAATGAGAAAGCAAATCCGATAGGGAAAGATATAAGCAGAAAATTTGGGAGGGAACTGAAAGCATCTCTCTTCTTGTGCAACTTCAGCTCCAGCTTTCCAAGTTTCTGCTGTGCATCACCACTTCTACATGCAGAACAGAACATTGTTTCCCTTGTCTGAGAACACATGAAGAAGTACAGGCTCGAAAGTCCTTTAGTCATTTAACACTCAAAACCACTTTTCACCCCATATCCTACATGCTACCAATTCATCTGCAAAAACGGAGATGCACAGACAACAGACTAGTGCAACATGCATCATACACTGCAAAATATGCTCAAGAGAGCTTACACAGTGCGCTGCTCAGTGTTCACAGGAGTAGGCAGGAGATCAAGAAACCCTAGATTTTAATTTTACTTTGGGCACTGACTTGGTCTGAAGCTTTGAGTGAATAATTTCCAATTTAGGTTTCAGTTTTACTGCCTGAAAAAAATTATGAAGTATTATTTATAAAGCTTGGAGAACTTCCAAAAAATTTGCCTAAAATCCACCTGTTAATTACATTTCAACAGAAGCTGAGATGTGTCTGTGTACCCTTCACAGAAGCAGCACTCCAGAAACAGTCCATGGTACAGAAGAGCTGGCATATTTCTTTTAACAATGGGGTGAATAATGGTGTTGAAGGTCTTTTTCTGGGAAGTACACTGGAAGAGAACAGGTATTTCCTTAGGCATCATGCCTTAGGAAAAGATATTTAAATATATCGGTGTTCTTGAAAAGAGCAATTTCAAATAAATTCTGTGTGTACGGCCATGCTAATCTGAACAGCACGCCTGCATGCACAAATTTAACTTTAGAAAAAAACCTGTCCCCTTTCTACTGCTTGTGTATACATTGGTCTTGCTTAACCTTCACTTTCTTACAAAGCTCATTGTGAGCCTTCTCACATGCTAAATCTATCCTAGTAGGTATTTACTTACCATTATAAAAGTCTTTTACCATATGAGTAAACACAGAAATATTTACACAGGTTAACTGTGATATTGGGCTAGATAGAATAAAACCACACTGTTCTGTATTTCAGCACCCTGCTTCCACATCATTTTTGTTCCTCTGGCTTGTTCTGACCTATGTGTACTCCCAAAGACCTCGCTGCTATGATCCCCTGCCAGCCAGAGTGGGCTGTGCCTGGGCAGGCTCACCCTGAGTGCTACCTCTGACTTAGTAAGGCACAGTGTCACCATCAGACCACAAATCAGGCCCTGGCTGTCTTGTTGCAGGAGCTGCTTGCCACAGTCACCCTCGGCCAGGCAGAGAAGAACAGGAACATGCCCACCACCCCAGTCTCCATATCTGACAGTGATATTTTCTCAGAGCCTACATCCTTTCCTTCAGCAAACTTCCACACAGCTCACACCTCGTGCCCAGCTGGTTTTGCACTGGCACACACACCAGCATTCCATCAGCTCGCTAACAATGAGGGCTGTTGGGGATGGGCCACATAACTCACAGGCAAACATCCCCAGCACAGGTCCGAGATCTGGGGGGCTGCAGCAGACCTCCTGTCAGAACTGTGTTCCATCCCCTGTGCAGCCTTGTGCCACCTGCCAGGTGGTTACAGGGCCGTGTTGACCTCACCTATTGCCTCTGCCCTTTGTTATGGGCACCAGATGAGATGGGAAAAAATCAGCTCCAAGTTAATGAGATGGAGAAATGTCCTGAAACTTAAAAAACTCAGGACATCATTGATCTAGACAGTGCTCAATTCATAGTAAGATCTGAAATCTTCTGAGTACCTCACTGAGGGGAAAAGGTGAGGAACTGAGTGGCTTTTGTATGGGCAGCATAACGCAACCAAA
The DNA here is from genome assembly GCA_013397755.1 of Cnemophilus loriae. NCBI lineage: Eukaryota > Metazoa > Chordata > Aves > Passeriformes > Corvidae > Cnemophilus > Cnemophilus loriae. The sequence continues at coordinate 254,560 of VZTF01006011.1, forward strand.
AGACCAAGAAAATCACAAAAAACCCTCTTCTCTTTTTCTTCAGTTGATCTTTTCTTTGTATGACTGCATCATTTAAAAATTGTTTATAACTTAATACTGAAAAAATGCCAAAACCTCCTATACTGGAGAGACCACAGTAAAACTGCTTACCAGCTGAATTAGTCATAATGTCCTCTGCTACGTGCTGCTGGAGTGAGTTATCTATGGAGTGAGTCTCAGCCAGGACAAATATGACTGTCCATGGAGGGAAATCCACACCACTTGTAGTGTTCGATAATAAAACCGTGTCTGACTAATACTTTAGTAGAGAAGATAACATTTTTTTTTTTTCATTTTCAAACATTATGTAAAAACTGAAAAAGAAAACAAGTGAAAATTAGAGATCAAATTTGTGCTGACCTGCAGCAGGGTTATTCAAGAGGCAGAACAACTCCAAAAGCATTTCAGAGGCAATCTGACTGGGGCCATGCTTAGTTATGTGACTTGAAATTGTTATTGCTATATTTTATTTTTATTGTTATTGAAAAGTCTGAAGAATGGTTTATATACAAAGCAAAGTGATTACTTACTGTTCAAAGAAGAGGTTTTCAAGAAAATGAGCAACCTAGATTCTAGGAAATCCAGCAATGAATTACTGAAATATCCATTAAAATAAAACCATGCCAAACAGAAAGGTTTCAGACACACCAAGTCTATCAAAGAGATGTGGATTTTCTCCAATATTGATATCAGACTTTACTCAATATGAGTTTGAAATATATGAGAGAATATGCTGCTGAACGCCACATGAGCTATCTGAAACTGTTCACATTTCTCTCTTTACTAGGTTAAATGAAACCTGATCTGGATTCCACTTGATCATAAGACTGGAATGCTGAAAATGCCGTAATCTATTTATACATCAAATTAAAGAAACATTGCATGTCTTTAAATTTCACTGCATCCCAGTGTATTAGCTAAATAGCAACAGTTTACAAACTGTTTCACGTTCAAACTGAGAAAGAAAGACAGACCAACCTGACTTATTTATCCTAAAGCCAGGATTGATTTCCTGGCTTTAAAACTATGGCCCAAACCCAGGTCTGCTCTGTGCCTTCCCTAAAAGCCTTGTTCTTGCAGCAGTAATTCATCACCACTGCCAAAACATGGTAGTTGCTTTATGATGTCTTCCAAATCCACAGTTCTTTTTCAGCATCAAGAACATACTACAATCCCAAACTAGATTTGCGGCTCAAATTTTGTTCATACTTCTCTTCCCTCTGCCTCTAAGCCACAAATGGTTCAAAATACAGCAGACAGCAAGGCTGAGAACAACTATGTAAATAAGAACAGCCAAATCACACAGATGAAAACCATATAGGGGCTTACACAGTCCAGAAGGTGTTAGCAGTAACTCACCTACCAACAGACCACCTCAGACCCCCCCAGTGAAGCAGCAGTCTCCAGTTCCACAGAATGCTGTCATTTCCCTCAATTATTTACAGAATTCTTCAGGAGTGCACAGTGCTGTCTGACACATTATTCTGACTAGAGGAACTGCTCCTATTCAAACACCACAACTGGGTGCAGCACAAGATCTACAGAAAAAGTAAAGGTGCCTGTCTGTTGATCTGTACAAATGTACATCCTAGATTTTAACATCTCTCAGTGAAGTAAAACATAGCTGCCATTGACATTTGATGGGTTTTGCCATTGACTTGAAAGGGGTCAGGACCAGGCTAACAACAGCTGATGGTATTTCATAACATTTATTCATTTCTACTTGCACTTTCAATGTGTTTCAATGTCTGAAACAGTGTCCATTTGTTCTCAGTTGTCATTCCTAAAATTTTTTTCATTAGTTGTTGGGTTTAGTGCCTATTATTTTCCATGTAGAAGACTATGAACACTACAAAGACAAAAAGAGCGATTTTTTTAGAGTCAGGGGAGAGGAAAATTCTGTGCTCTTTGTCACATGAAACTTTAAGAAGAGCCTGAAGCTAAATACTGCAGCTACTGTTCATGGTTCTCTGGATAGTTAGTGGCCTTTATAAATGCAAAAATCCCACTTAGACATTCAAATAACTAATTTGCCATTTTCTGTGTCCTTCTTCCCTCCAGCAGTCTGTAACCTGGTATTTGTCTTCCAGGTCTTGTGTCTTACAGCTTGAAATTCAAAAGAACTCGAAATTCAAATTATGATTGCATCTCAGTCCGGTTTGAGACCATTTGGGGTAATTTAGAGGAGTTTTAAAAACAAGAATAATTTGAGTAAATGTCTTACTGTCTAGAACCACGAGTTTCATAAAAAGGAAAATGTACAGTTTACAGTAAAAGAAAGGAATTTCAGATACTACTGTTTATTTTAAAATTTAAAATGTTAATGCAGGATTTGATACAAGAGTCATCAGAAATGGAGTGCACTCTTAGAACACCCAATTTTTAGTAACTTTCTCTTCAAATTTGAAAAGACCCTAGTGATAAATAAACTGCTTATCACTTGTTCATTACTGTGCCAGTATGTTACTATTGCTAAGACAGTATCACATGGCCTGACCAAAATTTAGGTGTCAGTACTCAACACACAAAAAAATGGTAGGTAAAGCCCTCAACAGTTCTCTGTATCTGCAGATAAGGCAGATGATAGATGAGAGAGAAAAAAAATGAAGATCAGAGAATGAAAAATAACTTGTACAAGGCCATACTGCAGTTCAATACCAACTGAGGGGTGAGACTGAAGCTAAAAAAACAATCCCCTGAACTTTTCCTACTGACTTCCCCACAAACAGTCTCAGTCTGGACTCCTGACACTTGGGTAGATACCCTGCTTGTTAGATCAATGGCATCCCCAGACTAGCTTTTAGTCTCCAACAGTAATCACCTAATGTTATTAAAGGGTGAGATATCTGAACCCATGCACTCTAGATACTAATAAACTGAGTCCTTTTAATATTCCTACATATTATTTTTGAAAAACATTGTAATTTTAATGGTTATATCAGGGCTTTTCAAAATTTTAAATGTACATGTACACCTATTAATATACATCTTTATACAGCCATGCATTCCTTTCTGGGTATGAGCGTGTGTGTGACTGTGTACACTCCATAAGCATTTAGGGCTTAATGACACACAGATTTCAGCCACCATCAGTGGGAAGCACCACCTTTTGACCATTTAAAATTATAGAAACAAACAGAACATTGTAGTGCCATTTTCACTGGATACATACAACTACCGTGCTCCAGCAGAGCTTCTTTTTCTTCTTTTTTAGTCTCCTATTACTTATGGGAGCATTTCTGCCCTCAGTCCGGAGGCTGAGGGATTGTGTGAGAGGTATATCTGTCACATGACTTGGTGCATGATCTTTAAGTGGCAAAATGTGTAAAATACGTAAAATCACCTGCAGTGAGAACAGGAGAACCACAGGGAAAGCCACTAAGGGGTCTCACTGCCACTGAAACTTGTATAGGGATCGTCCTAGTGAAGTGTGTAATGGTGAAGGTGACAGAGAGAGTGGGGGAGTATTACCCAAACCTCTGTCAGGCAACACAGCAGCACTGAGAAGGAGCCTTCTGCCCTTCCACTGCCTGCTCCATCTGTCCTGTCCAGGTCTTAAAAACCAGGCATATGGACACCAGGAGGATCCCATTGCGCTGGCGCTCACACACACAAACAGGAGGCATGTGCGAGGTGTCCTTTTAACTAATTGTGGCAAATGTTTTTCTTGAAGGAAAAGAAGGAATATGTACATGCTTGACACTTAATAAAAATATCAGTGTGTTTGTGCCCAACATACTGAAATATTGTTCAGCACTAATTCAACGTCACAAAAATATTATCAGTGTAATGCTGACAAGGCCATTGTGTGGTTTACTGTGTGGATCTTGGCTAACCTGGCTGTGGACTGCAGCAATTTTCATACTTCGACTTTTCAGAAACCTTTCTGGTTTGTTAGTGAAACAATTCACCGTATTCATTCTTGTTCCTTATCCTTCCACTATTTTACCTTTTATTAATTTCCCTTTCTTCTTTGCTAGACCACACTAAATGTCACAATCGCCCGTTCCTCATGACACTAATTACAGCAGCATCCTGGCCGGAATCAGGAATAGTGTGGCAGCAGGACCAGGCAGGGATTGTCCCCTGCGCTGGGCACTGCTGAGGCACCTCGAGTGCTGTGTCCACTTCTGGCCCCTCAATTCAGAAAGGACACTGAGGGGCTGGAGCGTGTCCAGGGAAGGGAACAGAGCTGGGGAAGGGGCTGGAGCCCCAGGAGAGGCTGAGGGAGCTGGGAAGGGGCTCAGCCTGGAGAAAAGGAGGCTCAGGGGGGACCTTGTGGCTCTGCACAACTCCCTGACAGGAGGGGGCAGCCGGGGGGGTCGGGCTCTGCTCCAGGGAACAGGGACAGGAGGAGAGGGAACGGCCTCAGGCTGGGCCAGGGGAGGCNGAGGTGACTCTGTGGTGCCGCGGTTCTGTGTCTCTGTGCTGCCCCCGGCCCTGGCGTTGGTTCAACCGCACCGGGAGCCGCGGGCGCAGCCCCGCCCGCC
>VZTF01006011.1:259488-321450 GCA_013397755.1 Cnemophilus loriae
GGCCGCGGGCCCGCTGCTGCGGCCCGCAGGAAGCCGCGGGGCGCTCGCAGCGGCGGCAAGGAGGAGAAGGAGGCCCGGCCGCGGGAAGAGGGCTGCGGACAGGGAGGAAGAGGAGGAGCACCGCCGCCCCCCGCCCGCCGCAGGAAGCCGCTGGAGGATGTACGGTAGCGCCGGGGGCCCGGCCGGCACGGCGTGACAGCCCGCCCCAGCACCCCGCTCGCCTCGCCACGGCCGGCCGAACCCCTTCCTGCGGAGGAAACATGTCCAAGATGCCGGCCAAGAAGAAGAGCTGCTTCCAGATCACCAGCGTGACCACGGCGCAGGTGGCCAGCAGCATCACCGAGGACACCGAGAGCCTGGATGACCCAGATGAGTCCCGCACCGAGGACGTGTCTTCTGAAATCTTTGATGTTTCCCGAGCCACCGACTACGGCCCCGAGGACGTCTGCGAGCGGAGCTCTTCCGAAGAGACTCTCAACAACGTGGGCGAGGCTGAAACTCCCAGCAGCGTCTCTCCCAATCTCCTTTTGGACGGGCAGCTGGCTGTGGCTGCTGCTGGGGTAGCTGCAGCCCCCAACGGGGGGGCTGTACCCAAAAGTTCTGCTGTGCCGCTGCCAGCTGCTGCCCCTGGTACTGCTGTGGGTGGAGGCAGCAGTGCGCAGGCTGCTCTGCCCTCCACAGGGCCTTCGGCACCCACTGCCCCCGGGGCCACGTCTCAGACGGCGGCTGCCGCTTGCAGCTCACGCTTCAGGGTGATCAAGCTGGACCACGGTACTGGGGAGCCCTACAGGCGAGGCCGATGGACGTGTATGGAGTACTATGACCGGGACTCAGATGGTGGTGGTGTTCTGGGCAGGACTGGAGATTGCATTAGGCACAGCACCACCTTCGAACAGGCTGCTCAAGACAGGGATAGTGGCCTCGGTGCCACAGGAGGTTCTGTCGTGATGGCTGTGCCAGCGTCAGCCCATGGCCCTGATTCTATAGCTGACAGCTCCCTGGCTGCTGTGTCACAGCTGCTTCAGACAGAGAAAATGAACCAGTCCTCTCTACAGCAACCTAATTTTGTCATTGGGCAACAACAGCAGCTGCAACAGCCCATAGGTGGGGCCGTGCCTCAGAGTACTGCTCAGCCTGTGTTTTCTGGGGCTTCGGGAGCAAGTCAGCAAATGATAGTGCCGCAGCAACCACAGCCACAGGTAAATGCGCAGGGTGTTTCACAGGCTGGACCCAGCGGGAAAGGCATGGCACCTCCAAATGTGACAGTAGGGCAGTCGAGCATTCCTGTGGCCCAGCAGCAGGTGCAGCAGGCAAACATACCAGTGACTCAGCCTCAACAATTTGCTTATTCTCAGTCCCAGATTCCACCAGTGCATCTACTGCCGACGCAGCCTCCTGGGCAGGCTGAATATGTGCAGCACATGACAATTATGCAGTCTCAAGGAGCTATTCAGCAGGCTGCTACAACCTCTGCTCCAAGTACTGTGGCCTCCAGCCTTGCTGTGGGGCAGGTAACCGGCCAAAACCCCTCACCTGTGGGAGCGCCGGTGATGGGGGTGTCAACGCAGCCCAGCGAAGCAGTCGGACAGGGATCGGGGTTGTTGCAGAGTGGACAGGCACAAGCGAGTCAGCCTCCTATCCCGCAGCCGGCAGGTGTGGTGCAGCCAGGCCTTGGACATACGGGAGTTGTGCAACAGAAATCTGTGACTCAGCATCCAATGGGGGGAAGCAGTCAAGTGTCGGGAATGCCTGGTGCTCCCCATGCTGTGGTCCCTGGAGTTCAGAGCGCGCCTGCGGTTGTGCCCGGTACAAATGTGCCTAGTGTGTCCACCACCGCTTCTGTTACTATGCCAAACGTCCCTGTTACGCTGGTCCAGTCCCAGCTGACAAGCCACCCTTCTGTCAGCAGAAGCACTGGCACGGTCCAGTCCCAGCACGTCGGACACTCGATGATGCCGGGTGCGCCCAGTGCACCCGCCAGTCTGCCTCAGGCGAACCTCGGACAGTTTCAGACCCAGGCCCAGTCCTTAGTAGGCCAGATTGATGATACTAGAAGAAAATCGGAACCCCTACCTCAGCCACCACTTTCTCTTATAGCTGAAAATAAACCTCTTGTGAAGCCTCCCATTCCAGACACTCTAGCAAATCCTCTTCAATTACCTGCAAGTACTCCAATGAACAGTCTTGCTAGCTCTGTTTTTGGCATATCCATTCCTGTTGATGGTGATGAAGACAGGTATGAATTATTTTATAATGCCATAAAAAAGAACTATTTTTAGGGGGAAAAAAGTCAACTTTCAAGTTATTGCCAAGTGTTTTTTGTAAATTCATGTTTTCAGAAAGTCGTGCTGAGGTTCACCTGGACTATATTTTTATTTTAAGACCGCAAACCATAGCAAAGTATATAGGCCAGTAGTGAATTGTACTTGTTCTTTGCAGGATGTGAGTGCGATTACTTATCTCACAAAATGGGTACAAAGTAGGCTGAAAGCTGCTTAGTGCACAAATACTATGACCTCTTCAGAATCGAAGACTGAAAGCTGTCTTTCTGTAGTCAGTGCTCAGGATGTGAGAAGGGCTGTTCTCTCCTTTTTCCCGAATGCATTATAAAACACTTCAATGACAGCTGGGTTAAAATGATGCTGTATTGCAGTGTTAAATCTGTGGTGCTATCTCAGGGCTTTTAACACAGGTTCTTGATTTTTATCCTGCTGTGGAGTTAACACTTCATAGTTAGTGTCAGTTAGTAAGGAAAGTACTTGCACTTGGATGTGGATTTGTGTGCAAATCCGTATGCAGGGGAGGCTCTACGGAGAATGGTCCTTTGTATTGAGAAAACAGACACAGTGGACACGGTGGGAAGTACAACCTTACAGTGAGTCTTTTTATTGGAAGGTAATTTGGAACTATGAGTTGTAACAGAGGGGTGTGGTGTGAGCAGACTCAGAGAGGGCCCGAGAGAGGGAGTAGGTGTGTGGCTGCTGTTCCCATAGACACGTCAGACTGCTCTGAAGGCCAAAACTACTTGATTGACTTCTTTGAGGGGAAAAAAGAATCAAGCAGTGTTTGAGCATTGAAGTCCCAGCATTTACTGTCAGGATTGCTGCAGTTTGGAGGAAGGGAATACATGTGTGTAACTTGTTTTTAAAAACAGGCGTTAAGTCTGTTATGAGCAGGTCTCATGGTGAATTGCTCTGTAAGTCTTCCATCACCTTGGGACAGCACCAGACGTTAAGATAATATAGTCAGTGTTGCTTGGAGCATGTTTTAGTAAAGCAGCTGTGTCTGTGGGGTTGGGGTGCAGTGGGTGGAGAGAGCACCTCAAAGTGGATGTTTGGAGAGTTCAGGCTCCAGGTTTAATGCAGGCCTGTGCTTGCTGGAGCATTAGCTGACGCTGTGTCTTAGAAACTAACTGCTGTGCTTTTCTGCAAGGAAAAGCCATGGTTTGGAAAGCTGTGCTGGTTCTGATTAAAGTGGTAAAGGACTGACAAGAAAAAGTTTAAAAATTTAAAACACTCACAGTTTTCCTACCTTAAGAGGATTGCTAACCTGGCTGACAAGCTGCCTTGTGCAAATAAGGTTAGATTTCAAGCTGATGGGTTCTTTTCGTAGCTCAGTGTTTTATGAGAAGATGATTTGTCTGGTGTTTAATCATTCTGTTAATTCAGAGATCAGAAAGAAAGGAATGCATTTTGCATTTGTTTTTCATAGCTTCTGATACTTAATATAAATTGTGGTAATGGACATGATTATCTGTGACAGGTATATCACTTCTGTGTAAAGATAGGGAAGAACTTGTCCTGCTTATTCAAGCTAGGGGCTTCTAACTTTGTGTGGCACTCCAGTGAGTCAGTTCTTGGTGCTCTTACCAGAACAGTGGTTTTTAAAGTTAGTTTTCTAGTTTAGTCTTTGAACTTGCCACCTTGCAGTGGTGCTTTACATGCTGTTCATGTCTAAAGAGACTCTTTCAGACACTTTACCATAAGAACTATGAGTAAGAAATGGAAATGAGATCTGAATGCAGTGTGCTCTTTTTGACAGACCATGCTGTGGTGTTCAGTAGAGAAATGAATATCTGGTTATCAGTGAAGGAGTGCATATGTCTCGTTTGTGAGCTTCTGCACTGGGTGATAAAACTGCCATATGCTGGGTTGTCAGAAAGCCAGGAGCACACGTATGGTGTGAAAGTCTTTCCCAGCTGGGAAGGTGATCCTAGTAAGCCGTGAAAGCTCACCTTAAACGGGCCTAGACCTCATACATAATGTAGGAGATAGATACAGAAACAGTAGATCGAAGTTTATTCTTTGCTGCCCTCAATCAGTAGCCTGACTTCCACTGGCTTCAGACAGAGAAAGGTGAGAATGAAAGCCTAGCAGCTTGTTAAGGCTCTTTTACCACTTGGTTTTTATTAGCTTTACTCTCTGAGAAGGCTTTATTGCAAAACTGTCTCCTCCTTGTCTGCTGTTCTATTCTTCTGCTTTTTTCTTCTTTCCAGCCATTTGAATTGTGCCACTACTCCCATGGGCTTTGCCCAGCTGCCTTATGTACTGGAATCAGTGGTGAAATAGTTAATGAAGACCTTCAAGTGTCATTAATAGGCTGGGGGTTGACACTGATAAAGCTATTAAGGCGCAAAGGGAGCTGATACATCATGAGTCATGGTTTGTGCTGGCAGGTCCAGGAAGTTAACGTACAGCTCAGTTCAGAGAGGTTACTTGGTGGTCATAGAAGCTATAAATCTGTGGAAAGCATTTTTCTCTTTTGTCTTTCTTACTATTCATGTGTAACATCCCCAGAAAGGGAGCTCAGTGTGTAGGCAGCTATCTACGTTTCTCCTGGCACCTTCAGTTATCCTTCAATATTTGCACATACTTGAAGCTTCACAGACTTCCGTAGATCATTCTCCTATAGTCATCTTCTGAAACAGTGACTCATCAAGGAGCAGTGTATAGCTCTCAATACCCTGGATTTATCTGGAAAGTCACTCACCATTCTGAATATGAAGAGGAACTGTTTTAAAGGTAAAATAGTTAAGATGGAAATTCTTTGAAAGCAGCATGTCAGGAATACAGTAAACATGATGTAAACAGTTGGTCAGTTCATATACTTCTGAAAAAAAGGTTTTGTATTACTCCTATCTTATAGTCTTCTGTTTTAAATCAAACAGTATCTAAGGTTATTAGGGGTGGAGGTGTAATGTTATCTAGCCTGATATGTAAAGAGAACTATGTTTATAGATTACTTTCTTCCGAGCCACTGTCTGAAGACTTTTAATTTCCTGTTCGTATAGCCCGGTACACTTCGACGGTGGTCCGTAAAAAACTGTGGTTTCTTGCATTAACCTGATGGATAGTGAAGAATCAATTAGTTGGAAAATCTTGTCTGGGGGGGAAGAAAGGGTGGATAGGTAGTACAAAAGAATAAAAAAGAAAAACAAAAAAGCCTTTGGTATGTCACATCTTCCTTGAAAAGCAAAGCAGGTTTTTCAGTTGATGTGTCCAAATTGCTAAGCTCTTAGAAAGGAAAAATTGTTGTGTGAAAGTTATGAAATATTTACAGCATAACGTAGTATTATTTTCTTTTCCTCTTTAAATGTGGTTGCAAGTAAAATAAACTGCAGCAGTATTAAAGGATGGAGGAACTAATACTGATACTGAGGCAGTTATGGGTATTGCTCCCTCAAAGAGGGAGCCTGAAAAATACTGTAAAAACACTGTTAGAACTGGGTCTCAAAATTGCTCTGACTCTTCTTTTGTTGGACTTCAGCACTAGTACTAATTGTTTTGGAGGGAGGGCAGTTAGAGCCTATGTATACACAAATTTGCAGTTGACAAGCAGAATATTTCATCTGGCTTAGTAACTTTATTTTGGCTCTTGGGGTAAAAGAAATATGTTGCTTCTGTTAAAAGAATGTTACTGAGAAAGCTTGTTCAAACCTCCTACATGTTTGGCAGACTTCTGTGGCGAAATATTACTAGGGCTGTTGGAAAAGGAGCAGAGTATAGATCATTTTCCAGAGATAACTGACCAGCTTGGACTGTTCCGGCTGTATTCCAAGAACACGAATGAATGGCTGCAATTGTGAAGTGTCAGCTATGGCAGCTGAGCTGTTGAGAACCTGATTGTGCAGGGCTCTCCACGGCGTGTGTCCCAGCTCAGCTAAATTACATATTTGTATGGAGCACTAACTGCTGGGAGAACTGTGCTCTTGAGACCATGTTCATCATAGAAGGACAAAACTGGGCATGGGATCACTTAGGTATTGCCCTAGATGCATATTTTATTGTGCTTCTGGAGAAAAAAGTAAGTATTCCGCAAATACATACCAGTACATGATACTTGAATTGCGTTAGTACTCAGTGTTACCCCTTTCTTCACCTTGCTCATAAGCTTTGTAGAGGTTTGAGCTCTCCTGCGGCTGCAGACTTGTTCTCAGCTCTCCTCCTGAAGGCCTGTGTTTGCGAGTGTGTGTGGAAGCAGGCGAGAATGAAACCTGGACAGACACGCTCCAGAGCCTGGAGAGCCTTCAGTTTGACGGACAGTTCGAAAACTGAGCTGGGACTTCGGGACTGACCTCTGCAGTTGGTGGCAGCAAACGATGGTTAATGGAAACAAACTCCAGTTGGTTGTGTTCACTGCTTGCTCTACTTTCTATAACAAAAATTACCAAAAGTAACTGCAGCGCTGCACGAGTTTCTGGGTGGTAGAAAGCCCATCCTGCTGTGCAGTCTGTTTTGGAGTGGTGCAAGACAGCTAAACAAAACTGTGGTTACTCGTTTGACAGTGCTGTTTCCCAGTTTAAACATTCAAATGCCTTTGTTAAGGAGGAGACAGTACATTCTTAGAATTAATGAAGTACGAGTGTTTCAGATGAGAGAGTTATTAAAAGGAGGAAATGGGGAAAACAGTGGGAAGAAATTCACAGTGATACTGTTCAGTTTGTTCTAAAGACTATAGTGACTAGCCCTGACAAAAGAGGTTCCCTATACCTCAGACTCGCAGGTGTTCTGCTCAGCTGCTGGGGGTTAATTTTTTTCCTGCTCTCTTGTAGAAGAGTGCAAATGTTCCGTAGCTGATATCTGAATGCTGTCTGTATGGCAGAAATAACAGCGTATGTTTTATTGAAGCTATTTTAAACTTCTTGTTAAAAGCTGAACATTAAAGTATTTTGATGTTTCGAGAAGGCAGGAATACAAAACTGCTCTCAGGCTCCAGAAGGGCTGAAAGTTCTCCAAGGCTGCGTTTTTACAGGAAGTGCTGATAATTTTTTATGACTTCAGGTGACACTATAGTAAAAAGGAGTTGCTCCATGTTACTGTACCTGATATTTGAGTTATCAGCCTATCGCGTGTTGAGGCTGTATATTAATTTTCCCACTTTAAAGCTGGTGGTTAGCAGTTTCTATTGCTCAGAAGTGCAAACCTTGTATGTGCTTTATGTGTCAGCAACGATTCCTTAAGAAACTTCGGTGAGACTCCTTGTGCTAAAGTACATCTGGATGGTTCTGTTCAATAAATCTAGATTGTCAGGCACAGGTGTCTGCTTTTATTCCTGTATTTGACAAAGTGTGAAGATAGAAGTATTTATAGTAACTGCTAAAGCCACTGTCTTCTGAGAAGATTCTCCAGACGTAAGAGGTCACTTGAAGTGCAGAGTAAGGTTGTACTTTCATTCCTCTTGAAAATTATTCTATCTTTAAACTTCACACTTCATAAATACTAATGTGTATGGAATGCCAGGAAATCTTTGCCTTATGGGGTAATCTATTTTTACTCAGGCAGGGCAGGTGAATTACTTGGCAACATGAAGGACAGCTTGACGGTTGTCTTAATTTTCTTTGTCAAGCAAAGCAAAATTAGTCCAAGAGTGTGTATATCTGTTCTCTCTTTGAAGCTATGAAGGATGCATTTGGATTGTGACAGCTTGCTTGAGTGCTCTTGTCAGTGCAGAGAGAAGGTGGAAATATTAATTAGTGCCCTGGAGAGGTGTCAGCTGCCTGTCGCACTGACAGGTGGCGGATTTGTCTGGTACACAAAGGTTACAGACTGGAATGGGGATCTGGGCACAGCCCTGCAGGTGTGGCCTCAGCAGTGCTGAGTGGAGGGGAGGGATCCCCTCCCTCCACCTGCTGCACTTTGCCTGGTGCAGCCCAGGATACCATTCACCCCCTCTGCAGTGAGGGCAGAGTCCTGACCTGTTCATGTCTGGGAGGGGATGAGTGTGGCAGGTGTGTGAGCTTGCAGGGGAGAAGTGTAGATTGGATAGGAGATGAGATACTGCTTTCATCTGAAGCTTTTGCATCCATCTCAAGCAGGTTTAATACCCAATAGAGGATGGGGTGGTCAGAAATGAGGGTTAAAAAACCCTACTCGCTTCTTCATCAAGTTACTTCAGCTGTTTTTGTAGGGGTATAGATGAGAACTCCTGGGAATGTCTCCTATGTAGAACACTTTTTGGTGGATGCAAGGCCTGTAAATACCTTGACCAAGCCTACAAATGCATTTTTAAAAATACCATTTCTGTAAACCAAGTGGTGAGCACTCACTGACAGCACAGGCTGGCCCTAAACTTGAGTGGTAGAGGCTTTGTAAATGGTGTGGGAAGGCAGACAGATTTATAGTATACTATGTAAATAACCATGCCATACATGGCCTAGGATCTAATATCTTTTTTTAAAGCTAAGTGTGTAATTTGAAACGTTTGCTCCTAGATGTGTTCCTGACCTTTACTGCATGAGTAGGACAGGTGAGATTTGTCTGAGTCTGCTTGAAGCTGTTTTATCCCCTCTTTTTTTTTTTTTCCCTACAGGCACTGAAATATTTTGTTATCAAAAAAAAGGAGCCATTTGTATTTATAGATGACTGAAATAGCTGAAAGTGTTGTCACTGCAATTTAGTGGGAGGAAAAAAAAATCTCATTTTAGTGCAGTTTTATTTGAGGATGAGTATTCAAGCCCTGTTCCACTCTGCAGGGCCAGTTTCAGCAGAAGTCACAGTCAGCTTTCCCTTCATCACTGTGTTTGAGAAAATCGGGTTTTGTGGGCATCACAGGCAGCAGGAGCCTGATCATCTTTAATGACATGTTCATACATACAAATACATGCCTTTTTTTACCAGCCATGGTGCATAAAAGTCAATACTTTTGAGGGGTTTTGCAGATTTTTGGGTCTATAATCTAATACTGGCAAATGTGGATCTTTTTATTTCAGAAATGCTGAATTTATTGTTTTGCTCCCTCCTTTATACCAGTGTATCAGGGTCTGCTGGGTAGGAGCACTCAGAGCTTGCTCTCTTGAACGGGATCATTTGCAGGAGAGTATCGTGGCATAGTGATATTCTTTAGAAAATCTCAGTAGATGCTGAAGGGCTCCATCCCAGTGAAGTGGTGCTCGAGGTGTTTGTTGAGACCATGGGAGTTATTTTCAATAAGACTGGAATTCACTATTTGAACTCTTCAGCAAAGCTCCTTCAGAAATTGTGTATGGTTATTACCCAGCACAGGAAATAATAAACATTTTTTATTATTTTTTTATTATTTATTAAAATCACATAATTACATAAAACAAGTAATAGCATTGATAGGGGTTGAAAAATATTCCTGGTGTTGTTTTTAAATATCCAAGCCAACCTAGAGCAGGGGAGGGTTGATGCCAGCATTTCAACAGAGCAGGTAAGTGATCAGTGAAATGCCTGTGCCAGACTTCATACCCTGTGCCTTTGAGGCAGTTGTCTCCATTTCCTTCTCATTAGACACTTCTAGTCACTGCAGGAAATTATTTGCCAAAATCTTCTTTTGAGAGCAAGGTGAAGAAGTATGGGCTACTGCTTTTGGTTTTTCCAGTGAAGATCAGTTCTGTGCAGTGTGCTTTCTTTATGCTGTTACAATATTTTTATTTTGTAGTAGCCTGTGAAACTCCTTTGAATCCATTGTGGTGTTTGAGAGCCACTGTCCCAAAAACTGTCATGAGCTGGTCATTGAGTCAGTCTTTCCTCTTATCTGTAGCTAGAATGCACCTAAAACTGAATGCTAAAGCTTTGAATTCTTGCTGGTTTTTAGGGTGTGTATAGCAAGTATAATGGCTTTAAGGAACTGCGTGAACAGAATATGCAATTAAACACATCACTTCAGAGCTTGAGATGTTATTTTCCTTAATTTTGCATTGACTCCCCCACATTTAGTCCCTGACAGTTTTCTCCTGCAAAGCTTTGTGCTCCAGTTACTGTTTTGTAAGATTGAGTCTTAAGAAAGAAAGCTGATTCAAAGTTGCAGCTGCTTTAAATAGAAGGTTCTAAAAATAAAGTGAAACATCTTTTGAAAGGAGAAGGAATTCTGTTACTAGTGTAAGCATCATCTCAAAATGCCATAAGCTGTGCTGCGAGTTCCCTGATAAGATGTGATCAAGTGATCGTCAAATCCCTTGTCCAGATCTCAGATGAACCCTGCCAAGTGCTGTAATTTTGAGACCAGCTGTAATCAGTCCCCATTGCAGGTCATAGTACCCCAGTAAACAGCCTTTTTTGGAGGAGCACTGAGACACAGAACGGAAAACTACCTTGAGTCTGAAATACTTCCGGCTAAAAGTACATCCAATCTTTTATAAACTTTAGACAGTAAGGAAGGATTCATTTGTTGTCCTTTAGTGCAGAAACACATCCATGTATGGTGACAGTTCTCTTGAGCTCAGACTGTGTGCTTTCCTTACTATTGGGTCTCTCACCTATTCAGTAGTAATTCTGATGTTAAAAAAGGCTGAATATGTTTGTTTGCTGCTTTCGTCTTCAAGGTATCTTTGAATCACTTCTTTCTCCAAGTGCTTGGTCCAAGTCTGGCTCTGTAGCAGTAATGCAGATGCACGAAGTTCCATTCATGTGCTTCCTTTGATAAATGTGACTGAAGAACACTTTTTTTGGGCAAAATGCCCAGCTCCTGTATCTCTGTGCACAAGATGTGAGCTGGAAGATTGCTATTGACTTCCCCATCCTGCTGATGCATTACTGCATGGTTAACGACCTTACTTCTAGGATCAGAGTTACAAGACTAGGTAGGCATATATCCTTCTGGAGAGCTGGTATCCAAACCTGGCCGTGGAAACGAAGCTAAGGGCTCAGGCTGAATAAAGCAAGATTCCAGTTACTTTGTGTATGTTCTGTGTACAGGTTTGACACCTTTGCAAGGCTTTAATTTTTCAAATTCTGTTCTGTGGAATTGCAGTCAGCTACTCACATTTTGTACTTGTGCAGCTGATTATTGCTACCGGAGCTTACTGCTTCTGCCTTATCCTTATTGAATTGCATCCTTTTTATTTCAGACCATTGCTCCAATTGGGCAAGATCTTCCTGAATTCTATTCCTGCTGTCCAGAGAGCTTGCAGATCATCTGCAGGTATAGAGATAGTCTGTACTCCACTGCCCAAGTAATGGATTAAAGTATCCCATAACACACTTGGAGGAGACCCCAGGAGAGCACTGATGAATGATCCTCCCACTGAACCCTTGGAGAGTCGTGTGCACAGAGTAGTTGCCAATGGTGGACTCGCTTTGTATGAGCCGAGCTCTTACCAACAAAAATGTCATGCAAGGTGCTGTTAAAAGCTCAACTCATTTTATGACATGGTCACATCTCCTGTGGCTTTCTATATGAGACCCGTTAATTGTTCTCAGAAAGAATTTTGGCTGAAGTGAGCCTCTGTAAAGGTCGTCCATGTGTGCTTGCTGCTGTCTGGGTAATAAATATGTGCTTCTGCTCTTCTTTGGTTTTCCTTAGAGGTGTTGAGCATGGGTTGTCTGACCTGTTGTTTTCGTGTTCTTCAAAGAATTAGGCCTTTTGAATGTTCTGCATCATTCCTGTTCTCAAACCTGAAGAAAATAAGTCAGTGATATTGAGAGAGAACTGTCTGAGGTGATATGAATTTTTTATTTGGGGAAAAAAGTGCTATTTTTCATGCGTTCTTGTTGCCCTCAGTTGCTGAGGTTGGTCAGTAGTTTGAATATTGAAACTTGTTCATGAACAATGATGTTACTATTTCTTTCAAAGGAAGTAGCTGGGAAAAAGGCATCTGTGCAGCAGCTGCTGTATGTGCAGCTGATACCCAGTCCAAAGCTAGTATCATTACTTGAACCAAAAGGCATTTATCTGTATACTTGATGATTTGCCAGCTTTCACAGGCATGGCTTCTAGTGAACAGAGCTCTCAAGGATGAAGTTTGTATTTGGCATATTGTCCTGATGAATGGCAGTGGGAGGATAGACTTCCAACTATGATGTGAGACTTTCAATGAGGTCTAGGCTTCCCTTTTAAAGGGACAGCTTGACATCCTGGGCATTCAGAGAACTGAGTTAAGTTCTCCTTCTTTAAATTTGGATCAAATTTTCTGTTGCATGAAAACTGCTCTTAGAAACCAGAGCATGGGAATAAGTTGTGAATATTGGCATTCATGAGCTTTTAAAGGACATAAATGCAGAATGTATTGTAGGACTTGTTTATAGAGACATGGAGGCATTTTTGGCCGCTTGAGATACACTTTGAATGTTTAAGTGTACTGAGCTAGTTGTCTGTCACAGTCTGGGCCTGTAATCGAGCCTGTGTGCCCTTGGCAATGCCTGGTCTGTCTCACCAGAGATAGAGGAAGAGAAGTTCTGGGGAACCTTCTGTGGAAGGGTAGGTGGTGGTTTTTTATCTGGGTTGGCATCTGGGACATTCCTGTCCTGTCTGGCTCTCAGTTCCACTGTGTCAATCTGCCGAGGACTGGGACTGATTCTTGACCTCAGACCTGGCAGTCTGCCAAGGAGGAGACCTGGGCAATCTGCTTTTCTGGTCTGGGCTGTCCCTGCATTTACTTGGGGCAGTGTCAGGAGGATTTGTGGTGCTCCAGCTGTGGCACAGCAGCAGCAGGCCAGGTTTTACTGCTCCTGTAAGCTGTCTTCACAGTTGTTTCTTCAAACAGAAAGGCATTTTTAGGCATTCTCTGACCTTTCACTGTTTCTTATGGTTAAACTAGATGCCTCAGCAGTCTGAAACTCAGTCATATTAGTTCAGATCTGCATGTGAGGCATCATTCATGCTGCCTCTGTGGATTTGCTTTTCCTGTTTAGATACACACATCTCCATTAATTATTTTTAAAATATATAGCTCTGGAGTAGAAAAGGTTCTCTTACTTGTCTGAAGCAATGCAAAAGCAATTTCAGCAGTAGGGGTTGCAAATGAGAAACTAATAAGGAAAATTTTTTCCATATCTTTTCAGATGCTTGCTTAAGAATAGTACAAAAATATAGAGCATATATGGTATCAGTATAAAAATAGACTATGTGGAATAGGTACTGTGTGGTTATAAACCACTTTTTATACCTAACAATAGCAACAGGGCTTTATATGCTACAAGTAAATTTGTCTTGCAAGTTAAATGACTTTCTATTTAGAGCCTCATTCTGAGGAAGGGACTGTACATACTCCTGACAGCTGCATTAGGAAGAAGAGCCCAAGCCTGGGCCTTCCTTTCAGCAAAGGAATGCTCTCTTGTTCTGCAGATGCTAATAGTTTTCCACGTGTGAAGTCCTGTTACACAAATGTCCTTTAGCTATTGTGTTGCTCTTCCTGTAATTACTAGTTGAGTTGTGTGCAGTGCTTCTAAGGAAAATGTGAATGTTACCGACACAGGAGGATGGTGTTTATCAGTTTCGATCAAGCAACTTCTGTAACAGGTTTTAAGCTAAATTCCAGACTCTTGCATGAAATTTTTTTTTGAAAGAGTACAGTGCTGAAGGTGGGAAAAGGAGTGACAGGCACTTTAAACTCAGACACTTCCTGATGATTGCTGATCTACAAGTACCATTATCCTTGCAAGGTTTTTGGTATACACCTGCCATGAGAATCAAGTCATTTCTGATAGTGTTTGTTATGGTGCTGCTTCTGTGATGTTTTTGTTCTGTTTTATGTGATTTTTACTATGCAGTAATTGTACTTAAATTGAAATAATTAGGTAACTTAAAGACAGTTGCTTTTAGAAATATTCTTGCCATAAACTTAGAAAAGGGATTGATAGCTGTGCTTCCAATGTTGATATAAACTTCTTGTTTTAAAACTGGTTCTAAAAGGAATTTGAACTCATGCTTGCATGTCTGAAGATTTTTCAGCGAGGTTGTTGCAGTCGTCTCTAGGGCTGGCATATCTCTGCTCATGAGGATGAGCAGTTTGAGGAAAGGAGCCTCTAAGCTTCAGTGTAACACTGCTGCAGCCGCTGGCAGCAGAGAGCTGTGTGCTTCAGCCGGTATCCAGTCTACAACAAATGTTCAGATGAGACTTTGGAGAAGTAAGATTTTCTAATTACACTGTCAGTATAGTTGCCATCGTGGGGCTGAGGCTGGAGGGTCAGGCTGCCTCAGAGCTTTGGCACTGGTGTTTGGTGTTGGAATGTGGCCATAGTGTACGGCTTTCAGCATGGTTACTGTGCTCTGGGCTTGTGGTTGTGAGAGCTCTCTGAGGAGTGCGTGGCCAAGGGCCTCCATCAGCCCTGTTGCACCTTGGGAAGGGGAAGTGGGAAGGTGACTGAGAGGTGCTTACAAAGATAGTTTACATTCCGTTTTTCATTTCTAACTGGATCTGTTTTTCAGTTGTAACTTGATCTGTCGTAGTTTGAATGTGGCATATTGAGCTCTGACTTCCAGGTCCCCTTGGAGGAATCATCTGTTTTGACTGTAAAGCAGGGGGTTAAGTAGCATGGAAACACTGGGTACTGTGTGCAGAGGTAGTTTGGGATATACCAAAAATGGGAAAGATGTCTCTTGGGTTTCGGTATGTTTGGCATTAGGGTGGTGTACAACTAAACTATACAGCATTGCCAGCAGGACGGGAGATGTCTCATTGTTGGCCTTACAGTCTCATCTTTGTACAGGAGCAGCTTGATATAGCATGAAAATCCATAGGGCTGGAGAATTGCTATTTTGTTTTGGATCCTTGTGTCCTTAATGCAAACCCATAGAAACAGTAGGGCCTTTCAGACATTAGTTTAGCCTGTCTGGACAGCTAACTCACTTTGTAATTCAGGTTGAATTAAGAGGGTTGATATTTTTATTACGTACCCATTTTCAATGTGTCTGTCTGATTCTTGGATCTCATAGGAATCCGTCAACTGCATTCTACCAAGCGTTCCATTTCAACAAGTTACACGAGTCAAAGGCCACCGGGGATAGGTATGGATGCTTGAGTATGGAATGCATACGTGCTGAGGTATGCATGAACTGCTTTGCTCTATGCAAGTTTCTCATTGTTTTTGTTTGCACAGAACTGCTGCCTGTGTTCAGAGCTCCATATTGGGCTTCTGCAGTTTGAAGAGGTGAAAGCAGTCATGGAAGTGAAGTATTTGTTTTGAAACATGCAGCTGAACTCTAAAATATGACATGACTTCTTTTCTTGCTCCTTCCATTATGCATGTATCATACATGATGATGTGTAAGCTCCGAGTTTAATGCTAGTCAACTCCTAGCTGACCTTTGCCAAAATATTTAGTTTCCTTTTCCAAAAGAGGAAACTTTCTGGCATTGAGTTCTGTATCAGAAAACGCATTGTGAAAATATTATGTTTAAACACAATTTTGGCAAAGTTAAGATATTTCTATCTTAAAACCAGGAAAAGAAGTTTTCTGGCTTACTTTCATTCTGCTGAAGTAAAGCTGGATGGGGAACACAGGTGAACTGTGACAAGGACAAAGTAAATCTCCAAAGTTAGCATTGAACTCATGGTGAGAAACTGCAGTGAAGTGCAACAGAGTCTTATCTGGCACTGATAGGACTTGAGAGAGGTGCATTACTAATTCATCAGTAGCTGCAAACCATTTCTTTCCTGTGTTTTAATGATTTTGAGGGAATTTTTTTTGTCAGCATTAAGTTGAAGTCCTAGTGATTATGTAATTTAATGCCTTGTGCTGCTCTGGCTTGTCAAAACTTCTGCTTAACAAGCTGTGTAGAATGCAAGTTTTGTTTGGCTGTTGAAGTATTGATAACCATTTTGTCACTGTACTGGCTGTGTTTGACTTGAAAGGCTTCTCAACTTGCACAGCTCAACTGAATCCTGTAAAGTTTGCTTGGCAACAGTTTGTATACTGCACAGTGATGAAGGTTATAAGTAATGCTAAGTGTCCTGCTCTTTTTTTAAAAATATTGTATTCCTGGGGTACTGGCATTAAGCTCAGTGTCAAAGCACATCTTCCTTTTTCAGCAGAAAGTTGGACAAATTTATGTTTTTGCTGTAAGCTCTGGATGATGCCACTTTCCTGTATTTATGGAACAGAGTTGGTATTTAGGTTTCAAGGACTTTGTTATTTCACTGGAACAAACTTCAGGGCTTAGAATACGTATTTGGTTTGTAGACCAAAAGGTCACTTTGTAGTCTAGCCTTTAGCTGTTTCTCTATTTTCATGCCTCAAAATAAGTCTGAAGATGAGGAAGCTAATTCAAAAAACCCTAAAATCAAAAAATGAATTATTAAGATGGAGACTTCACAAATCTGAGGTTATGTACAATGCCTGAAGCAAGTGCTGGAAATGTGGGATATAGAAGAACATAAAATTGAGGTGGAAGAATGTAAATGGCTGCCTTTAAAATAACCTTGCATCTTTGCTGGTGAACACTTTGTGGTAAAAACAAGCATTTGTGAGAACATAGAATGAAATTCATCAGGATTGATGCATGTTTTAAACTTACAATCCATTCGCATTCCAGAGTCTCTGGCAGGATTTTTAGGTTTTGCATTTATACCCCAGTTATTGGATTTTAAGGTCATGTTAGGCAGCTTTCCTTCTGTGGATGACTGAAACTGAGAAGCTTTCAGCTATAAACTTCCATTAAAGCTAGTGGAGGGAATGCCAGGGGCGTCAATGAGCAGTGCAGCTGGGTGTGGGACCCTCGCAGGATGGAGCTGGGCAGGTCCCTGTGGGCAGGACACAGCGGGGGCTGTAACAAGAACATGGTGTGGGGTTGCTTTTTGTCATCTCTGGTTTGGGAAAGAAAAATCACTGCTGTGAAAACAATAAGCTCATGTGACTTCCTCAGAATCCCTTTGTTTGCCCATCACAAAATGTGGGGGTTGACACACTGCAGAGCACCAGGACCATGAGTCTGATGGCGGTGAACCCTTAATTACATTTTGCAGCTCTTTAAGAAGTAGTTTGTGAACCTGAGGGGCTTGACTTAGGAGACTTTGGTGTAAACAGAAAATCTTTGTGTAATTCTAGTATTTTTTTCTAACAAATATGGATTATTCTCGTATGAGTAGCTGTCTCTGGGGACCTGCTGAAGTCAGCAGAGCTAGCCACGTGATACTGCGATAGAGAACAAGAGATTGCTGAATTGCTCCAGTGAATAGAAACTATTTTATTTTTCACCAACATGCCGTGCAGGAAGAGTGCTGGTGACACTCAAACCAGTAAGTGTTAGGGAGATACTGGTTGTTACCGACACATTAGCATTGATGTTTTCCTGCACAGTGCTCACATAGGTGTTGCTGAAGGCACAAGTCTCATGTATTGGTCTTTTCAACTGATGTGGTTTAAGAAGGGGGATAGTGGCTGCTTGGCATATTCACGTGAGTCTGGGTGACTGCTCTTCTGGGCATGGGTTGTCTTTGCACAGTTAGTCTGTGATTTTGTGCTCCATCTCTCATGGTGGTCACTCAGGACAGGAGAGATTGTGTGGTGCATGGAACTGTTGGACATCAAAGCTGAGTCAGGTTGGGTCCTGCAGCCTTCCTCACTGTGGTCTTCACCACACACTGCAGGGCAGTCTCACACTTTCCCCTGCTCTAGCATAGCACCCACAGAGACAGTCCTCCTTGAACTTCTCCAGTGTGGGTCCTTCCCATGGGCTGCAGCTCTTCGTGAACTGCTGCACCATTGGGTCCTTTCCACAGGGTCAATCCTTCAGGAACAGGCTGCTTCAGATCTTTCCAACAAACCTGCTCCAGTGTGGACTCCTCTTTCCACTGGGCCACAGGTTCTGCCAGGAGCCTGTTGCAACGTAGATTTCCCAGGGTGTCACGGCCTCCTTCGGGCACCCACCTGCTCTGGTGTTGGGGTTCTCCATGGGCTATGGCTCGGCCTCTCTGCCCCTCGACTCATCCACAGGTCACAATCCTTTTGGCTGCAGCTCCAGCCCGCCCAGTGTGGCAGCACTGCCCTGGGCACCTGCCAGCCCAGGCACATGGTAGTGGCTGTTATCAAGTGTTCCAGACACGGCAGAGAGGTGATAAGAGCAGTGTGGCAGCAGTGAGAGCAAAAAGTGGCCACTAACAAGGAATGGGCTCTAACAGACTTAGGCAAGCAAGCCCATGGCAAGCACAGGAGCTTCCAGGCAATAGCTGCACAGAAGGAACAGCTATCCATTCAATCTAGAACATCCCAGTCAAATCTGTCCTTACCTCAAACCCTTCCAGCCCCATGTTGGGTGCCAAAAAGGGCTGTCATGGTTTAATCCTGCCAGCACTAGGCCCCATGCAGCCACTCGTTCAACTCCCCCTCCTCCCAGAAGAGGAAAAGTGAGAGAAATTGTCAGTTGAGATAAAGACAATTTAATAGGTAAAGCAAAAGCCACTGAGATTTTTTTGAACCATCAAAATGAGGATCTCTCTGACAAAATGGGGTTTTGGCTACCTGGTGTTTAAGGTAGCAAAGCATTGGGTTTACCATCCATCTCTGGGAATGATAAACTGTGCTTGGGGGCTTTGATGTTTTTGCTGATTGTGAATCTTGCTGGGCTTCAGTGTGAACTTGGTGTACCAATATAACATCTTTTTGGGTTGAGCTTTCATTGACACGACCTTAACTGGGAGATCCAAGTCAAAATGAAGCATGCCTTGTTCAGTGTATCTGTTTGATACTTGGTGGTCTGCAGAAGCTCAGTGTGGGGTAGAGGTTTTGCTGTTGAAAACAAATATTACGTGCCTAATGCACACCTTCATCTGCCCTGTGGTACTTGATGTGGATTTTTTTGCAGTTTTGACAATAATTGTTAGACTTCTGTAGCTCTTGAAGCAATCAGTAATTGGTCTTTTTTTACAAGAGCTAAATGGTGTCTTTCCTCTTCTAATTCCAGGATTTGCAAGTTGAGGCACTGGCTCTACAGTGGATGGTGCACTCACAGAATGTGTCAGACTCTCTCCATTCAGTCATCCAAAAAGACTTATTTAAGAGATATTTTGGGTTTCTTCCTGGCCTTTTCATAAGGACTGGATTGTATTTATAAATGTCATTCTGCAGCCATGGGATAAAACATTTTTATGCAAACTGGAATTTGATGTCAAGAGTTTAGGATTTGAGAAAAGTACAAAATTTTAAGATTTGGCAGCACATTAGGAGTTTCCCATGAGAGCAGCTGTCACTGGAAGGCTCTGCTCGTGAATGTCCCACAGGAGCTGCTTGGTGGGGGGAGCACTGTCAGATGAATAAAGAACAAAATCATGTAGGAATTGTGCTACCATAACATCTAATTCTCATCTGCTTTTAGAAAGTGACATGAAGTATAGTCAGCTGTTTTTATCCTGATGGCAAAGTGGGGCACCCTCTGTCAGTGTGGAGCTTCTCCTGGGTGAGTGGGGGTCTATGTGGTCCCAGCCTCTGCCTGCCGAAGTTGGGAGAGGTGCTGAGATGTGTACAGGGAGGAGGGCTGGAATCCAGCCTCAGCATTTCAGTCTTAGCACAGCTGCTTTGGGGATAAGGGCAGCAAGAAGATTACAAAGTAGTGTATAAAGCTACTTACGGCTTTCAGCACTATTGGTGTCATGTTGAATGTGGGGTGTGTGTGGTAAAGCAGTGGTTTCCCTGGCTCATTCCAACCACACTGCAGGGAGGGACAGTTCGTACACCCACATGGTGAGCACTGCACTCACCCAGCAGGCAGAGGGGAGCCCAGAGCACAAGGTACAGCACAGGAAAGGTGCCTTTGCGGTGCGCCACACAGGTATGGCTCTTTTGGGAGCCTGAGGGAAGGCTGCCTGTCTTTCTCATGGAGCTGTTTGAATGCCTTAATTCGGAGTGATGTAGTATTTTGCACACTGCAAAATAGCTGAAACAGGGGTAGAAGAACAAAGTTCCAATCTCAAGTTTGACTAGACAGATATTGACGAAAGGTGTACGATCGTGCTGCAAAGATGGGGAAGTAGATCCCACTGCCAAGTGTGGTGTTTGCCTTAATTGTCCTTCTCTTGTTGTTACCTCTTCAGAGGTGCCTCATCTGACCTGTAGAGTGGTGTCCATGAAGGGCTGTGAGAGGACACAGAATCTTGGGGATTTTGTGGTTCATGAACACGGATACTTCTAACAATGCCAGATGAGTCTGATGCATGTTAATTCAACATGGAAAGGAATACTTCCCTTGGCATGAGTTATAAATAGTTTTTACTCTGAGGAGGTTTACCATAGGTAGGGTTTGAAAGAGGCTCAGAATACAGTAAGAGGCTGGAACAATTTTCTTCTGAAATGGGTGTTCAGTGCTTTTGGTTTGGGTTTCAAGATTGATTCAGTAGAAACAGAGGTTGTTACTCCCTCAGTCTGAAAACCTGATGCCCTCTGCTTGTAAAAGCCCAATGCTGGTACTGACAGTTCTGTGGGAGCCCTTAAAATTAACTTCTCTGACCAGTATCACTCTTCAGGAGCTGAGCCGTATTTCACATCTGTGACTAGTACTGCTGAGCACATTGCCATACTCTTTGTAAAAAGCCTTGAGTGTTTTTTTTCTTAACACTTGGTTTTGGTGAGTTGCATCATTCCAGAGAGGCGAGTTTTCCAGCATGACTGCAACCCTTGCATTTTCCCCATGTTAACTACTAAACGTGGCTGCACGCTGCTGATAGCCGTGTCTGTGGCTGGGAGTGTTATCAGCAGCTCTCACTGGTGAGGCTGTCACAGCCCAGGAACCACCGTCTGTGTCAGACCGGAGCTGGCGGAAAATGAGACCCCTGAGACCCGGGGTGGGTGGGTAATG
Source organism: Cnemophilus loriae (assembly GCA_013397755.1). NCBI lineage: Eukaryota > Metazoa > Chordata > Aves > Passeriformes > Corvidae > Cnemophilus > Cnemophilus loriae. The sequence goes on from VZTF01006011.1 coordinate 280,456, forward strand.
TGGAGGGTNGGCTTGTGTGCTTTGGAAACACACCCTAGCTATTAAGGGCTGGATTTCTGTCACGCAGGATTCAGAGACGCAGTTTGGGATCTTGTTGGCACAGTAAGTGCACGTCCTCACAGTGTGCTGAGGTGTGCTGGTGGACATTCTGCACCAGTGTGTCTGTGGAACAAGCCTGGCCTGAGCTGTGACCCACAGCCATGTGTTTGTCAGCTGGCAGACAAGATCCAGGCAGAATTCAATGGGAGCCAGGAAGTGGCCACAGTGCTCAGGGCTCTGGTCATGTCTTGCCATCCTGCTGGCTGCTGCCACACGAGTAGTGCTGAGCCAGGAGCTCCTTACCTGGAAGGTGGACTCAGGTGAATCCAGAGAACAAGTATTATAACAGGGTTTTTTCTTCATTGGTTTATAAAAACGGTTTGGAAGAAATAATACTAGTGGTAAGAATCCCATGAATATCCCATGAAATCTTGTTTTCCCCAGTGCAGAAAGCTGGAAAATGAGGCCAGGAATCAAAGCAGTTGATTCAGTATTTATTCTAATGCATTTTTATAGTTATGGGTGTCATAAGCCCAGTATGAGAAGGTATAAATTGAAGGAGCAGTGTCTCTTGAGAGTTCCAGCTGTACTGGGCAACTGGCTGGGGGTGGAGGGACATGGGACACTTCTCTATGAGTGTATACTGAATTCTTGTCTCTAAGCTTCAGCCTTCCAGTGACAGCATGATCCAGGAGTCCTGCAGGTACATAGTTTTACCTGAGGGATACAATAACACTCACGGAGTTTTCTCATTGTATTTACAGTGCATCTGGTGCAAGTGTTGTTGCCATTGACAACAAAATAGAACAGGCAATGGTAAGTAAAATATAAGTTATTATTTCTAATAGGATTAATGTGGTTCATCACTGAGCATAAGTTTCCTGCTGTATTGTGTTTCTGTGAGGCTGTGATATCCCTCCAGGTGGGCCAGACTGAGGACATCAATTGAAAAAAGGATTTTCTGTATCAACTATGAACAACCACAAACCATTATTGCTTTTACTGTTGGCCCAGAAATGTTTTTCAGAGAATTTTCTTACAAATTGCTGTGAACAAGGTGATTGAACTTGAAGTAGTGCTGAAAATACAGTGCATATTTCAGTCTGTTACTTTAGCCAAGTTCATTACTAGTTTTTCTGAAGGGTCAGGTGTGCCATCCTTAACATGCTGCTCAGCTTCAGTTGCAGCTGTTGGATTTTTGCTTCTGATGATGTAAAAGCTTTCTTAGGTTTTGGTTCTCGTACACCTAAGTGGGCCTGCGTACCACAGACTCTTACCCCAGGTCACAGCATCAGAGCTGGTGCTTTTCTTCTGAGGAGCTGGGATGTCATTGTCATCCTTGGCTTCCACGTCATTGAAGTGACTGGAGTGCTGGAGACAGAGCTTTTGATATCAGGCCCACTTCACAAAAGGGCTGGGTTGTTTGTGCTCAAAAGCTGATTCATTCATAAATTTTTTGTGATGAGTGCTTTGTTTTTCCAGGCTTTCTGCAGGAAAAGCAGTAACAGTAAGACCTGGGGCTGGAGTGAAGGAAACTGTTCTTTCCCGTGGTGTAACTGTCCACTTGTTCTTTGCAGGATCTAGTGAAAAGCCATTTGATGTATGCAGTGAGAGAAGAAGTGGAAGTCCTGAAGGAACAAATAAAAGAATTAGTTGAAAGAAACTCTTTACTTGAACGAGAAAATGCACTGTTAAAATCCCTTTCCAACAACGATCAGTTATCCCAGCTCTCGAGCCAGCAGGCCGCCCCCAGTAGCACCTCACAGGCGCAGCCCCCGCCTGCGCAGCCGCCGCAGCCCAACGTCTCCTCGGCGTGAGCTGGTCCAGCCCCGCGTGCCACCGCTGGCTCTCCCCCGCCCAGAGCGAGCAGCCGTGCTTCTGTTGTGTGTTTGGCCTTTTCAGTATTAGACAATCATCCTCCCAGAGTTGTCCCCCGCCGCTGTGGCTGCAGTGTGCGAGGTGTCCGTACACCCTCGCTGCACACGGGAGGTCGCAGAGGAGCCCCTGCAGCCTGGGATTGTTTCCCTGGGCTTCAGGAGGGAGGTCTGTTAGAGCTTGGGTGGCTCTCCGAGGTTCCCATTGCTCCTGGGTTGCTTTGAGCCTTGCTGTCTGGTGAGGAGCAACAGTTCCTCTTCAGAGCCACTGTTCTTTTCATATAAGTAACATTTGCCTACGTTAGTTTCATTTATTTGTTTTATTTATTACAGGGCTGCTATTTTCATAATGTACATGAACAATGTCACAGAACTTTTGAATTTTTTTTTTTAATAAATGTCTGTATGGGTAAAATGATAGATGGGATTGCGTTAATAGATACAATGTCTAGGCAATAATTGAACAAAGAATCCTGGCATATTTCTAACACTAATGGCAGTTGACCTTTGGTATTTATTTACGGTAGTAAAGATCCAGCTTGAATGTAAATTTTGTATAGAGTGTAAGTATGAAGACCATAGTGCATCTGTACAGGTAGTCACCAGTCCTTGTGATATAATAAATAAGTGATGGGCTATTTTGATGAAGAAAACTTTGCTCATTTCTGTTTCTACTTTCTAATAGAGAGAAAGGGGCCATGATTCCTCTGCTTTTTGACATTTTGTTTTTGGTTTGGTTTTTTGGGTGGGAATAAAAAGCTGTGAAATTGTTCAACCTACTTTGTAACCAAAGAAGCAAAGCTGTGTAATTGAGTTGGTTGTTGGTTTTTTGTTCTGGTTTTTTTTGGTTTTTTTTAATTTTATAATGCACATTCTTTATGTATTTTTTATTTAGTGTTTTCTCATTCACAACTTTCTTTGCTGTCTCGCATGATCTGCATGACCTGTAATCTTTGAACCACTTCCGTACCTCATGTTTTTATCCAGCACTCTTAGTGTAATATGTACTAGTCTGTGAACAATGTCAATAAAGAGAAAGAACAGCTGGTGTTGGTGGAGCTAAGCTAGTGTGCTAGGCACTAGTTGTTAAAACAAATAAATGAAGTGAGCCATCTTTTGTTCATTTAAAATGGTGTTTTGAATTTCGTATGCAGAAAACGTTTTGTTACATTGCAGATTTAATGTATTTAATAAATGCAACATGCAGATTAAATGCAGTGTATACTGAGTATTTAAATTAAAAATGTACATTTCATAAATACAGTTTCAAGAAAGGCCGTCATTTGTGTAAACTAATGCAGTGTGTCAAATTGATGTACAAATATATATATATATTTTAACACATTTTCTGAAATTAAACCAGTTTTGTTGAATTTTTTTGGCTGTAGATGTTGTTGCAGTATAATTAAATTCAGTAGCTCTTTTCTGAATAAAATGGAGAAATGCAGTGTCAGTGAGGCAGTAACAGACCAATGCCAGGGTTACCACTTCTCATGCAACAGCGTGGTTTCTTCTCTCATAGGAGAAGCATCTTCTCATGCTGTCAGTGGCTGCCTTAGGGGTTTGGGTTTGTACTGATAGCTCTACATTGACGCCTGGGCCTGCTGAGTCAACTGCTGTGAATGTCTGCTTCAGTACCTGAGCCCTGAGCATGTCTAACTCTGCTCAGGTTTATGTCGAAGGTAAAACAGAAGAAACATTGGAAATTGCAAGTTTTGGTGTCTTCAGATCTCAAAGAAGTGTCCATGTCCTGGAAACCGAGAAGCATCTCCTCCTGGTAAGCATCAGCTCAGCACAGTTCAAACAAACCGTGTGTTGCGTGCCTATTTAAAAGTTATTGCTGAAGTAACACCAAAATGTGCTTCCCATTAGGTGTGGGTTGGTGTTTTCTGCCTGCTGCACCTCTGTGTTGTGAGCACTGCTGGGAGACCTTAGTGCAATGAGGGCTTTGCACACAGATTAGAAAACAAAATATTCCAGTAGCTATGTGTGTCTCCTCTCCAGGGCGATCAGTGGTTCACTCCAGCTGTACAGGGACGATGATGCTGGTAAAGTAAAAAAGGGACAAATTGGGGACTTGTGGGAACAAGAGTCCCTCAGGTGAGTAGTTGATTAAAACCTCTATAGAGGATACACTGTACCTGTCAGTTCACTTTTGAGTGAAACAGAACAGAGCCAGCTGAACCTGACTCAGGTACAGGGTCCTTGTTGTTCTGCTGGGAGCAGAGGGGCACTGAGCCTATGCCCTCCCGGGCAGCTCTGGTCTCCTCAGAATGCCTGTTCCCCTGTTTGTGAGGCCTGAGGCAGAGCGACAGGCACATCCCTCACACCGGGGTGCTGCAGAGGCGCTTTCTCCGAAAGCAAAAGGTATTTAGTAAATCTGAAAAAGAGGGTATGAAACAAAGATTGAACCGATCCTGTTAGAAAGCCTTTGCTTTGCTCTGCTCCTGTCAGGTTTGCTTTGGGGGTTTGTGTTTCGTTTTCCCCTAGAGATAAGTTGTGTCCGGCCAGGTGAGGGAGCTGGGTGTGGGAGCTGGCTCTCCAGACCAGATGCAGATGCTTTAACACGTGTCTTCGACATTATTCCATGGCTTTGGTATAAGGAGAAGGGGTTCAGCTGCTGCGTTCACGGCAGCGTGTGCTTTAGCGCGGGTTGGGAGCGGGATGCAGTCGTGGTGTCACAGAATGCTCTGAATGCAGTGAAGCTGGGCAGTGGTGGCTCTGAGTTAGGCCTGGCATCTCAGAGAGGATGTGACAGAAGGTGCGGGCAGAAGCTATGGAAACAGTGGAGGATGCACAGGAAATGCTTACTTAGGAGAGATTCGAGGCCGCGGCCCCAGCTCGGCGGAGAGCGTGTGCAGGACGCTGGCACAGTAGTGAGGCAGCTCTGGAGCAAGTGCCAGGTGAGGTGAGCATAGAGCGGCCCTTCCCCGGCTGCGGCCGGCGCTGCGGGGCTGTGCCCGTGGGGCTGTGCCCGGAGCAGAGACCCTTCCCCGGCTGCGGCCGCGGGTCCAGGAGCGGCGCAGCGGGGGCCGCGGGGCGGCGCTGTGGGGCGGGGCGGTCCCGGTCCCGGTCCCGGGCCNGCTCAGGGGGTTGTTCCCTTTGCACGCGGTTGCTGGTCCCCGCGCGCCTGTTCTTGGAGAACGTGTGGCTCCTGTCGCTGCCGGGTCCCCTCGCGTGCTGAGTGTGCGCAGGTGGGCGGGACACGGGCACAGCGCCGGGGACGTGGCTACAGCCCTTTGTGCTGTTCCAGCAGTTGTGAAAGGTCTGGCTGGAGAGTGGGGACCTCTCGCCTTGGGAAGCAAACCATGTGCCCCTCCTGATGTGTTACTGAAGCACAGTCCTGCAGCCAACGTTGAGAAGGCTTCACAGGGAAAAAAAAAAAAAGTTAAAAAGAAAGATTTGAGATACAAGTGTGTTGCAGGTGGTTAATGACGTCACCTCAGCAAGCTCAGCTCCTCTGAAGAAGCCGACCATCCGCAATTGTGGCGCAGTCACAGCCAGCACGTCAGAACGTGTCAGCTGGCAGTGCCTGGAAATGAGAAGCTGCATTTCACGAGGGGAAATAAACTTGGGTATTGCTCTGTTAGGTTTTTGAAAAGAAACAAGTGTAGTGTTTTGCAGCTTTTGTACTTGGATGTGTGGAGCCAGAACACAGCTGGGGCCAGAAGGCCCCTCCAGAGATGCCCCCAGCCAGCCCCAGCTCTGGCACTGCAGCTGCCCATGACCCCTGACACAAGTGCCACTGCAGGGCACAGGGCTGCACACAGCTCTGTGGCCAGTTTGCACCAAAGCAAGAATTTACTGAACTTGGAAGAACCAACTTGTACAAACCACCCTGAACGTTCCAGTGCCCGCAGCCCTTGAGTGGCTGCTGTGCTGGCACAGCCAATGGCTCCTGCAGCAACAGCAGGAACTGGTCAGTCCCTTGGGGCCTCTGTGGCATCCCTAGGGGCCAGAGAGACAAGAGGTGAGGAGAAGGCACCTGCTGAACCCCTGTGGGGGGAGGGCCGGTCCCCAGAGGGAAGGGGGGCAGTAGCTGGCTGTGTCCAGAGCTTTGGCAGCCCCAGCTCAGGCCCCGTGGCCCCAGCCTGGCCCAGCACCCAGACAGCTGAGCACAGGGGTGTCCCATGGCATGGCAGCTCCTCTCAGGGAAAGGCCAATTAATCCGTGCTGGGTGCGAACAGCCGAGTTCCAACACCCAGGAGAGCCCTGCTTTGCCCACATCAGAGTGAACACAACTTGCGTTTGAAAAGAACTTTATTTAAAATCAGCGATTATACAGATTCCCCCGGCAGCGCTCACAGCACACGAGTGTCCCAGCACAAGGTCCCTGTGCCGCCGGGCGGCCCCACTCTGGGCGTGCTTGGGGCTGCGCTGGCTTACACCAGTCCCAGTGATTCCATATGGAAACACAATGCGTACAAAAGGTCTGCTCCTTCACAGCTAACAGGCATTTCATTAACCTCATGTAGTTTTCTATTATTTCTAGTGTAACCAGACTTAAAATTTGTCTTCTACTAAGAAACCTGGAAAAAAGAAATCTTCCTTTAGCAACTGTGTGCACCAGCAGAGCAATTCCCACCACCTTTGTCTCCACGCAGACAGGGAGAGCCAGCAGGAGTCAGGGCCATCAGCAGGGAAATATGATCAATAGCAGCATTTTCCATGTGATCTCAACTTACAGTCGTCTACAGAAGAAGGAACTGTGATCACCAGTAGGGAAGCAGTTAAGTACTGGATCCATTGTTAAAAGAAATCGAGTTGAAGGCAGGTTTTACCTTAAATAGGATTAAATATATATTGCAAGACACACCACACTCTGCAGGGGCTGCACATACAGAAGCAGAACTGTGGGCAGGGGGGCCGCGTGTCCCCCCCCGCACCCAATATTCCCACACAACATCGTCAAATTTAAAACTATCACCACTTGTTGAAAGTTGTCCAAGAAGTATTTACAGCGCAGGCACGGCCGGCAGAGGCTTGGGGAGCCGCAGGTCTGGCCGCGGTGCTCCCGCAGTCCACGGAGCTCCAGCACGGGGTCCTGCCAGGAGCAGCCGCTGCCCGGCCGTGCCAGTTCCGCACTACCCCACTACCCCTACACAGACAAGCAATTAGCGTGGATTAGGACAAAGCTACAAGCGGTGCCGTGGTGTGAGGCCAAGCGCGAGCACTGCCACATGCTGCAGTGGGCCCACCCTGCGCACACACGGAGGATGCACGGCGGGGCTGCGGAGCCGCGCAGGGAGGCTCCTCGGGAACATGCTGCACAGTCGGGCTCCAGCCGCTACAGGAATCCTGGCTTCCGGCGTCAAACAAAACCATTTCCAGCTATACAGCGAGGGTGACACTGATCTGGGACCGGTGTTTACAACAGATGTCAGTTCCTACGGACCTACGTCCCGTATAGCTCCACGTATTACAGAGACCAGGCTGGATCTTCAGCGAATAAGTAGGTCCACGATTGTAGATCAACAATAGACTTTTATTGCTTTATACATGTGGTGCTGTTCAAGGCACTGTGGCACGGGCTAGAAAACTCGGAATGACTCGTGAAGGGACCTGGAATGCGACACGGCCGGTGCCGCGCGCCGCTCCTCGGCAGCTGCCGCGGCGGCCGGGGCCGGCGGGCCATGGCCCGAGACCGGCCCCTCACATGCCCATCCGGATGCTCTGGATGATCTGGAAGATGGCTGCAAGAGAGCGGAAACGGGAGGCTCGCCGGGCAGCGCCCGAAGCGAGCTCAGGGCTCCGAGGGGCAGTGCCGGGCCCGGGGGAGCAGAGCCGGGCCCGGAGGAGCAGTGCCGGGCCCGGGAGGAGCAGTGCCGGGCCCGCAGCTGCCGCCGGATCCAGCCGCCTGCTCGCGGCCGCTCACCTGATCCGCAGACCACGAAGATGAATAGTGCCAACAGCCAGGGCCCGACCGACGCCTTCTCCTCCGGGGCCGTTCTCTGCGAGCACAGCACCGCCGTCAGCGCAGCGCAGCGCGGCCCGGCNNNNGGCCCGCGCGCGCCAACCCGCGCACGCGCCCCGGGCCCCGCCCTGCCCGGTAACGTGGCGCGCGCTGCGGCCGCTGCGCCGCCGCTGACCCGGAACCGGAACCGGAACCGGAACCAGCTCTCTGCCGGCGCCCCAAGATGGCGCCGCCCACGCCGCTGCTCGCAGGTGCGTTGGGTCCGGGCGGCGTCGAGGTCGGGGCTGGTGCGCGGGAGGCGAGTGCGGAGCTGGGCTAGCGTGGCCCGGTGCCACTCCGGTGCCCGTCGGCGTCCGCCGCGCGTCCCCTCCCCAGCGTGCGCTGCCGCGGTGTGGCCGAGTCCGGCCCCGGTCCTGCAGTTCTTGGCGGTGCCGCTGCCGGCACTGGTCAGGGCTCGCCGGGCCCTGTGCTCGCTCGGCCCGGGGCCGGGGCGCGGCCGGACCCTCCTCTGGGGTGCCGCTGCTCACCCCGACCTCTCGCCCGAGCAGCCGCCCCGCCGCCGGCCTTCCCCGCGCCCCGCGGGAGCTCTCGAGGCCGCGTGTCGGGGGTTCGTTCTTGAGCCGCGGATGATTTACCCGCGGGGTACCCGGGGAGCGGTCACGGGGGCTGGGTGGTTGCGTGGGGAGCGCGAGGCAGCCCCGTCCCGCTGCCCCGGGCCCCGCAGGACACGGGGGGCGGCCCAAGGCGCGGGGAGCCGCTCCCCGGAGCTCGGAGCCCGCTGACGTGTCCGCTATGGTTCGCGGGCTTTGCAGTGCCATTTGTGAAGCTCTTTGCAAAAGGCATTTTTCTTTCCAGTATTTCACTGATTAAACTGTCCCTAACATAAGGGATGCGTATTTTCCTTTTCTATATTTGTAAACTTTAAACACCAGCCTGTTTCCCCTCACTCAGGTCAGTGGGGGCTGCAGTTGTTCAGGGTAGATTTTGGGTTGCTCGCTACTGTCTGTTGTAAATTCGGATCTTAATGGGGAGCCTGGCGGAAAAGCTGGAGAACACGTTCCAGGCAGGGCTGCGCAGCTCGTGGGTCACATTTAAGGTGTGCTAAAAGGTTCCCTTAGGGTCTCTTGGGGCTGGGGTGTACGTGAACCCTGGGAAATTGCATTTAGTCGTGAGAAAAACTGTTTAACTGAGGCTGGGGCGTAGGCTGTGCAGAGGCTCTGGATCCCCACCCTGGGAGTTCCTTGCCGAGCACAGTCCTGCACAGGGGTTGCTGAAGGAGGGCTGGGTTGGGAGCTCCAGGGGCGTGTCTCGGTTATGCCTTGGAATTCCCTTATAGCAAGCATGGCAAAGAGTGGGCATGTCTCAGGGCTCATAAATTAGAGAAACGTCTGCTTTGGACAGTTTCCTGCATTTGAAATGAGTTATTTGTTTCCTCTTGCAGTGCGAGGGTCTGAAGGGCTGTACATGGTGAATGGGCCCCCCAGTTTCACAGAGAGCACGGCATTCCAAAGGTACCGGTGTCACTGGCACAAAAGAAATAGCTTTCTGAAGAGTAAAGGTAGACTCTGGAATTGAAAAATGCGTGAATATAAGTGAATTCAGAAAACTGACGGTTTGGAAGGCTTAGCGCTTGCCTGAGCTCTCAGCGCCAGGTGACAGTCCTTGAACAGGGGTAGCAGTGACACAGGGCTCCTCAGGAGCACAGCAGGAAAGTTGTTGTGTTTGTTTTTGTTAAAAAAGCCTTAACTGTGGCACTGTTGAATACTCATGTGCATTTCTTGTTTCTTTAGGGTTTCTGGAAAAAATTGCAAAGCTGTTGCTTTTAGCAAGGATGGCTCCCTCTTTGCCTGGTGCAATGGAGAAAAGTGGGTGCATTTATCATGTTAATTTTTAGCTTGTATGAAATAAATGAGATCAGTTTTGCCTCATTTACTCCTGTCTGTGTAAAGGTAATTGCTGTTAATGCAAGTGTTCGCATGTACACTTTAAATGGAGTTTATTGTTGCATCAGTGGCTTTGTTTCCTGACTATCAGATTAAATATTTGCTATTCCTCTCCTATTTATAATGCACCTATTCCCGTGCAGTCTGGATATGCTTTCTTTGTTTAGTTGGTTTTTTATTCATGGCTCCCAGTACCTGTTCTCTGGGATTAATCTCTTAGTAAAGTCCACAGAAAATAATGAGTCTAAACACCTTGTGAACGTTGCAAGGTTCCTTTTTTATAGATCAGGTGCATTATAGAGTTCACTCTCTTGTTCAGAGCTTATATGTTGCAGACAAAAATATGTGTTATGTTTTGACCAGTGGTCACTTTTCTTGGTTTCTGTCGTGCTTGGGTGTCTGGTTTTAAAATGTGCTCTTGGGAAAATTTAGTAAAAACAAGAGGGGGAAAAAGGCTCTTCTAATCTTGTTACATTGTCCAAATTTGGGGCAGATCTAGAAAAGTAAAATACTTGAAGAATTCTCTCAGCTATTAATTAACTATTGTAAGCATGTTTTATTAAAATAGCATCTTTTGGTTCCAGAGTAAATGTTGTTAATGTCACCAGAGCTGAGTTACTGCATTCCTTTGATCTCCCAAAGACAGTTTGCCTTGAATTCTCGCCAAAGAATAATGTTCTGGCAACGTGGCAGGCCTATGCAAGTGAGTATTGTACCAGCTGGGGGAGCACGGGGTTTGTGCGTGTCTTAACCCATGTCTGAGTTAGCAACTGGCTGGTCTCTGTAGCGCATTCATTGGCTAAATGAGCAGTGCAGAAAGGGTGCAGGAAGTTCTGAGGGCAGTCAAGAGCACAGTGGAGGAGGGAGGGATGCCATTGTCTGAGAGCAGCTGGTGTAGGCCATCCTTACACACGCTCTGTCAGAGTGCACGTGCTCATAGTTACTCTGTCAGTCAATCACTGTGCAGGCAGCTTGTGTTCTTGAGTAGGTAAGGGAGATGGGATGCTNTCAGTGGGGGCTGCAGTTGTTCAGGGTAGATTTTGGGTTGCTCGCTACTGTCTGTTGTAAATTCGGATCTTAATGGGGAGCCTGGCGGAAAAGCTGGAGAACACGTTCCAGGCAGGGCTGCGCAGCTCGTGGGTCACATTTAAGGTGTGCTAAAAGGTTCCCTTAGGGTCTCTTGGGGCTGGGGTGTACGTGAACCCTGGGAAATTGCATTTAGTCGTGAGAAAAACTGTTTAACTGAGGCTGGGGCGTAGGCTGTGCAGAGGCTCTGGATCCCCACCCTGGGAGTTCCTTGCCGAGCACAGTCCTGCACAGGGGTTGCTGAAGGAGGGCTGGGTTGGGAGCTCCAGGGGCGTGTCTCGGTTATGCCTTGGAATTCCCTTATAGCAAGCATGGCAAAGAGTGGGCATGTCTCAGGGCTCATAAATTAGAGAAACGTCTGCTTTGGACAGTTTCCTGCATTTGAAATGAGTTATTTGTTTCCTCTTGCAGTGCGAGGGTCTGAAGGGCTGTACATGGTGAATGGGCCCCCCAGTTTCACAGAGAGCACGGCATTCCAAAGGTACCGGTGTCACTGGCACAAAAGAAATAGCTTTCTGAAGAGTAAAGGTAGACTCTGGAATTGAAAAATGCGTGAATATAAGTGAATTCAGAAAACTGACGGTTTGGAAGGCTTAGCGCTTGCCTGAGCTCTCAGCGCCAGGTGACAGTCCTTGAACAGGGGTAGCAGTGACACAGGGCTCCTCAGGAGCACAGCAGGAAAGTTGTTGTGTTTGTTTTTGTTAAAAAAGCCTTAACTGTGGCACTGTTGAATACTCATGTGCATTTCTTGTTTCTTTAGGGTTTCTGGAAAAAATTGCAAAGCTGTTGCTTTTAGCAAGGATGGCTCCCTCTTTGCCTGGTGCAATGGAGAAAAGTGGGTGCATTTATCATGTTAATTTTTAGCTTGTATGAAATAAATGAGATCAGTTTTGCCTCATTTACTCCTGTCTGTGTAAAGGTAATTGCTGTTAATGCAAGTGTTCGCATGTACACTTTAAATGGAGTTTATTGTTGCATCAGTGGCTTTGTTTCCTGACTATCAGATTAAATATTTGCTATTCCTCTCCTATTTATAATGCACCTATTCCCGTGCAGTCTGGATATGCTTTCTTTGTTTAGTTGGTTTTTTATTCATGGCTCCCAGTACCTGTTCTCTGGGATTAATCTCTTAGTAAAGTCCACAGAAAATAATGAGTCTAAACACCTTGTGAACGTTGCAAGGTTCCTTTTTTATAGATCAGGTGCATTATAGAGTTCACTCTCTTGTTCAGAGCTTATATGTTGCAGACAAAAATATGTGTTATGTTTTGACCAGTGGTCACTTTTCTTGGTTTCTGTCGTGCTTGGGTGTCTGGTTTTAAAATGTGCTCTTGGGAAAATTTAGTAAAAACAAGAGGGGGAAAAAGGCTCTTCTAATCTTGTTACATTGTCCAAATTTGGGGCAGATCTAGAAAAGTAAAATACTTGAAGAATTCTCTCAGCTATTAATTAACTATTGTAAGCATGTTTTATTAAAATAGCATCTTTTGGTTCCAGAGTAAATGTTGTTAATGTCACCAGAGCTGAGTTACTGCATTCCTTTGATCTCCCAAAGACAGTTTGCCTTGAATTCTCGCCAAAGAATAATGTTCTGGCAACGTGGCAGGCCTATGCAAGTGAGTATTGTACCAGCTGGGGGAGCACGGGGTTTGTGCGTGTCTTAACCCATGTCTGAGTTAGCAACTGGCTGGTCTCTGTAGCGCATTCATTGGCTAAATGAGCAGTGCAGAAAGGGTGCAGGAAGTTCTGAGGGCAGTCAAGAGCACAGTGGAGGAGGGAGGGATGCCATTGTCTGAGAGCAGCTGGTGTAGGCCATCCTTACACACGCTCTGTCAGAGTGCACGTGCTCATAGTTACTCTGTCAGTCAATCACTGTGCAGGCAGCTTGTGTTCTTGAGTAGGTAAGGGAGATGGGATGCTGTCTTGGAGTAGTTGTGCTCTCCTCTGGGCCCCATGACTAGAGTGTTCTCCATGTCCAGAGCTTTATTCCCTCCTCTGCCTCCCTGGGCGGGGGGGTGGTTCGAGTTCCTGATTCTGAGAGCTGCAGTCCTGTCGGAGCCACAGATGGTGTAAATGCTGCCATGGGAGGGAAGAGCTGGGCAAGGCTGGGCCTTGGGAAGTGGCCAGGCTGTGGGCAAACTGGGAAGCGGGACAGGCTGTAGGATAAGAGGAAGGCAGCACAAGCTGTGGGCTGTTAGCGAGCTGTTCTTGGTCTGCCGTAAATCACTGACAGCAATAGGCAGGCTGTGCTATCCAAGTGAGGAGGACAGTACAGACAGTTTAAAAGCAGCAGAACCATTTTGCATGGCTTGCAGAGAGAGCTGTGACTGCGGTAGAATGGACAAAATCACTTCATTCCTGTGAGAGCAAAACACTGGAGTGGAGAACGTGCCTCCATTGTTTGCCGTGAGGATGGGTTTTGGTTTGGATTAAAAAGCTGTGCAGGTGTTGGTGGTTGCAGCCTTGCAGTGGGGCGTAGAAACTCTACGCCTTCAAATGTGATTTCTTTCTGCAAACAGACTGAGGTTAATAGGTACAGCAATCAGCATTCATGGGTTTGGTCCCTCGGGGACAAAAGTTGCGTGCTTGCAAGAAGTTCATGCATGTTTGGGTGCTGGCAGCACCATGAGGTAGGATGTTGAGGTGAAGCAGATTTAAGCCTCAAAGACCACTGTATTTTTTTGCAGCTGCTAAGGATGGCACAGCAGGGGTGCCCAACCTGCAGCTCCATGATCTGAGAACTGGAAAATGCTTGAAGTCTTTTATGCAGAAAAAGATGCAGAACTGGTAAATAAGCCTTCTAGATGCTAGTTGTTTACAAAGAAACGTGGTTTTCAGAATCTGATCCAGGTAAATGGAGCTGTTAGTGTGGTGTTGGCTTTCAAAGCAGTGCCTGCTGCCAGCTGAAAGCCAGAGTCTGTGCTCGAGTGTCTGTGTGCAGTTCATTGTAAATTCACTCTCACTTTGCACCACAGAGAAAAGCTGGGCAGACAATAACTAAGTCCACTTGTATATTTTTTGTTATGCAGATGTCATTTATCTGCATTAAACATATCATGTTTGAACTTACTGGGTTCAAAATGGAGGGGAAAAGCAATCCTGGAGTGCTAATGATGAGCATAATTTTGTGTTTCTGACGTTTTCCTTAATGTGCAGGTGTCCTTGCTGGGCAGATGATGAAAGCATTTGTGCCAGGAATGTGAACAATGAGGTGCACTTCTTTGAAAACAACAACTTCAGTATGCGAGTATTTCTCTACATTTCATTCCTTCTATAAATGCTGCTTTTTTTGAGGGGTTGTTTTTGTTTTTAGGTTTTTCTATGTTTCATCTTTTGTTTGCCTTTTATTTTAAATACTGCCTACATTCTATTTCAGTTTGGAATTCAGAATCATTACGCTTTAATGAAGAGTATTTTCACTTTCTTATTTATCTTTTCACTGACTTACGTGGTATGAAATGCATCTGATTCTCAATTAGAGAGACCTGATTCTATATTGTTTCTTATTTAATGAGATCCAGGAAACTGTTGTTAGAATATGTGATCTGTGATTACTTCTTTGGGTTGTGCATATTCTGTCAGTAGACTGTTAAAGATGACTCATTAAAAAGTGATGGCAAAAATGAAATCGTGAAGCCTGAAGATTTTTGCCAAGGAGATTTACTGTTGGTGGTAGAATATCTGGAGTCAATAGATGTTGGAAAGGGGAAGAAAAAAGCAAAAAGATAAAAATTAATTAGAACAAAAATGTAAAGGAATTAAAGAAAACTGAGGGGAGAACAGCAGTGTGTGGTTTTAGTTTTGTGTTCTTTGTTTTGTTTTAAATATAAATTTGATATAAGAATTAGGACTACGAGAGATTCAGTTGCCTGAGAATTAGCCCTGCTGATGTTAACCAAGCTGTGGGAAGCGTGGAATGTCAGCTTCAGCAGGATGTCTGCTGGCAGTGCACATTCCTGGCTGCAGTGGGGCTGTGGGCGATGCTGTTCCCATCAGTTGTTTGGGGGAAGGGGCAGTGTTGGGAAGAGTTATCCCATGGAGGTGTGAGGGCACAGCCCCTGCCTCTGTGTAATGGCACCTGAATGTGACTGAATCCAGCACAGATAAGGTGAAGGATATCTGCTTCCAACACAAGCTGTGTTCACCTCAGGTTCAGAGGCTTCCTTTTCTTTTTGAACTTCCAAATAGTAAATGCTGGGTTTCAGACATAGGCTCGATTCAAGCTGGTTTTGTAGATAAAGTGATGTGGTGAAATGGGAAAATAATGGTTGTTTGCCTAGAAAAAGATCCTTTGTGATTGTCTGTACTGGCCTGTGTTATCCAGGATGCAGCCGCATAGAAGAGTGTGGTTAGGTGATCCAGGTAACATGGTTTGTCATTAACATCATACATCTGTGGCCTTCTTTTTGACAGATACCATTGCAAATAAGCTGCATTTGCAGAAGGTCAGTGACTTCGTGTTGTCCCCAGGAGCACAGCCAACCAAGGTACTTCTGATCCAGCTTCCAATCTTTTTCTTGGTTTTCTTGAAAAAGAAAAAAAAAAAGACTGTGGTTTTATTACAATGTACTGGTAGTAACTATGCCCTGTGCTACCAAGGCTTTAACCTGCAGTGCAATCTCGTGGCTGTTTCAGGTTGCTGTGTATGTCCCAGGCAGCAAAGGTGCTCCGTCCTTTGTCAGGCTCTACCAGTACCCCAACTTTGGGGGCCCACAGTCAGCACTAGCTAACAAAAGCTTCTTTAAAGCTGACAAGGTGACAATGCTATGGAACAAAAAAGGTATGGCAGCTGTGTACTGAAATTTTTATATTGTGCTCATTTTGGATTGACTTACTTTGTTTACTGTGTGGGGTTTGTGTTTAATTTGCATATGCTGATGAATCCCGAGGGCAGCCATTAATGCCTTGCAGAAGATGTTGGTGAAATTTTACTCAAGGATTGATCAGGATGTTTGGTTTCTGCCATAGTTTAATATTTTTTTTATAACTGTAGAGGGTGTTTACTTGCTTGTGATCTAATGATGAATGAATAGACTGAGCTTACATTTTCCATCTGAGAAAGGAAGGTATTCAGTCCTTTTGGGTTAGCATTTAGGAAAAACTCAATTCAAAAGAGAATGATAGCAGCACTATTACACAAGCAGCCAGTGCAGCTGTTTTTGCTTTGTCTGTGGTGTTTCGTGCAGTGGCTGCTGTGGTTTTCAGAAGCTGTGCTGCACTGACTGTGTCTGTTCACAGCCACGGCAGCGCTGGTGATCGCCAGCACCGAGGTGGACAAGAGCGGGGCCTCGTACTACGGCGAGCAGACCCTGCACTACCTGGCAGCCAGCGGGGAGAGCGCCGTGGTGCAGCTGCGTGAGTACCTCCTGTGCTGCTGCCCCAGCAGCTTCTGCTCCGTCCTGCCAGGGATCTTAATGTAATGAACTGATCTTTAGAAAAAAATCCTCTTAACAAAAAAATCCTTCACCACTTTTTTTTTTTAAACTCAGCAGTAAGATGTTGCTTTTTTCTGGGTTAGTTTGGGTTTTTTTAATAGCTGAATTTTCTTACCTTTGATAGACTTATCATATTAATGTCAGTGGCAGAGAGCAAATGCTTCCAGTTAATACATACTGATAATTTGCTTGGGAAGATATTCAAGTGCACAGAGAGGGAACTATGCTCGTTTGCTGAGGAAACACCTGGACAATGGAGCCAGGTTGATGTCTGAGAATCCATAGTGGGCAGGAAGGTGTGTCACCAAACAGAATAATCCTACTTGCACTTTTACACATGCAAGATACGGTTACTTAATGAGCCAGGGCAGAGTGAGAGCAATTTTTTGAAGTCTGTTGAAAAATAGAAGCCCTTTATTTTGTATTGTAAAATTGAAAGTGTTTTAAGATATAAAAATGACATGTTGGGGAGCAGCAGATGAATGTGTTTAATTCCAGTGTCTATCTTGAACTGGAAGTCCATGTCTTAACTTCCTCTGTGGGGGATCATTTTTCCTTCTCTCAAGCTGTTGCTGTTGTGTGCAAACATCTGGCCTGTGTGGGATTGTGGAGGCCAGTTTGTTGGGAATGCTTGGGAGCACTGGGGATGGGGTGACGTGGACTGTCTTTGCTGGAGGTACTGTGAATGTAATTTCCTTAATAGAGCTGGCTGGGAACATCTCCAGTTTGCCTTCCGCTGGAAAACTTGTGGAGGAGTACTGTGCCCCATTTCCCCTTGATGTTAACTCCACTGGGAAAGGAGAATTGGGGTTATTACTCGCTATATGGAATCTCTTTGGGAGCAGTTTCCCAGCTTGAGAACACTACTTGTTTAACTACATACTTACTAAAACGTTCTTTATTTCTACTGCATCTGTATTTAACAGGAAGTTTGCCATTACTTTTCATTTAATTTAGCTATTCTTTTTCAAGGAAAAGCCCAAACTGATAAAAGCAAGTGGTGGGCACTTGGAGTGAGAGGTGCCTCATGCCCTGTGGAGTTCAATCTTTTTTGAGGTGCAGTTTTGAAGCTTTTTTCCACACTGGCATTTGCAGAGGGCTTTCCATTTTCAACTAAGATATGGTGCTGCTGCAGGCTCTGGCAGAGCTGTGAAGCCCGCATGGAGCTGCCCTCGTCTCTCCAGCTGCTGCTGTCACCAGATGTCATTTTCTGTCACACCTCTGTATCTGAGCTCCATTGGGTTGCTGTCACTGAAAAGGTTTCAAAGGGGAACACGCAGTGTGATTATACATCCTCGTTTCTAAAGATAGTGAGACTTCAGAGCGGCAACAGGCATGAACCATTTAACTCAGTTTGAACATTTTGGGTCAACTCTGGATTTAAGGATTCAGTAATGCATTTGGCATTCATCTGAATTATGTGTAAAGATACCCAGATGATGAAAAGTTATAATGGCCTGTGGTTTGTATTTACTCCTGGATATTTTACCTGAGTTCTCATCACTAATTCATCATTCTTCAGTATCTCCTAATGTTCCAACCCCCAGAATAGCTTCTAACAGTATCAAATTTTGATCATTATGTGTAAAGCTATTTTTGTGTGCTCACTCACATTAAAATCTGACTTTTAAAATATTGTGCATGGGCATGGTCCAAAGGTAACTCAGGCCACTATTGCTTACCTCTACAAAGCTGAGCTACACAATATTTCTTAGATTAAAAGAAGAGAAACTGTTATCCAGCTGGTATAAAACTCCTGTTTTCGCAGGTTTCCAGTGGGACAATTTGAGAAGGTCCTGAGGTCATACTTAAGGAAAAAAAAAATGGATTTTTTTTACATGTCAAGCTGTGCTTACTGTTAAAGTGTTGGTGCTGACCCTACAGAGGTAATTTGGAATGGCTGCAGTTATTGTTGTGAACTGTAACTGAAGTTATCAGAAGATACAAGGTTGTTTTTCCCTCTGTTGTTAGCGGAATTAATTTTCACTGTTAATAATTAGACTACAGTATTTTAGCAAAGCACGAAGAATCGCTATGGATTTTAATTTGGCTTGCTCTGAAAAAACGCAGTCTCCCAACAGCTGCATGTTTTTCCTTTTCCTTTAGCAAAAAATGGCCCTATTTACGATGTTGCCTGGAGCCCCAATTCTGTCGAGTTCTGTGCTGTGTATGGTTTCATGCCTGCCAAAGCCACAGTTTTTAACCTGAAATGTGACCCTGTGTTTGATTTTGGCACCGGGCCTCGCAATGCTGCCTACTATAGCCCCCACGGACACATCCTAGTGCTGGCAGGGTTTGGAAACCTCAGGGGACAGATGGAAGTGTGGGACGTTAAAAACTACAAACTCATTTCCAAACCAGTGGCCTCGGATTCCACATACTTTGCTTGGTGTCCTGACGGGGAGCACATTGTGACAGCCACGTGTGCTCCCCGGCTCCGGGTCAGCAATGGATACAAGATCTGGCACTACACGGGCTCTGTGTTGCACTCCTATGAGGTCCCATCTGACGAGGAGATGTGGCAAGTGTTCTGGCAGCCCTTCCTAGACGGGGTGTTCCCGGAGAGAGCGGTGAAATACCAGGCAGTTCCCAGCGAGCTGCCCAGCACTGAGCCAAGGCCTGCGCAGGCGTACAGACCTCCTGCCCTGAGGAACAAACCCGTGACAAGCTCCAAGCTTGTGAGTAGCAGTGTCCTGTGGCACCTGACCTGTTGTTTCGTGTCTGTTTGGAGCTCGGCCTCACATATGTGTGTGTTTTTTAGGAGGAACATCAGAAGAGTAACCAGGCTGACAGCACTGTGGGGGTTTGGAGGGGTTTTGGTGACCTTCTTTGGCACTTTGCTCACAGTTTGCAAGAACGCGTGCTAGAAAGCTCTCATCTCTTTGGCCCAAATACTGTCCTTTTACAAAGCATTTCCAAACTTTTGTAATACTCTTTGCAACATGCACTGAAATGCTAAACTCCAAGTTTGGCTTGTGGTGAAATTGAGTTCTCTGGTTGGGACAGAAGCCTCTGATCTGGGTGACTTGACTTGCCAGTTCTGAACCCAGCCAGCTTGGTGCTTGACTGGCCTCCCAACAGCCATTCTTCCTTGGTTTTGGTTTTTTTTTTTGTAAGGTAGATTTACTTATTAGAAAGAGATTGGATCATTAGCAAGTCAGCTGTGGCTTAAACACATTTCAGTACAGTGACCTACTTGTATAATTAGTTTCTTTCTGCAAGTTTTCAAAGTAGGCTGAGTAGCAACTAATTCCATTAACAGCTGCACCCTTAATGTTTGAGTCCCGGAGAGCTTTGATTTTGAGCCTGGTGCTTTTGCAAGAGACTCAGCCTGCAAGCAGTCTGTTAGCCGTGCTGAGGGCTGCTCTCACAAACCACCCCTGAGCAGAGGGAGCAGGGAAAACATACTGTCAGTAAAATGATTCTGTTTACTTATATGGGCAAAAAATCTTGTCGCATGCATTAAAACAATACAGTGCCACAGTTAAGAGTTATCTTAAAAACTCTGAATAACACCCCTCCTCAGCCTCCACTTCCCCCTGCGAGTCCCCCATCTCCCTTCCCAGCTCTCAGCCCTCCTCTCTGGTCATCAGGAGTTTGAGTTAAAAAGCTGTCAACAACAGCAAAATGCTAGGCTTCAGTCATTCTGTGCTAGATTATTCCTCTTGGATTTTATTTCCTTCCTGAGATAGAAAACATAACGATTTTGTTATTTTATCGGAAATCTATGAAATCATTAGGGCACACAGGGTAGTCCCATGCAAACTTGAGTGGATGTGTTTGAAGCCCTTGTCACCCTTTTTTGGCTGTTCCAAGGAGTGCATACTTTTTCCCCCACTTCCTGTCTTTCTTTCTTTTTTCTTTCTGGTTCATCTTTGCATATGTTGTCTCAGGTAGATTTTGGGGTTTCTGTGCCTGCATGGAATATGGGGTTTTAACCATTTTGCATATCCTGCAGCATGAGGATGAGCCACCCCAGAACATGAAACCCCAGCTGGGAGGCAGTGATAAGCCACTGTCTAAAACAGCCCTCAAAAATCAGAGGAAACATGAAGCAAAGAAAGCTGCTAAACAGGTACTGCAAAAGTCGTTCTTACAAGGATAATGTTAATTAGTTAATTAGTTTTCCTGAAGGGCAGCCGTCAGTCTCAGAGCAGTGACTTGTGCACTGAGAGCCGTCCATGCGTGTCATGTGTGCGACGGTGTGGGAAGGGCAGCAGAGTTTAACCAGAGTAAAGCAGGTACAAAAGGGTAATTCAAAAGTAACAGCTTTGCTCAGTCGCTGCGAATGCTAGCTGAAATCAATGTGGAGACAAAGTGATTCTGACTTTCCACGTTCTGCAGAGTGTGTTTTGGTTTTTAGGTAGGAGGTGAGAACAGGCTGGGTGCAATGTGTTCCCAGCAGGTCAGGGCTGAGGTGTGTTTTTAGGGCAGACCAGAGACAGCCTGCCTGTCACTTCTGGACTTTGACTAGGTAGATAAAAGTGAGATTTTGGTATAAGCCTGATTTCTACAAAACTCAGAAGCAATAATTTCTTTAAATGCTATTTTTAAAAATTTCTAGCACTGGTTTTGAGCCCTTTCTTTTGCTTCAGAGACAATGACCCAGTCTGCTTTGTAAAATATTTGTGTATGTGTTTGTCATACCACCTTTAAACTGATGTTTCCCTGTGCTGTGTGTGGTTGGGATCTTGAGGAAGTAGAAATTAAACAAGAAACAGCATGTGAACTGTTCCAGATAAGCTTTTGTCTGTGGAAAGCAGATCAATAGATAATGCAGTACCTCACAGCAAGTCATGCCCAGATTTTGGAATACACCAGGAAACTGGAGAAAGAAGAAATATTAAATTGATCCTCTTAAAGTGATTAAAGACATTTTTCATTCTCTTTGTAATTGAAAGTATTTTCTAGATTGTGTTTATGTATCTACAGGAGGCCAAAGGTGATGCAAACCAAGGCCCTGCCCAGGTCAAAAAACCACAGAATGCCCTGCAGAACGCTGTGCCTGCCATGACCACAGGAGATCCTGAAGTGGACAAGAAGATAAAGAATTTGAAAAAGGTGTGAAGGGATTCTTTTTCTAACAGACAATAGATTTCTCCGAGCGCTGGTCTGTCAGACCTAGTGAGTGTAAGGTGAGCTGAGTTCAGGAGGATGCCTGTACCTTCATGGTAATGTCCCGACTTTGTACTCACGTCCCTTTGCCCTCCCACCCTGTGCAGCAGTGGAGGCCATCATGTGCCAGAGTTCCAGAGGTGGCAGTACAGGGAGGAGTTTTGAAAACTAACCCTCAGGCTCCGACCAGAAATGCTGTGGAGATCCAGCTAGTCTCCAGCTGAGGGTCAGGGGTGCACTGGCAGCTGTTGGTGCTCAGACAGGAGCTCTGTGTATTCTGTGTTTGTTGGGACCTGGATCTGTCAAGGGAACAGTGCCTTGTGGTTTGCCTTGTGGCGTTAGTGCAAAGTTTACTGCCAGTCTTGAGAATTCTTGGATTAAATAATTCCAGAATATAAATTGTTTAGTTCTGGCTAGAGAGTCTTTCCCATTTCTCTTGGCTGCCTCCTGCTGTTCATAGTCTCTGGATTAACATTCCAGGCTTTCTGAGGAAAATGTGGGGTGAAGAGGGCTAATGATGGAGTAATTTCCAAGTTTGGATCTAGCCCTTCAGTGAGACAGTGCCTGGTGTTTGTTTCAGACATGAAGAAGTACTGCTGTTCTCAAGGTTCTGTTCTTGAAAGAAATGTCTGTTATGGGTGGGAAATTCTGGACGGAGCATCTGGAGATGCTTAAGGGATTGTGCCTTCCATAGAGACTTGCCTCCAGATGCAACAGGCCATTGCAAGTGCAGCAACTGCTAAGACTTTGTTTCTCTTCTTGTTTCACCAATATTTTTGTGTTAGAGTGGCTTTTTGTATTGGGTTTTTTTTGTTTTTTGTTTTTTTTCAGAAACTGAAGGCAATTGAGCAGCTGAAAGAGCAGGCAGCTGCTGGCAAACAGCTGGAGAAGAATCAGGTATGGTTGAGATCTGTACAGTTTATTCCAGGTTCATTTTATAATAAGCTACATCTGTGAAATTTTATGCTCTTCTGCTCTAGGTGGAGAAGATTCAGAAAGAAGCTGCTCTCCTTAAGGAACTGGAAGACCTAGAACTTGGTGTTTAAAACTTCCTTGAGCTCCAGTGTGGTGCTAACACAAAGTTCAGGCAAAATGTAGTTTGTTAAACAGTTCAGCAAATGACCAAGGGTGCAAAAGTCCACAGGTTTGCTGCTCATTTGCCTTTAAAAAAGAGTTTTCCTAAAGATTCGTGCACGTGAAGCTGTAAACAAATAATGAGTATCCATCAGCCAGTTCTGCTGATGTTCCAACGAGACATGCGCTCCTTTTCTGAGAACATACTGCCTAAACCAGATTGTTTTTCCTTATTTGGGCGGGAGAAGGGAAGGCGATAAAGACATTTGATAGCTTTATTATATTTAAAAAGAGATGCGGTCTTTATGCAATAAGGGGATGTAGATAACAATAAAGAGCATTTAATAAGAGCGAGGTGTCCGCGCCCTGTGTGACCGCGCGGGGGCGCGCCGGGGCGGGGCTCCGGACCCGTGAGCCGCCCAGGNAGGGCGGGCTGCCGGCGAAGAAGCTGCGCATGGCCTACGCCACCGGGCCGCTGCTCAAGTTCCAGATCTGGTGAGGGGCGCCCGCCAAGATGGCGATGGCCAAGATGGCGGCGTCCGCCGGGCCGTCGTCTCTCCCTCGTTCGTTCGTTTTTCTTCCTTTCCCTCAGCGCTGCGTCGTCCTCACTCGCTCTTGTCGTCCGTGGCGGGGCTACCCCCGGGGCCGGGGGCCGCACCACCCCGGGCGCCCTGTCGGGGCGCCTGGCCCTGATGGGGCGTGGGAGGCGGCACCGGCACACGGGCGTCGGCTCTCTCAGTGGGGCCCACTTTACGGCCACCCGCCATAAAACCGCGCTTTTCGGGCCCTTTAATGCCACGTACGGCGTTGTGCTGGTGCGGGACTAACGTACGGGAGAAATTGATGTCTTAGCAGTGGCTGTAATTTTGTGTTTGTTTTGGTGCAGTTGCCCGTGTTGCAGTCGATGCGCTCGGGCACCTTTGCACCATTCCGGGGCTGTTGCCGATGGTGTCAGAAGCTCCGAGCAGGACTGAGGCAGCCCCTGCGCACGGAGCCTGTTTGCTGGGAGAAGAAAACTCAATAGGCCCGGAGCGCTCGTCACCACGGTTACCGGCGCTCGGGGTGGGCAGGGCCAGGTGGCGGCCGGAGCAGAGCCTGGGCCCGGCCCTGCTGGTCCATGAGGCACCGTAGAAGTGCTCAGGGGAATGGTGCTGGGTTTGGGGTCTTCGGCGGTTTGCCGCAGTTTTTATAGAGGTGGCTGCTAAAAGGCGAGGCAGAGGATAGCTCGGGAATGTTTAACTCCTGCAGTTCCGGTGTCGTGCTGACAGAGGGATGGCTGGGGAGCAACATTACCTGTCTGGGCAGCCCCAAAGAGGGATTCAGACGGCTCTGTGTGAAGATTTTTATTTTTTTTTTCTTTGGCACAGAGCAAGGGATTGCTTACATCGACTTCCTAAATTAATCCTAACTTAGAAGATTTTTCCAGGGAAAGTGAGTGATTTGATGCCCTGTGGGTGTTTCCAGAGCTCTGTGTCTGTGTTGGAATGTGGAGCAAACCCATGTCACACCTAGGGCTTACCTGTTGGGGTTTGTGATGTGTAATTTCACTGCAGATCAGTTTTTCTCTGTGCCATAAAAAATTTTAGTTCTATTTTAACTTAAAGGGGTTATGAAGAGGGTGAGTGCTGCTCAGCAGTGGCTGTACCGTGCAGCCCTTGAGCTGTGGTGACAATCCTGTCTGTGTTCAGTGTCTCCTGAGGCTACAGGCGGGTGTTTGAGGAGTACATGCGGGTCATCAGCCAGCGGTACCCAGACATCCGAATCGAAGGGGAGAACTACCTTCCTCAACCTATCTATAGGTGAGCATGTCACCTCGTGCTGTGGTCTGTCTGTCTGTCTGCTTTCCAGTGGTAAACACATGCATTTACACTGAAATAATACTGAAAATGTAAACTTAAGGGGATTTTCTGTTGCGATTACATACAAGTATGGTGATTTTCTGCCTTCCAGGTAGCTGCCTTAGTTTTCCATACAACTATCACTATCTGGATATCTGTATGATGAGGCCTGTCATATCCAACCTAAAATAAATTATGTAACTCTTTTTGTCACAGTGAATTTTCCCAGCTTTGCTTGATGCTGTATCTGGTCATAAATTTAATTTGTTGCTCAGGCTTATGCACTTAGTGACAAATCCCTGCAATGGGTTAAGGACACAGAGGAAGGGAAAGTTCATTTTTAACATCTGAATCAGGGAGAGCTCACCTCAGGGGAGAGGCTGCCAGGGTGGCCTTTGCTGCAGCTGTGGGGGGAAAGCCCAAAGAAATTCAGAAAAAGATGGAATAGTGTTATTCCTGTTACTTAAAGGAGTGTGCCCACGCTGGAGAGTGATGCCATAGTTACTGGGTGGCTCCTGGAACACTCGTTGGCCCAATTTCTGGCAGGGTTGCAGTGGTGGGAGGCTGCAGGGCGCAGTGCCTCGGTGTGGGCTGGCTGTGGGGAGTTCTGCATCACTGGGAAATGCTCCACAAGAAGTGGTGCCTGTCAGTTAAACGTGTCTGTAATACAGAACAGCTTCTTTAGAAACTGAATCTGTTATCCAGTTCAGGCATATATAAGGTGAAAGCAAAGTCCCATTTGAGGTCTGCTGAGGAACAAAAGAATCTGTCTGTGGTTTACAAGAAGGTGTCTTTCTGGGGTGCTGTGTGAAAGCAGGGCCTTATTGAGGGTGTTGTTAATGTGTATTGCTTTTTTGTTTTGTTGGTTTGATTTGGTTTGTGGTTTTTTTTACAGTGAGATAAACCTTCTTCGAAAGTTTTGTACTTCCCCTGAAACATTTGATTGTACACTGTCAAAATTCTGCTAGTGAGGTGAATTACAGTTGTGTATGGTGAAGTAGGAACTGAACCTTTCAGTCACTGGTGTGTGTTGTCTCCAACAGGCACATAGCATCCTTCCTGTCTGTCTTCAAACTAGTATTAATTGGCTTAATCATCGTTGGCAAGGACCCGTTTGCTTTCTTTGGCATGCAAGCTCCAAGCATCTGGCAGTGGGGCCAAGAAAACAAGGTAAGGGACATACTTCTTTTAGCCTGAAAAAACAGCTTCAGAGTTACTTAATGAGGGTGCTCTGTGAGTCCCTCAGTTCTGACTGATTTACCTTTCATACGCTACAGCCTTACAGTAGAATAATTCTTACCAGTTGTGCTTTATGCTTTTGACAAACCCAGGTGTGGTTCTGTGATCTCTTTCGAAGCTGCTGCTACTGCAGAGGGGCAGCTGAGGTTAATGTGCTGACAAAGATGATAAAAGAGTTTTTTATTTTTTAGGGCTCAGGAGTAGCATTTCAAGCCAGTATTGTTGATGTTAAAATTACAGCTTCCCTTCTCTGTTGTCTCATAACTGTTTTGCAGTTGATACTTTGTCAGACTCCTGATAGATTAGGCAGCAATTCGAAGGGGGTTAGAAAAATGAAGTTGAAATGTTGTGGGTGTTCTTGCAGAGCAGACCGGCATGACATTGTGGGAGAATATCCCCATGAATCAGTACTGATGATGCCAGCAGATTCAGGATGTTGTACTCTGATTTAGAGTAATCTTATTCCAGATTTATTCCACTAAACTAAAGTAATTTACAGACCTTCATGCTGAGCTGCCCAGTGCCCTGGGTCTTTCACTGGCCAGTTTGAATGCCCAGAAGCTGTAATATTTCCAGTTGAATTAAATGGGCCAACTCCGTGCCTGACTGGGCTGGCTGCTGTCCCTGTGCCAGGTTCTGCGGTGTTGCAGTGACCTGTGTGAGTGTACCTGTGAACAGGAAAAGGAAATTAGACAGGTGCTGGCGGTGAGGGAGGAGCTGCACTGCTGAAGATGCTATCCTTTCTTCCTGAGTCACCCATGCGCAGAGAAAATTCCAGATGAAGAGCTCGGAGGCGTGCAGGAGGGTCGGTGGTTCCTATGCACACGTGACTTATCTTGCTGTGCTGTTTGTGGCTGGGCCCTTGGCTCTGTGATCTGGAGATTGCAGTGACAGTGACAGGCTGTGTCTGGGAACGGTTGTGTTCCCGTGTCACACTGCCAGCCCCCCTGCAGCTGGCTGTGCTGGGTCCAGAGGTGTGCAGAGCGCCGTGAGTCAGGTGGGTTCGGAGCCGGTTTGGTGCTTTTCTGGGGAAGGCAAGGTGCACAGTGTGTGTGAAAGGAAAGGGAGGTGTCTGTGGATGGGAACATTCCTGGAGGGAAGAACATTCCCACAGAGGGAGTTCAGAGACACCCGTGAGCGTCAGTGCTCACTGAGAGTGAACAACAGCACGTGTGGCTGACATGGCTGAGGTCTGTGTGGATCTCTGTTCCCTTCCAGGTGTATGCCTGCATGATGGTCTTCTTCCTGAGCAACATGATTGAGAACCAGTGCATGTCTACTGGGGCTTTTGAAATCACTTTGAATGGTGAGCTGCGACTTTTTTTGAGGGGTTTCACGTGTACACGTGTGAGAGCTGTGGGGTGGGGAGGATGAGGGATGGTGTCAGGAAATTTGTGTCCCAAATGTGATATGGGGAAATAGACAATATCTGAAGATCCACATGGATGGCAATCACAGTAAATGATGAAAATCATAGAAGTCTTATAAAGCAATTTATACAGATGTCAGATATTCTAGAACAGCTCTGTAAAAACTTACTCAGAGGGATTTTTGGTCCCTTGGAGTAACTGTGTTGTGTTCTTTCGTTGTGGATGATATGCATTAAATAAGAAACCATCAGCTAGGGGCATGTACTCTCCAATTAGATGCTTTCCCTGTCTGTTGTGGAGCGTGCTTTAGCCTTGGAATCCTAAAGAATCCATTACTATTACTGGATTATCAGTACTGGTGGACAACAGTACTGATTTTTCAGGTTGAGAGGAATGTCAGTGGGTATTTTGCACCTCTCCATCAATATGATACACTTCTAAATGGAAGCAGTGGGCACTCTACTCTCCTAGTTGGGCTGGGATTCAGCATAGCCAGGGGTTGGAAGCATTGTTGATTCAGATGTCTTCCTCAACGTAGATCAGTACCAACTCACATAGCCTCCTAGAGCTTCTCAATTCCATGTTTACACCAGCTCTGCCTGTCCGCTGATGCTCCCAGTGTAATGGTGCTTTTCCCCCGTGTGTGTTCTGCGCTAGATGTCCCAGTGTGGTCTAAGCTGGAGTCTGGCCACCTCCCTTCCATGCAGCAGCTAGTACAGATCCTTGATAACGAGATGAAGCTCAATGTGCACATGGAGTCAATGCCCCATCATCGATCATAGCCCCATCGATCAGCACTGAAACTTCTCGTAAGTCTCCTCTAGTCACCAGTGCATTTGCCCAGGTGAGACGGGCACACTGGAGACTGGATTTTAGGACTATGTATTTGTTCAGTTAAATGTTTTTCTGGAGAACCAGCTCCTATGATGTTAAACTGCCATGTGTGGTGTCCCAGAGGCTGTTTGGGTGGGAGGTTTTGGGATGTGGCTCATTCTGCCTGTCTCAGAGCAGGAAGCTGGCATTCCATGAGGCAAGAGAAGGTGTGTTAGTGCATGCAGGAGGCCTGATGTCAGTGAAGTGTGTGGTGCAGAGATCAGAAACACGCTGCGTTACATGCCTCAGAATAGCCTCTATGCAGGGGATTAAGGTCTCCCTGGCTTTTAACCTAGTTGAATTGCACAACCTTGGGGAACAGGATGCTGTCCTGTTCCTTGCTTAAGCCTGGAGAGCAGAACACTGTCGTGCTCCTGTTGCTGTACTGCCCTGCCCCTCTGCAAAACCTCCATGGCTTTTGGTAGCACAGGGTTTGCATCCTGTAGGTATTTTATGATAAACCACTTGCACATTCCTGTGTCAACTGGGGCTTTGAAAACGCATAGCCTATGATTCCCCATCCTGGGGTTGGCTCAGTGCAGGTGTGTGTGCAGCAGGCTCAATGTAGGTGTGGCTCAGGCTCGGTGCAGGTGTGCACGCAGCAGGCTCAACGTGGGTGTGGCCCAGGCTCAGTGCAGGTATGTGTGCAGCAGGCTCGGTGTGGGTGTGGCCCAGGCTCAGTGCAGGTGTGTGTGCAGCAGGCTCGGTGCGGGTGTGGCCCAGGCTCAGTGCAGGTGTGTGTGCAGCAGGCTCGGTGCGGGTGTGGCCCAGGCTCAGTGCAGGTGTGTGTGCAGCAGGCTCGGTGCGGGTGTGCTGCTGTGGCGCGGGGGTGTTGCCGACTGTAACCCCGGTGTCTCTCCGCAGGCGTTGGGTGATGGTTCCCAGGCCGCGTGGCGCAGACCCATGAAGGCCTGCACTGAAGACAGCCGCTGTTGGTGCAGGCTAGATGCCTCTCTTGCAGCCATGTTGTGCCTCCTGGACAAACATTCAATGAGCCCTGTTTCAGTGCTGGCTGGTCTGCACTGCACAGCCACGAGTGCAATAATACTGTATAGTTTTTTTAAGACTTCATTCGACCAGTTCATAGATCAGCAATGCAGGCATTACTAATTGTAACTTATTTTATATTCATGTTTCACACAATGGCAGATTGAGTTGATACCTAATTTTTCCTTGGAAAAAGAGAAGTTTGTTTAATCTGTTGTATTTTATATGAATTTATGTTCTTTTTGTAGTTTAAAATGAAGTTATAGGAGTGTCTGATATTGTCCTAAACTGTTGAGTAATTGATAGCTGTCTATCAAATCTCTCTAATGTGGTTAAAACAGGTTTGTATATTTTTCAAAATCTATGGCACAGTCGAACAGTGCGTTACATACTGAATTCTATAAGCAAAATTATATGCAGAATAGTTACATCATTTGGTGACTTCAGTGAAAATTAAGATCAGCTACTCTTTAATCATGTGGGCCAGCTCCAGCAATTCTTCCTTGGCCGTTTGAGAGATGGACTGGGCCTTCCTGCTGTCCTGAATGGAACCCAAGAACATTAACTGAAATAAAGAGTTCCCATTTCCTGTGTGAAGTACCTTGTTTGTCACTGATGGACATTCTTGGAACTGCAATTGAAAAACTGCATAAAAAGCCAACTTTCCAGAGTTACTGAGCTTGTATTTGTCATGTGTAAGCCCCCGAGAACCTCCAGGGCTGGGAGGGGCACATGGGGCTTGGCCTTGTCCTTCAGGCACCTGCCATATTTCAGGTGTGGCCTCCCTGGGGGAAGCTGGCCAGGTGAACCCCAGGTTTCAGAGGCAGCCCTGAGAGGCTGGGAGGTTCCTCACTGCCGACTGCAGCACCACGGGCCTCTAAACACCTACTAACAGCTCTGTGGTCGCAGTGCTTGAACCAGAGCCCATCCCCAGCTGCAGCTGGTGCTCCTTGGGGCCAAGCACAGGTGATTGCTTTGGGCACTCTGAGGGCATTTGTCACGCTCTGCACAGGGAACCGCCTTGTCTTGTACGTGCAGCCGGCTGAGCAGCTGTGGTGTGAGCACCAGGAACACTTGGGGCATCCTGCTGGTGCCACCTTCTTGTCAGGAGCGGCAGAACAGCAGCTGTGCGGGTGACTTGAGCAAACACCTGTCTGTGTACCTGTCCTAGGCCCTGGCTCGGTTGTGCTCTTTGTTTTTACCTTGTGCCTTACCCAAGGGCTGAAGCGACCACTCAGCTCGGGCTGGAGACGGACGGGAGGCTGCTCAGGAGCAGTGCACTGCTGTGGAGCACAGGACTGCTCTGCCCAAGCAAAGCCCTCTCATGCCTCCACCACCCAGGTGTCGTCAGTGCCTGCCCTGCCTGTGCTGCCTGCCCTGAGCAAGACCCATTTGGGGCTGTGCGGATCAGCCCTGGACTGCCCTTTGCTCTGCATCGGGGCAGGGCAGGGGCGGAGGTGAAACCTTGCTGAGCACGCGCAGGTTCCACAGCATCAGGGACTGTCTGTGGCTCATTTTGCCTTACATCACACACACGCTTGTCAGAGCTGCTGTGCATTTACTATTGCCCTGATGGCGCTGCGTAGCTCATCACTTATGTCAGCAGCCATGCAGAGCTCCAGGATCTTCACAGCCTGGGTCATGAGGTACGTGGGAGGCTGCATTTTGTTCCACTGCTCACTGGAAGGGAAGTTGAGGCATCCTCGCATCCTGTCGAAGAGCTGCAGGATCCTCACGCGGAAGGCAAGCAGCAGGAGCTCATCCTCGCCCAGCCGGGCTGGAGGAGGCAGCTGGCTGGCAGCGCTGACCTGCAGAATAGAGGGCATGTGTTGGCAGAGCCACCCGAGCCTGGGATGGGGCTTCCGTCTCCCTGGGACAGGAGTCTGTGGAGGAAAGGAGCTGCCATGCACCCTGTCCACATGGATCATAGCTCTTCTCCCTGTGGCAGAGCCAGGGTGACCCTTGGGAATGTAGCCAGGGACCTGCCTGGGACTGGAGTCCCACACTGTGGCCCCTTGCAGAGAGCTGGGGCTGGCAAGTGCCCCATCTCCATAGGAGTGGCAGGAATATACGCACCTCCACAGCTTGCTTTTTGGGGAGGGAGCATGGGGTAACATAGGGAGCATCCACCACAGGATAAGCACAGATGGGAGCTTCCCTGGCTGCCCCGCTCCCGCTGTGAGGAGTGGCTCAGCACAGGAACAATACCTGCACTTTGGTTCCCATGTTGAATTTTGCTTGTCGCCCCATGGCGAGGAAGGAGATGAAGATCTTGTCCTGGGCCAGGATCCTGACCCCCACGTGGCGGTTCAGGGAGATGAAAATGGGGCTCAGTGGCACGTGGGGTCCTGGTGACAGGTTTGGCCACATCCACCTTCTTACCCTGTTGCCTGCTTGGTCCAAATACTGCCCACCCTGGATACTCATATTTATCCTAAAAAAAGGGAAATGGAAGCTCTGAACCCTGTAGCTCCCATGGCAGAAGGTCTCTCATTCCCCTGAGGGATGGGACAGAGGCACAGCAAGGGCAGGGTGTGTCCCCCACCTCTCAAGGCACAGCTGGGTTGCCTTGCTGCTCTCGGGGCACCCAAAGCAGTGCCCATGAGCTGCTGAATTTGTCTAATCTTGGATGCTATTAAAAATACTCTTTATGGCCTTTGAAATATCAGTGCATAGAGGAGAGGGCAAAGCTGCTGAACGCACCACTCATCTCCGTTCGGGTAATAGCATGTACTCCTGCCATCAGACTGAAACAATGCTCGGATTTTGGCTGTCCTCAGCTCGTCTTCCTGTACTATGCAAATCAGCTGGTCTCTCTCTTGTGTAACGATGATGGCCAGGTTTCCAGATGGATAGCTGGCGCCAGGTAAGGTGTTTGTAACCCCCTGCTTTGCTTGGTTGGTCTGTTATTACATGCTAAATACTTCAGGGTACTACTTGGGGGTGTAAAAACTGATATACTACTCAGAGTGCTGTGTTAAAGGTGTGCTGCTCCCTTGGGCTGAGTGCTCTTTGAAACCTCAGCCCGGGAGCTGTGTCAGGTTTCACTGCTGCTGCTCCTCATATAGCGAGTGGGAGTGATGAACCGGGTTGTGATAAAGTGGACTGGGACACACTTAAAATTAGTAACAGCCCTGGACTAATGCGGGAAAGTGAACTCTGTAAAGGATACAATAACTGCGAGGTTCCATCTGGGAGCATGGTAAGGAATTTCTTTCCATTTTTGTAGTACTTCTGCACCAATTTACCCTTCCCCACCTAAGATTGGAAGGATAAAACGGATGAGAGCAGCCTGGCACAGCTTCTCTGTGAAAATGGGCAGTGCCAGGCTCTGACCACTCGGAGCGCTGACACATCCAAGGTGCTCCCGTCGCTGTCGGCCGCAGGTACCTGCCTTCTTCCCCAGAAGACTGAAATCGTAGCCGAGGACGCCGCAGGACACGGGCTCCTTGTTGTGCTTGGGCTCGGACTCCTTCTGGGGCCCGTGCTCCCCCTCGGGCTGGAGCTCTGGCTCGGGCTCGAGCTCGGGCTCTTTCTCCGGCCGGGGCTCCAGCTCGGGCTCCCTTTCGGGCCGGGGCTCCAGCTCAGGCTCCCCCTCGGGCCAGAGCTCCGGCTCAGGCTCCCCCTCGGGCCAGAGCTCTGGCTTGGGCTCCCTCTCCAGCTGGGGCTCCAGCTCGGGCTCCCCCTCGGGCCAGAGCTCTGGCTTGGGCTCCCTCTCCAGCTGGGGCTCCAGCTCGGGCTCCCTCTCGGGCCAGGGCTCCAGCTCAGGCTCGGGTTCGGCTGCACTTGCAACAGGCACTGGCATCCCACCTTTGGGAGATGTGGGTTCCCGGGAAAGCTCGTAGGAAACAGATCCAGCTTGCTGTGAACCTGCAGAGCACAGGGAGGGCTTCTGTGCAGCAGGGAGGGTTGGCAGTGCCCACCGTGGGGCTGCCCAATACCTCTGCTGTAACTGGGGGAGTGGGAATTCCTGGCTGAAACATTCCATCCTGACAGTCTGTCTCGGGGTATTTTCTAACAAGGGCTGTCCAAAGTGCTCAGCTATTTCAGAGCACAGGATTATGATAAAAGATAGCATTTTTTCAGTTATGTATATACACACATCTGTGTAAAGAGCAACTTTTTGGGATAACATTTGGCTCCACACACTGGAACTGACCATTTGAGATCGCCAGTGCCCCAGAAGCCTCAGTGCCCTGCCATCTTCTTTGAAAACATGCCCATATTGTAAATCTGGTTCACCTGTCAAAGCTCCTCCTCTACAGCTACACCCAAAGGCTGCTCAGTCATCCACAGCCTGGGCTAGGAATTGGTGGAGTATCCACCTCATCAGGCAAAATACGGGTGTCCCTCATTCTGGCAGTTCCTACTTCCCGAGGGCTTGGCTTTGCCAACTTGTCCTCTCAGGTCAGGTTCTGTGCATCTCAGCTGGAAACTTCACAGATACATACTGAAAATCATGACAAACAGCCTCTCTGTGCAAAGGGGATGTGCCCACTCTTGTGCTCATTTGTGAGAGATGATTTAATATGGCTGTATCTAATTTAATGAGATTGCATACTGACAATGAATGAACATACTGCTGTATAAATCCTGTTGGAAACCAGCAATTCCACTGAATGCACTGTTGAGATAAATGGACAAATCCATAAGGAAGTACCAACTCACCTTTAGTGGCACTCAGCTTGAAAGACTGGTCAGCCAACTCTCTGGCCAGGTGTCTCTTCTGCTGCCTGGAAAATAGAAGTGTTGCTGATAGACATCTCATGTATCATGTTTGGAAAGCTGAAAGTAGTGGATATCCCTGCCTTAGGAACACAGCTTTCTGAATTTGTTTTTCTCTCCACTCACAATTCCAAGTAACAGGCAGCAGAGTGTCACCAAAATACTCATATCTCAGGAAGAAAGGAATTGTGCCCACACAGATTCCAGTGAACAGACTGCCACTGCAGTGGCATCAGCTCTGCTGGCAGGAGAGCTGAATATTGTAATGGGGTTTGGATGAGGATTTTGTGTGAAAGAGAAGGACAGGTGCCCACAAGATCAAGAAAACAGCTCATCTCCAAGAATATTTTCACTATTCTTGTGTAGCTTCCTAAAAATCTGACAGTGGGACAGTGGTTTAGTGTGTGCTCTGTACATAGCAGGAGGCACTTGCACCCTCAGACTGTGAAGGATTTTCAAGGAGACCAGCAGTTTTACTTCCAGGTGTAGTGGTTTACTTTTCCCTGTGGCTTAGACTTTCCCTGGAGGCTTAGACTCTTGCACAAGCTTTGGGTCTCCTGCTAAACAGCCTGAGAACTTGCGGAGTTCTTGTGTGTGACTCTGGAAACTGTAATTCAAACGCAGTTTATGGAGCAAAACAGAAATACAAACTCCAGCTTTGTTTCAGTGCCAGAGGTAAAAGCTACACCCAAATACTATCCCTTCCCATAGCTGTGGGTTTTTTTGGCTCTATCTGCCTCTAGATAGTTCACCTATCAGCACTGGAATTAACATTTCACTCAGCATGTGCCTCGCCACCTCCTTGTGCAGCCTGGCAATAGAGAAGCCAGGCAGGATCAGAGAGAATCTGAACTTCTGGTGCCTAAAGCAAAGGTTTTTCTTCTTTCATCCCTCTCCCTGCGGTTTCTTAACACTGCTTTTCCCCTCAGAGCTCCCTATTGTTCATTACACAGACCTGATCCCCAGTTCTCCCAGTACCTCCGGTTCTCTTGCTCCTTTGACAGCAGCAGGTTGGCTTCAGAGCCGAGGGATTCATGGGTGCTGACAGCTCTGGGAAGGCTGCTGGCATCCTCGAGCCTCTTCTTCTCTTTGATGATGAACTCATAGAGCTCTCGGCTGCGCTCGCAGCAGAATCTCTAGAAGGTGGGAGAGCAGAGCCGTGAGCGTGGCCGTTCCACAGCAAACCCCTGCTCGTGCTTCCCGCCAGCTTACATCTTCCTGGTCCTCGGAGAGAGGGGCATCCTCGGAGAAGGGGAACGGCCTCAGCAGGCTGCCACAGTACTCGCATGTTGGCTCAGCATCCTCATCTGCCTGCAGCGACGGCGGGGAGAGCAGGGAGGAAGGACGTGGGGTACCCCTCCCCCGATCCCCGGATTAGCACGGGGAAAGAGGGCTCTGCTCAAAATGCAACAAATGTCACAAAGCACCTAAGGGCACTCACGACAGATCTGTGTCTGAGATATCTTGGAACGATTTAACTCAAAACATTAAGTTCAAGAAACCACCAAAAAGAAAAGCAGATCTGTTGTAAATAAATCAATAAATGCCCCCAAAGAAAGGGAATGACTGTGGTATTTATGAGCTCTGCTCCTTCCCAGGGAAGATGAGAGCACAGAACACTGTAGCTGAGGATTTGAATGCGTTACAGAGCGAAAAAGCTCCTGATGTCTGCAGTTGTGGGAGTTTCTGAGGAAGCACCAGTGGATTTGGTGACACAGAGCTGGTCTCATCTGACCAGATGCAAACCAGGTTGGCAGCAGGTGTTTCGAGGATGGGTACTGGATATCCTGAAACAAAACTCCCCTGCTCCCCACCTCATGCCTCGGATTAACTCTTTGGTGACTTTTCTCTGCTAAGGGTTACAGGGAACTCTGTGCCCTGCTTGTATTCTGTGACTGGACATATTTATATACATTTTGTATCTGATTTAGACAGAGGCCAAAATATCCTGCTGGGAAATTCTCAGAGGATGCAGCAGTGGGGAGAGGTTGCACAGCCTCTTGCTACCCAGGTGTGCACAGCCAGCGCTGTTTCAACAGCCTCGCAGAAGAAAAACCTGTCATGAAGGGGCTCCTTTGCGGGCTCGGCAAAGGGCGCTGGTTCCATGTTTTCTACATGGAACCGTGTGAATGAAGCAACGGGGAGCGCCCCCCCACCCCCAACTGACCTCGTGGTGTGCGTTTGCCTGCGAGGACTCGGGTCTGTAGGCCAGGAGGGTGGGCAGGCCCGCGGGGATAGGCTGCGGGCCGGCCGGGGGCGGCCCGCACCGCGGCTCTGCCGGGTGACCTGTGCCCTCCTCGGCGGGCGGGGGCAGGCGGGGCCCGCCCGNCCGCGGTTCCCCGTGCCCGCGTCGGCGGAGTTGCGGGCGCTGTGCCGGCCGCACCGCCTGGGACCCGCGGCCGGGAAAGGAGCCAGGGCGGGGCTGCGGGGGCCTGCGGTGCTGGCGGTGCCCGGAGCCGCCGCGCTCGGTCCTGGTCCCGCCGTCCCGGCGCTCCGCGCCTGCCGAGCCCCGGAGCTGCTGCTTCTGTCAGGAGCTGGCAGCTGGACTGGGGGTGACACGCGTTACCAAACACGACGTGACTGCCTGGTCGGACACGACCTGTCTGCACCTGGAACACCTGCCCGAGTGGATTCCTTACACCTCTGTCACACATCTGTTCCTGATCTCTCCCATAGGACTGGGCGCTGTCGAACCTCTCCGAGGAATCTGCAAATACAGCTCGGAGAATAAAAGAGAGAAGACCGTCTTGCGCAAACCCAGACAGGTTTGGATTCCCCTCCGGAGAGCAGGTGTGTGCTACTTTACCTGTGCTGTCTGTAAGAATTTGCAGTGTCTTACTAGCACGTGAGTTCCACAACAGAGTAAGTAAGCGTCACTTATTTTTCAAGCAGAAAGAGCATGCTGAGGTGCAGCCAGTGGTATCGGTGGCTCACCTGGTGTCTGTGCTGAGAACTCCCCATAGCACTGCGAGATCACTTCCATGGCTTCCTGGGATCACCACAGAATGTCACCTGTCTACTCACTGACCTGAACTGGAAATACCTGCCTTCTTGGCAGTGGCAGCTGAGGTACTCCTTATCCTAAACTCAGTTTCAGTCAGAAAAGACACAAGGTGATGGGTTTGTTTTGGTTGGGTTTTTTTGAGGTGAAATCTAACAAGAGTTTGCCACTCCTTCAGAACTGAGCGGTGTGGACAGACCTAATGATAATGTGTTAACTTACCTAATGTGGGTTATAATTAACACTGGAGTAATTAATTAATCCTGCTGTATTCAAAGACATGCTTTGGAGTTTTGTTTTATGCATAAATTCTCTTATGTCCCAACTGTCAGTAAGAAAATTATCTTCCACTGTAAGTTTTGCTGAATTACAGAAAAATTAATCAAATCCTTAGGAATTCTTGCTTAAATCCTGATGAAAGCACAGGTGGTAACACCTGTTGGAGCCATGGCTTGACTTTGATCCTGCTTAAGCAGGAGGCAATTAGTTCACCAGGCAGATGCTGCTGGAGTTCTGCCAGCACAGTGTAAGTGAGACCAGATGTAGAATCTTTAATTGTTGATATTCAGTGCCTAGAGAGTAATTCCTTGGGAGGTTTTTTCCATGGTCACTTCCAAGTTCTTGAGACCAGACTGAGCTTCCCTTCACTGAGGCCAAACTTGTTCTTGTGTACTTTTCTGGGGGCTGCTGCCACGTGCTGGTGACAGCTGCTTACGGCTTGGACATAACTCCAGCGCTCTCCCAGCAGGAACACTGTCAGGATTGGTTTTCCTCTTTTTGTATTGTATTTATTCACACCAAGCCTCACCTGTCACTTTACCTGCAATTTTCCACTATTGTGAGGCTTCCCCCTGCCAGTGTCACCTCGTGGCTCACGGCCTCCTCCAAACGGAGCACGGACAAGGTTTGGCACAGCCGTGTGTGGAGCTGGTATTTGCTGTGATTCAGGCAGAACGTGCCCATGGCAGAGGGGGGAGCTGCAGGCAGAGTCAGCTGCCGTGACAGCCCCAGGATTCAGCTGCACAGGTCAGGCTGTCACCGTTGTCCCTGGGACTCACATCCCCACCCAGTTGCTCTGCTCGTGCCGCACAGTGGCTGTGTCTGGCAGCAGGGCTGCGAGGTGGCAGGGGCAGGGACCCCACCAGGGAGAGCCAGCCCATGCCAGGGGATCCCCGCTGACCCAGCACGGCTGAGCACACAGCGTAACCGCGGAGCTGCTGCCACGCACTTGTGTGTTAGCACAGCTCCTCAGTGTAGGTTTTGCAAAGTATTTATTGCAAAATAAAAGAAACATGGCAACAAAACTTAAATAGCAAATGACAAGACACTGGCCATAAAGCTCTTGCTGTATTATGAATCTTTTACAATAATCAATAGGAGAGTGTGTCCCAGGGCAGCTGCCCTGGACAGCCCATGTCACTGGCTCCAGCCATCTGCAGTCTGTGAGACCTGTGCCTCCTGCTTGCACCTGTACCCAGCGTGATCCCCCTAAAGCAGGCAGGAGCCAGCACCTTCCACACTCGGTGAAATTTGCCATGCCATAACCCAGCCCCTTCTCTCCTTTTTCCTTTTAAAGCCACTACAGCTGACCCAGTGCCCTTCCTTTCCACAAGGTAGCAGGGAATGGAGAAACATTGCTGAAGTACCTACTGCTCCCCTCACAGCTTGTCCTGTGAGAGACTGCTTGGATTTCTTTCCTTTCTCACCTACTAGGAAAGGACAGGCAGCCAGGGAGGAGTACAGAGAGATTGTGAGCAGCCAGGGATCAGGTTAGGAACGCTAAAGCCTGAAAGAATTAAATCTGGCCAGGGGCATCAAGGGCAACAAGCAAAGCCTCTACAGGTACATCAGTGATAAAAGGAAGACTTGGGAGAATGTGGACCCTCTTGGAAGGAAACCAGAAACCCAGTTACCCAGGACATGGAGAAGGCTGAGGTACTCAGCCATGTTTCTGACTCAGCCTTCATGGCACGCTGCTCCAGCCAGACCGCCCAAATCACAGGAGGCAAAGGCACAGAGCGGGAGAACAAAGAACCACCCGCAGCAGGAGAGGATTGGGGTCGAGAAGGTCTAAGGGACCTGAAGGTGCACAAGTCCATGGGACCTGACGAGATGCACCCGCAGATTCAGAGGGACTGGTGGAGGAAGTGGCTTGGCCACCATCCATCATATTTGAGAAGTTGTGGCAGTCCAAAGAAGTTCCCACTGATGCCAAAAGGGGAAACATAACCCCCCGTTTTTAGAAAGAGGAATAAGGAAGATCCAGAGAACTACAGGTGGTCAGGTCTGACCTCAGTGCCTGGAAAGAGCTTGGAGCAGCTCCTCCGGGAAACTATGCTAAGGCACATGGAAAATAAGTAGGTGATTGATGATAGCCAGTGTGGCTTCACTAAGGGCAAATCATGAGAACTTAGAGCCCCTTCCAGTGCCAAAAGGTGCTACAAGAGAGCTGGAGAGGAACTTTGGACAAGGACCTGGAGTGACAGGACAAGGGGAAATGGCTTCCCACTGCCAGCAGACAGGGTGAGATGGGATATTGGGAAGAAATTGTTCCCTGTGAGGGTGGGGAGGCCCTGGCACAGGGTGCCCAGAGAACCTGTAGCTGCCCCTGGATCCCTGGAAGTGTCTAAGGCCAGGTTGGATGGGGCTTGGAGCAGCCTGGGATAGTGAAAGGTGTCCTGCCCATGGCAGGAGGATTGGAACAGATGATAGTCTCTTCCAACCCAAACCCTCCTGCGATACTAAAGCCTTTCATTAAAGCTCACCGGTGACAGAGGGAGTCTGTACTGCTGCTGAAAGGGCTTTTAGGTGCACTCCAAACAGGAGCCTCTTAAGCCACATATCTAATGGAAGCACTCTTTACATAAAATATAATTAAATTATAAAAGGTAACTGTGTGTGTGTAATCTTCCTAAGGCACCCAAGAATTTTAAAAGACCTTGTCCCACTCATGTTACTTACAGCACACTCTTGTTCCTCTTCTGCCCAAAGTTACAACTGTTGGCTAGTCAGAAACCTTAGCATACAAGATGACGTAGTTGAACAGCATAAAAAACGGGAACCAAAACCAAACCCTGGTGAAGCACTACATCCGCACAGCTTGAGTCTCGCTAGCCATGCGTCATGGGCAACACATAGAAATTGTCACGTTGATGCCGAGGTTTCCGTTGTCAGCAAAAAGGTGTGCAGTAGCTGTATCAAAAACGAGGCAGTTGCTGTTGCGGATGGCCACGGACACGCCGTCGTGGATGGAGCAGGGGGATGCCTCCCAGGTCAGCCGGTGGCAGCTGCCATGCAGCTCCAGTCTGTACTGAAAGTTCTCTGCCTGCTTACGGGTGCCAATGAGCAGCACGGTGGCAAAAAACTGCTGGTGACCTTCACACTTCTCCTGTTTCTTCAGCACCAGCATGAAGTGGTGACCAAAGCACGACTGCATCATCACCCAGTCCACTGCCCCTGGCAGGTTAATGTCTGTGGCAAGGAAAATGATGTCTTCTCCCTGAAGGGTGGTAATGCTTTTGTGGGCATGCATGAGGTGGGACATCACAGCTTCCAAGGATCCCTCCCAGTCACAGGAGGTACCAGGGCACGGGCAGGAGTAGGGACGGTACTCACAGATGGCTTCATGTTTTGGCTTTTCTGTGTGGTGGAGTGTCAGGGAGCAGCCTGTTGTGGCATACTGGAAAGAGACCAAACACAAGCC
Source organism: Cnemophilus loriae (assembly GCA_013397755.1). NCBI lineage: Eukaryota > Metazoa > Chordata > Aves > Passeriformes > Corvidae > Cnemophilus > Cnemophilus loriae. The sequence goes on from VZTF01006011.1 coordinate 320,672, forward strand.
GTCAGGAAAGGCACCAGCACTAGTATTCGCTGCTCCCACCCGTCAACTGGAAACACTGATGATCAACCAGAGCTCTCGTGCTCATTGCAAATTTTACATTACTTGTATGTAGCCCTGGATTCAAGCTGAGCTTTACTTAGTTTTTGTTTCCACTTAAAATGGATTCTTCTTGTCTTTTGTGGTTGTTTTTTCCTAACGCAAGCACTTAGATAAAATGGGCTGTGTGGCTGAGTTGTAGTTAGATCTGCTGTTGCAGTTAGATCTGATCCGTCCAGATCAGCTGGAGAGGTCCTGGCTTGGATTTTCCTTTTCTTTAAAAAGAACAGAGGATTCTAGTTTCAACAACTGGGGTGGTGGGTGGCTGTCCTCTGCAGGGGTATCCGGAGGGGTGGTCTGGGGATATGGATGTGGGGGTGATGGGTGGGAGTTTTCCGTACAGGGACAGGGATTTGGGCGTGATGGGTGAGGGTTTCCCGCAGGGGAACAGGGATGGGGGGGTGGCCCGTCCCTCTGCCCAGCCCCTCATCCTTACCTTGCACGGGAAGAGGACAGCCGAGGCCACCTTCTCCATGGCCAGGTTCCTGATGTTGGGAGTGAGGGAGCCCCGGCAGGTGGGACAGAGGCTCAGCTGCTGCCGGCATTGCTTGCACACCAGGTGCCCGGCCTGGCACTGGAGGATGGGCGGCAGGACATAGTCGAAGCAGATGGGGCACTCGAAGAGCGAGGTCAGCTCCTGCTGCTGCTGCTGTTGCTGCTGCTGCGGGGGAGGAAGAGGAGGA
>VZTF01006011.1:321880-339114 GCA_013397755.1 Cnemophilus loriae
CCGTGCCGGCGGGACCGCCCGGCCTCAGCGGGACCGCCCGGCCTCAGCGGGACCGCCCGGCCTCAGCGGGACCGTGCCGTGCCGGCGGGACCGCCCGGCCTCAGCGGAACTGTGGCGGTGCATCCCCCGCAGCCCCGGGGCCCCTCTCCCGCTGTCCCTGGAGCTGCGGGTGGCCGGGCTGCAGCACCTGGGCTGAGGCGCAGCTCCGCCGTGGGGTGCCCACGTGCTCAGGGGTGCCCTGAGCTGGGCAGAAACAGACCGGGGGGGCAGCGGCAGGTGCAGAGCCAACGTCAGCTGCAACCAGCATCTCCTCATCCTGGCCCAGCATAATCTCAGGCTGGATGTCACCACTTCTATTTATTTTTTGTAAAATTCAGTAAATTGGAACCAAGTTTCTGGATCACTTGCAGAAGGTTTATCGTTCTCAGTTGTCATTAGCAACACACTAAGGGTGTGACTTACAGGTCGTTTTGGAGTAATGACAGTGAAAAAGGAAGTGGACGGTGGTTTCTGTGAGCTAGAAGCCAACGTGCCCTGCCCGTGCTTGTCGGGCTAATTCAGGGTGCCGGGATTTGGCAATGGCAGTAAAATCACTGAATCACAGAACCCCAGAACGGTTTGGGTTGGAAAAGCCGTCTAAGACCTGACGAGTCCAACCATTACCCCAGCACTGCCAAGGCCACCACTAAACCATATTCCCAAATGCCACATCTGCACGGCTTTTAAATCGCTGCAGGGATGGGGACTCCACCCCTGCCATGGGCATCTGTGCCAGGGCCGGACTCTTTCCTTTCCCTGCCAGCTGTCGTGGGAAGTAGGAGAACTTGCATCCTACCACCTGGAAAAGGTGTGCAGTGGGGCAGGATTGCCAGTCGCTGTTCCTCCAGTGCACGCTTTTGCAGTGGGTGTGATACCTTATGGACAGGGTGTCCCTTCAATGCACCGAAGGAGTTTTTTGTCCTCCAGACTGCAGTGACCAGTGGAGTTGGTAGTGTGTGGGAGATGCCAGTACCCTGCAGGAGCAGGGGTCCATCCTGCTCACTCCTCAGAAGAAGGGGTCTGTCCCATTCCAGCTGACGGTCGCACCTGCCCACTTGGTCCTGATTGCCATCTCCAGGGCTGGACGCCTCTTCCCTGGGCTGCAGGGGTCTTCTCTTTGAGCCTTTTCCCAGTGGTGAGAATGAGTGTCTGAAGAGGAAATGAAAAATAAATGTCTAAAAAAAAATCTTAAAAACCCAACCCCACTTAAAAAGGTTTCGGTGAAGGTTAAAAGCAGAAGCTTCTGCAGCCGTGTTGGTGTAGATGTGCTGCCGTTCTGCCCCAGGGAGCTGGGGGAGTGCAGGCAGAGCCTCCCGGGCTGGGGACTGCCCCTGCACCATGGGCCTCTCCGGGAAATTCCGGTGCTCTAAATGCAGCTCTGGCCTCCTTGCACGGTGTGTTAGCATATTGCTTTTCTGAGCAGATGCTCAGATAGTATCTGTGGCCACACCAGGTATCATGACGGTTGATCTCAAATCACTCTGCTTCCATGCAGATTTACCCTTTAGTTTCAAGGTTCCGACTTTGCTTTAAATGCTGCAGTGAAAGGAGAGCAAGGAAGGAGGCACCCAGTGAGGAAGGTAAGTGATGCACAGCAGCAGAGAAACAAGAACCTTGCACCCCAAGCACAAAACCTGGTTCACAACCCAAGTGTTGCTGCAGGAGCAGTTTATCCCTCCTGAGGGGATATGAAACTTGGTGGGGAACACGAGGGCCACGGTGGCACCTGGTGCTGAGCAGGAAGACAGACTTCGGCCTCAGTCAGCCAGGCAGGTGGCCCCTGCTGCGCCCAGCCTCGCTGCGTTGGTGTGCAGGCTTTGTCTGGGGTAGAATTCATTGTCTTCCCAGTGTCTGGTATGGAGCTATGTTTTGGATCTGTGCTGAACACAGGGTTGATTATATAGAGGTGACTTTGTTATTGCTGATCAGTGCCAGCATAGCCAAGGCCTTTTCTGTTCCTCCTGCTGCCACGCTGGTGAGGAAGTTGGGAGTGCGTGGGAGGCTGGGAGAAGACACAGGCAGGACAGAGGACCCCAAATGATCAACGGGATATTCCAGACCGTATGACATCATGCTCGGTATATAAAGTGGGGGGAAGGAAGAGAAAGGGAGGGGGACTTTTGAGTATGGTGTATGTCTTCCCAAGTCACTATTGTGTGTGATGGGGCCCTGCTCTCCTGGAGCTTGCTGAACACCTGCCTGCCCATGGGAAGCACTGAATTAATTCTTTGTTTTCCAGCGTGTGTGGCTTTTGCTTTTCCTATTAAACTGTCTTTATCTCAACCCACAAGTTCTTCAGCTTCTACCCTTCCAATTCTCTCCCTGGTGAAGAGTGGGGAGTGAGTGAGCGGCTGCGCAGGGCTTGAGGGCTGGATGGGGTAAAACCACAGCAGTTGGCGAGAAGGTTATTATAAATTTTGAATTAATCATGAAACAGTCCTGCTTCCTGGTGTGTTTAAACTTGGTATTGAGTATTTAACACAGGAACGACAGTTGTCTGTGATGCCCATACCTCAGTCCCTGGTAAGCCTGGATCCGTACCTATGGTGAGGTGGGCAGTTTGGGTCTGCTCCTGCCGCCCACTGTAGAAGTACAGGTGGAAAATTCTCTCGGCTTTCCAGTCGGAGAGCAGCCGGCTGTCGGTGCCGAATAGCACGCTGTGCCTGCCCGAGACGCTGCACAGCCACACGGGCAGCCGGGGCGTCCGCAGCCCGGGGCTCACCTGGGCAGGGGGACCCTTGCCAGGAACCTGGGCTGTGCCGAGCCCGGGTGTGTGGCGTGGGTCCCGCTGGCCATGGGGCTGCCCCTGCCCTCACCTGCCGCTCCACCGGCGCCCGCTCCCAGCGCAGGAAGCCCACGGGGCGCCGCTGCCACAGGGCCTCACCATCCTCATCCCCAGTGCCGGCCCCCGGCTCTCGGCTGCCGCCGAGCTCCCGCGGGCTCGCTCGTCCTGTCAGGAGCAGGCTGAGCACGGCCTGCGGGGAAACAGCCCACGGTCACACCACGGGGACACGGAGCAAACACCCTTTGCAGGTGATGTCCTGCTCCCAGCTCTGTCATGTCTGTCACGAGTAGGGGAATGCCAGGCTGCCAGTGGCTTTTTAAAAATTATTGTTACTATCATCATCATCATCATCATCATCATCATCATCATCATCTTTTTAAGTGCACAGTCATGATTAAAATTGCAAAATATTTTTTATGACCTTATGCTTCTTTTTTCTTTGGATTAATTAACAAGTGATAATTTTTTCCTAAATGAGATGTGGGAATGATAAAACCGGAACGCTTGAGACATGTGGCTGATCCTACCTCTGTACAGGTGACGTTTCCAGAACTGACATTCAGCAGAGGAGCTGTGTCATCCAAATCCTCTTGGACCCTGCATGGCCAAGCACAGATCATCAGGGCAGCACTGGGCCAGTGCCAGAGGCAGTACTGTACCTCCCTGCCTGACCAACAGGAATGGGAGGAAAGGAAAAGGCTTTTCAGAAGATGTAACCAAACTACAGGAAAATGTTTAAAAAATATAAAAAGTTTATAAAAATATAAAAGTTTTAAAAGCAAAATATACCTTTCAAGTGTCCTAGAGAAAAGTAAACTGTATAAAAATAGGATCACTCCATGGTTTCCTTCTCCTTTGAACTGGAAAAAGAAATAAGGGATCACAGGGGAGGAATTATGGCCAGTAAATCATATCTAATTGAAACAATTCCTCTGCTTCCGTACAGCCTTAGGTGAGTGTGTTGAGTTAGATGAGTAAGGTGTTATTCCAGGAAGATTTGGTAACTAATTTTGTTGAATAGGATCAGGTAAAAAAAGAAAGAAGAAACTTCCAGTTATTGGCTAAATGAGTTTTGTATAATTTTCCCCATATTTTTGCTGAGGCTGCAAGGAATCACATCTTTGAATGACGCACAAAATGCTGCTGTGTTTACCCAGTGTTTGTGGGTTGAGAGAGCTGGAATAATGGGTAAAATTACAGGGATTTACATGGGAGCAGGATCCCTTCCCATAGGAAAGGCTGGAAATGACCCATGAACTAAGTGTACATTAACTGTGTGAACGTCCTGATGACGACGACACTGTTGTGTCCAAAATGCCCAATTTGAATGGGAAATAAGATGTAATTTAGCAAGAAAATAACTTGGATAAAGCAGTTATCCCACTTACACAGTTTATGTGATCAGAGATGAACACCTGAGCAGCAGCTTTCTCCGAGAACTCGAACAGCCGGATCTGTTGGGCATGAGCACCAGCAGGGTAGTGTAAAGGAGACATGAATTATACCAAAAAGCTGAGCTTTTGAATCCTATGGTTCCGTCAGTCAAGTGAAAGAACAACACAAGGGTTTGCTTTGTCCTTTCCACAGCCATGGGCTCTGGCTCTGTGCAGGGATTCAGGGGAGCAACTTTGTGTTGACAGGATTCTCCTTTTTGCAGGAGAAGGAAGATGGGCCTTTGGTGGAGGGGAGGGGGATGTGTCACGGGCTACGCCAAGACCTGGGCCTGGAGTGATCACTGTTTGTGGTGCAACGTAAGTGAGGGAGCAGGTGTAGGAGATTCTGTGTTTCAGGCCAAAGGTACCTTTAAGGAAAATGCCGTAGGCAGAAGATGGTTCCATACTCACTCTCTCCGTGAAGCTGTTGGCTCTGTAGCCTTCACGTGGCACCATGGTGAGAGGGGCAATGACGAGGCACACGACAGCTCTGCCACCTCCTCCTGCTGCCCACAGGATCTCTGCCAGGGCTGTGGCCAGTGCCTGCCCCTGCTCCCACCGCCCGACCCGGCACAGCCTGTGCCAGGGGAAAACAGGGGCTGTGACTGTGACACCAGGGAGGTAGGGGGCACGTGCCACTGTCCCAAAATCAGAGGATTCGGTGGGAAGAAGCCTTGCCTGGGGATCAGCCAAGGCTTCTCTCCCAGTGCATATCCCCACCTGTAGCTGCACACCTGAACCTGGATCTGGTTTGCCTGAACCCAGAGGCTGGTGCTGACCAAGCAATGCATGCAAATAATTTTCACGTGTCCCATGAGGCCCAGCAACTTACTTTTCGAGGTGAGTACATTCTGTGTCTCTTGTGAAGAGCAGATATGTGATGATGTGTGCTTGTACAGCTGCCAGAATGGCTCTCGTTCCTCTCTAGGGACAGAAAAACAACCCCTCCTGTCTGGGGAGTCTGAACGAGCACGTCATTCCCAGCAGTCCCTGGCCAGGAGGACAACAAGCCCTTTTGGAGAAGAAGCTGCAGGGTAGCACTGGCCACGTGCTGGGGGCAGCAGGGATCCCGTGGGTGGGTGCCCTCCCTCCCTCCATCCCAGGGAATAGCACCCAGCTCCAGGTACCATGTGTGCTTGGAAGCCCCATGGTTTGTTTTTTGTCCCCTCCAGCCTCGCAGCAAAGGGACAGAGGTCCCGAGGCAGCCCAGGGCTGATGTGAGGCTATGCCCACTCGCTGACACACACATTAGGGCTGTGGTCCCCCTGTGGGCACAGAGCTTCGGAAGGGAGTGGCACCCATGGTTGTACCCAGTGTTTCAGCCTCCAGACAAGTGTAGGGGATTTACAATTTGAGTGTGTATCTTGGCCTTCTGCTTTTTTGGGTGCAGTGTTGTGATGGTAAATAAGGAAGAGGAAAACCTCAGTCTCAGAAAATTATAGTCTAGGTGACTTTGCTTGTTGGATGTCTAGGTGGAGCAGGAAGAATTAGGTAAGTCTAATTCTCAGAAAAGAAACAGGCTTTTTGTAACCTGCTGCATCTCTCCTGAGCCCTCTCCGGGAGCATCTCACACCAGGGTACCACAGCCCATGCCCGCAGCCAGCTGCTGGCTCCAAGCCATGCATCCCACTGCAGCTTCAGGCCAGCAGCTCCCCTGCAAGGACAGCTGTGGAGGGGCTGCAGCTGGAGCCCTTGCAGCCTGCCTGCTGGGGAAAGCTCAGCCCGGCAGGTGGGCAGAGTGCGGGGTGCAGGTGTGCGGAGTGCAGGTGTGCAGGGTACGGGCGTGTGGGGTACAGGTGTGTGTGCTGCTGAGGCCCCTGCACTGGCTGCCAGCTCCCACAAGTGTCTGGGACACCAAGCAGCTGGTGCCAGTCACTGTGTGACACTTTTACCTTTCCTGCCTCCAGCGCGTAGGCCAGATCGGAGTGTGGCGGGTGGAACCTGAAGTGTGCTGCTGCCCACTCGCAGCTGAAGAGGGGGGTCGTGTTCCTGAAGAGCAGCTTCTGCAGCTTCTGAGGAGGAGGAGGATGCAGAGGGCCAGGATCAGATCTGTCATCTCAGCATGAAGGGTCTGTGATGCCAGGGGGTCTCGGGGTGCAGGTGCGGTGCAGTGCCCACAGCCAGAGCAGTGTCACGCTACCTGCTTAGAGCCAGGCCTCACAGCTTCAGAGCAAAGGTGATGTTTTGAGCTCAATGCAGAGACTTCACTCAGCACTCAGCCACTCTGGTGAAGCTTGGTTATGGTGTGTAATAACTTATATTTGAGTACAGTTCACATTTTGGGTAAGATTGCACTGGGGCCCATCCTGCCATTGCCCGCAGAACTGCCAAGCTGCTGGACAACAGCACCTGGCAGCAGTGCTTTTGGGGCCAGGAGCTCAACAGGAGCTGAAGTCCATCACTGATGGTGTTAAAGGCCCTTTCCAAGCCAAACAATTCTATGATGCCATGGTCCTGCCTCCTGTCCTGAGGCTGTTTGTCAGGGAAGCCCCAGAGTGCAGGGAAATGTTGCCTGTTGTCATTTGACTTGTTCTCTCCTGAGAATTATTGCATATCAGCTTTAAGGTTGCGTTCCAGCCATGTTTGTTAAGAGTCTCCTAAATAATCCATCCCCATTCCACTCGCTGTTCAGCTGATAGTGGGCTGAAGGCTGCAGTCAGAACAACAGGAAAGGCTCCCCAGTCTCTTTCCCTTCAGGAGATTCAATTACAGCTCATACTTAATTCAGCAGGCAGCTCACCATTGCCGTGTCCAGGGAGATGGGGCGGCCGCCGATGCCCCGATGGAGCAGGAGGGGCTGGGGGACGGTGGAGGGGGGCTGCGACCCTGAGGACTCCCCAGGTCCGGGTGGTCCATCGCCAGCACTGCTCTGCCCTTGCTGCAGGGAGAGGAGCAGACAGTGCATCGCCCCAGGGCTGCTGCCTGCATCAACGAATGCTCCCCCCCAGCATTCCCAGGGTGGGCAGGGGGCTGGGGGGGCACATGCTGCCCTGGAACATGGGTGCCCTTGGTTTCCAGCTGTTTTCAGATATTCCCAACACATCCCTACGAGCTGATGACTGGAGCAGGTCATAGCACTGTTTGTCTGAATTACAGGGAATACCCTCCAGTGTCTCCCAGCCTAAGGGCACACCGGGTTTTCCAAATACTTACATTTTGGAAAGATCTTAGTTTGTTTTCCTCTTTCACGTATTCTCAAACTCACCATGAAAACCATTATGTTTTGGCAGAAAGGTTAATCAAGTGTTGGATTGGTCTGCCCCTTTGATTTCAAAATATCTGGAGAAAACGTCTGTTTCTCAAAGGAGCAGCATGAGAAATGAATCTCCATAGATACCTGGGCTGCAGGTATAGAGGTGTGACCTCCTCGTGCCAACCAAGGACAGCACAAAACTCACCAGACAAACAGAAAATGTTACCTTTGGAAAAGGAGTTACCTGATGAGTTGTGCTGTTGATTTCCAAGCTGAAAATGTAAAATAAAGTACAAATTTAAACACCCAACAGAGGTATTGCTAGCATATGGAGAAACTGGAGTCCGGCCAGAAGAGAACCCCAGAACAAAGGAAGAGTAAGAGCTGTAGCATTTATGTTACTCAGTACACGAGGACCTTTTGTCATTGTCACATAAGTCTTGTAATAAAACATAACTTTAAAAATTACAATAAATAACCACCTGGAATTAAAACTGTGTTAAAGAAGCAGAATAAAAATCCTACCCATGGAAACGAAAGATTTCTCTCCATTTGCTCATATCAGAGATTCTGCTGGTGATCTCCTCCAGCTCTGTCGGCGCAGCATGCTCAGCCCCCCGGTCACCCATCGCGGCCGCCGCGCTCCCTTCGGGCGATGCTCCGGGCGATGCTGCGGAGTGGGGGCACTGGAGCTGCTGGCGGAGAGGCATCGACCGCCCTGCCCGTCCCCCGGGGCGTGCGGGCATCCCCCCGTCACACCGGGATTGAGCTGTCAGGAGAGCCCGTCCCAGCCGCGCTGCTCTGCCCGCTGTGCCGGCGGCATCAATGTTTAATGCCGCAGGAGCAGAGGAGGGATGACGGCAGCGGTGGCTGCTCGGGGGGGGCTGCTGCGGGTGGCAGGAGCGTGGGGCAGGAGCAGGGGCATTTTCCAGCATGGGGCAGGAACGAGGGTGTTTCCCAAAGTGGGGCGGGAGCGGGGGCATTTTCCGACACGGGGCAGGAGCGGGGGCATTTTCATGGATGCAAGGAGGTCCAGGGTCCGTGCTGGGGCTCCCTGGGGTCCTTTCTGGGGTTCCCTCACGGTCCGTGCTGGACTGCCTCACGATTTGCACTGAGCGGGCCATACCTGCTCTTTCAGCCGGTCAAATACACAAACATTGTCTTAATTTTATTTTGCTGGTAAGAAGTTGTTGTTTGCCTTAGGAATAGCTGGGCTGATGCTTGGGCACAGGGTGGGATGTGGGGGCGGTCGGGCCGGGCTTTGGGCACAGTGACCCCTGTGAGGACACCCAGACCCCAGGTTGGGGCTGCTCTTGGCTGCACAGCAAAGGAATGGGTCTGGGTTTGCTGTGTAGTAAACAATACCATGACATGCAAGACAAATGTTTTAAGAACATACATTACCATTAGGAAGAATATGTTTATAGATTAAGAAGAAAATGATGAAAAAATTTGGGAGTTGTGCCGACTTGCAGAAACCCTTCCACACTGTTAAAATCCAGGGAGATGCAGGGGCAGAGCCACCTTGGGAAAGGATACAACTGACGAACCTTTACAATAACCTAGCAGTGTTTTGCTTTTCACAGTAAAAGTACGAAAAAGGACATCAAAGTCAATAAGGCTTCGTGGGCTGGTAGATCCTGAAGCATGGAGGGCTCTGATACCTGGTACCTGGGCCAGATCTGTACCTGGGGACTGGAGGGATGCTGGGTGGGGTTGCTCCTCACCTCCAGCTGGTGGGGTTGCTCCTCACCCACAGCTGGGCGCAGCCCCTGCAGATAAATGGGGCAGGGGCTCACCACTCCTGCTTGCTCTGAGGGCTGTTTCCATGTCCTGTGGGGAGCACCTCATCTTCAAGGCACCCAGGTAACCCTGCAGAGGTAGTGTCTGGTGGTATGATGCTCTGCCTGTCTGCAGCTGGGCTGGCTCTGCCTGGGGAAGCATCTCTTGCTTTAGCTGACTTGGAGATGTTCGGTGGGGCAAGGGCTGATGCGTCTGTCTGTTCTGGCTTCCCGTGTTTGTTCCTCAGTCCCTGCTGAGCTGCAGCCTGCACAGGAGCCTGTCTGTTGTGTTACTGCTGCCCTTCGCCAGAGGTTCTGACTTGTTTTATTGGTATTGTTTGATGAGAACTTGCAGGGCTGTTCTCTGGAGGGGGCAGTGGAAGGTGGAGGTACTTGGGCTCACTCCTGTTGCTCTGCTCTGGGAAATGCCCTCGGCCTGATGAGCTGCAGAGGATTTGTTCAGCAATGCTGAGCCTGGCTGCCTCCTTTGGGCGAGCAGGAGCATGTGGCATCTCCCCTGCATCTGGTGTGCTGTGTCAGCTTTGTCACCAAGCTGCAGCAACTGCTGGGGAAATGAGGGCTCCCAGTACCTGGGGTTTGGAGCACAGTTTGGTTTGTTAAAAGAAAAAAATCCAGAGAGTTTTATGGAGAGAAATGATGCTGTTGCCATGCATGTGAAGCCAGATCAAAGTGCAGGTGTTTGGGTTTTGCCCTCTGAGCACTGCATATGTGAGCTGGAGTCTGAGGGTTGTTGGGGCAGAGCCTGGGCATTGTCCTGTCCCCTGCTGGGTGTCTGTCAGTTTACTGGGTGTCCTTGGGCCCTGCTGCTCTGACGCGGTCTCGGCTGCATCCTTCCCTTCACCAGGGCTGAAGGGCAAAGCTGCTGCTGGTGAGTGTGTTTCTACTGCAACCCATTGATTGCACTTTCCAGATTCAGTGCAGTGCTACTGAGATTCCTATTTTTCTTCATACCAGCCACTTTTCAAACAGTTTACAGGAAAAAATGTCTTAAAGTCTTACTCCAAGAAAGAGGGCTTTTCCATCCAGACATTACCATACAGCATATCTTCTTTTGTTCACTGCACAAACCATATTGACACTTATTTGAAACTTCATTTTTTCACCTTCTCTAGAGCTAATCATTCACAAGTTGGTACATCTGGTGGTTGTTGATGTAATAGCAACAGATTTCTTTACTTGAAATGTTCTTAAATCCCGTAATTTTAATACATCAGGTCAACCGCTCCTGTGATTGTCCCTGAATCTTTTGATTTTGAAAAGGGAAATTCAAATCCAGCAAATCGGATTAGCAGGGCATTGAGGAAGTGCACCAGGGAGCAAACCAGGATGGTCCAGAAGGAATTTGCAAACTGTTCACTGTGAGTCTTGAATGTAAAAGTTCCCTCTTTGAAATTAGCGATTTTCTCTGAAAGGTGGTGGATCTTCACCTCTGAGGAGAAGAGAATCATGATGAGGCAACCACAGGAACCTGAAAGGGAGGAGGAGATGCTCATCACCTCAGCAATCCCTCAGCCATGCTGTATGATGCATGCTGCAGCCAAATACCACATGGAGAATGTTTTTATGGCCACTTAGCTTTAACAGAGATTATTTTTGGAATCCAAGCCAATGGCTATTGAAATGGATAAGCTTTTCTAATCGAATTTGTCTCAGGACCAGGAATATTTAGCACAGCTGCTTTAGTGCCCTGAGCTAGTGAAGTATCTGTGCTCGTGTTCAGCTTTAAGTTGCTCATTGTCCCGTTGAGCATAATGGAGCGCTCTGCTTGCCTGAAGGTAAAGAGGTACTGAAGTCCTTTGTTAAATTATGATTGTACCATGTAATACCCTGTAAAGTCAGGGTAAATCTGTCTGTCAGCCAAGCCAGCAGCCCAGAGAGCAGGTGTGTGGCAGAGGGACAGGGACACTCTGTTATCCCTGCATGGCACTGGTTCTTCTCAGAGACCACGAGCTACTGCCAGCCTCTTGCTCTCTGGCTGCTCAGCTCTTCTGTCCTTGGGAAGGCTGTGCTGCTCTGAGTGGTAACCTCACTCACATTGCCTGGAACCCTCCTGTTGTGAGACCAGTTGCATCACTGACATATTTTGGTTGTTTTTTACCCCTTTTTCCTGCTCTGGAGTGGTTCTTGGTTCTGTGTGTTGGACGTCTGTGATGCTGCCCCAGCTCTGGGTGCCTGGGGCCCTTCTGCCATGGCTTCCTGCAGCTGTTTGCCCATTCCCATCCTGCCACCCACCTTTGTGTGGGATTTCCCCATCTTATCTCTCAATGTCAATTTGGAAAATACGTTTTGATACAGCAGTCACCTGCCTTCCTGCCTGGCTCGCTTTTGCCAATTTAGAGTCAATGCAGCCACAGTTTAGCTCGCTCTGCTCCGCTGGTAAATGGGTCAGGGTGAGCAGTGAGCTTGGAGGGTGTCAGCCCTCACAGGCCTGGGGGTACTCACAGGCGATGAAGTTCCAGAGGTACAACCCGACAGGGCCATGCAGCGTCTCGTAGGGGCTGCCAAAAGCATTGAACATGAAGAACCCTGCTCCCACGAGGGCAAAGACAATCAGTACTGTGCAGAAGAGAATGACACTAACATGGATACTTGCAGGGATAATTCTGAGCAAATCTGGAAAAACTGAAAACAAAACAAACACAACATTATTATACACATTAGGTAAAGTTGTCGCTGAAGTCAGGGCGGGGGTCCTGCCTGTTTGTGATATTGTTTTAATCTTGCTCTTCTAAATGCAACTAGATGAAGTTATTAACTAGAAATGGTTTTTCATGGATGTTTGGAGGCAGAAAAATTCTGTGAAACTCAGAAGCCTAGACTGGCCAGGAGAGAGAGACCAGCTCCCGGGAAAGCCTAGCCTCTCCTCCCCTTCCTCTGGGTGGTATTTGGTCCTTAATGTGAAGAGCATCTTCTGGGGAAAAACTAGGAAGCTGTATTTGAGGAGGCAGGTCTGGTGCAAGGTGTCACAGGGGCCTCTCTCAATGCCAGTGTTATGGGGCTGATCTCCCTTGGCTGAAGGCATGTCCATCCACTCTTCTCTGGGAGTCAGACAATAAATATTTCTTTAGACTTTGTTTTCATTTATGTTCATGAGGTCCCACAAAGGTTTGTGACATAGGGAAGGAAATTATGCTGTGATTATGGATGCACAAATTCAGGAATAATTTATTCTAAATATTTTTATGCAGCTTTTAAGCTACTATTTCAAATTGTGGTCTTGTTTGTCTGGGACATAGATATAGTCATTCAGACAGCATGAGAGAATGATTTTTAAAAATTCCTGTTTGTTTGGCAAAATCAGGTATTTTGGAAGGAACTGTGAAATACTTCATTGCTCCTGATCCATGGGGGCATGACTGAAGTGAGGTAATAATGCCTGATGCTGCTTTGCTGTGGCTGTAATGTGTGGAGAGTAAAACAGCCTCATATCAATTACTCCTCCTTGTAAAGTCTTTCCCAGCAAACTGCTCTGGAGCTCCATGCAGGAACACAGAGCAGCAGGTAATGGAGTATCGAGTCCATTTATCTCCCTGACTATATGAAAGGGAAATTAATGAAACAAAAGTCTGCAAAACTCATGAAGTTCAACAAGGCCAAGTGCAAGGTCCTGCACGTGGGTCAGGGAAGGATGGGGGGGTGCTGGTGGATGAGAAGCTCCACGTGCTTTGGCCACGTGCGCTGGCACCCAGAACCTCCCTGTGCCCTGGGCTGACCCCACAGTGTGAACAGCAGGGGAGGGGGGATTCTGCCCCTCTGCCCTGCTCAGGTGGGACTCTACCTGCACAGCTGCCTCCAGCTCTGGGGCCCCCAATAGCAAAACAACATGGAGCTGCTGAGTGAGTCCAGAGGAGGCCAGGCTGGGAGAGCTGGGGGTGTTCAGCCTGGGGAAGAAAAGGCTCTGGGGAGACCTTAGAGCCCCTTCCAGTGCTTCCCTGTGCAGGATTCCTACAAGAAATAACATTAGTTCCTGTGACACTATCTGATGTTTTGGGAAAACATGCAAAACTGTGTATTTAATAATACAATTTTGTATTGTTTATTTTAAGAAAACAAGTTATGGCATGGTATTGAATCCTCCTCTTGGCACCTGCATCTATAGCTGGTTATGTCGTTAACATTTTACATGTGATGTATCAGGAAAAATTAATTCCAGAAGCAATGTTGTCTGGAAAGGAAAACATTCCTTCATGGTCCTGAATGAAACCATGTGTGCTGTGCATGGCAGAGACCTTTAGAAAATGAACTGCTGACCTAGAAACTGATGGGAATGAGTGGGAACAAATGGAGCAGAAGTTTTCCCCAGCTGAACTGGGTTTGCTGGCAGAGCAAATTTATATTACAATTAAAAGAGATATAGTGGTCAGAGGGGAGCATTTAATGGGAACAAACATAGAACTAAATCATTTAGCCTATTTTCCGTGTCTGTTCTCCTCAGACATGCTAAAGTGCAGTGAGTGCATTAAGCTGTGGCTGTGTATTTTATAAGTTTGTCCTGCTTTCTGGAATGCTCCTGGTGAGCTTCCATGGTATTGAGGTGTGGGGAGGCAGCTGCTGCAGCCCCAGGGAACAGGATCAGCATCTTGTTCTCAGTGCTCTCTGAGGTGAATGCTCCTGCCCCGGCTGCAGCTGGTCCTCATCCAGCTGTGCCTCACAGCTGTCACTGACTGAGCCTGAGTGTCAGTCCCAGAGCTGCTGGCAGCTGGACCAGCCCTGGGTCATAAGTGTCACCTGCAGCAGTAAACCAAATCCTTGGGATTGCAGAGACCCCTCTGAAAATTCTGCACACTGGGATGGCACACAAAGCAATCAAGAGGGAACTTCAGCTGTATAAACAGACTAGTGATGGAATTTAGAGAGAGCAAATACTAATTCTATATTAAATTAACTTGGTCTACTATTTTGGGAAAATGTTATATAGTAAATAATTTCTGGTACCTAGTGTGGCAACCTTCCCTTGCGTTCAGTCATGGGCGTGAGCAATCTGCATGTGCTGTTGTAGCAGAAGGATTATAAACTGTGTGCTGTAGTAACTTCAGGTGAGGGATTGTACACACAGCAACTGGCTTCTACTGCGTGTTCCATGTGCTGCTGGATACAAACATGTCTCACTTGATCATTTTTTTATTAATCTTCTTATCCTTGAAGATTAATAGGTTATGAATGTAAAGTGAAGCCATTACTAATACTTCCACATTCTGTGTGTCAGGTACCAAGTCAGCCAGCATTCCCCAGACAGCCTCCTCCAGTCCTCCTTCCAATTAGAGCGCCAGATTGAGAATTTTTGGGCTGCTTTGTTTCTCAATAGCAGCCAATGCCCCAGCTCTTCCCTGAGGTTCTTGCTGGCTTAGTTCGTTCTCCGTGACAGCACAGAGGTAATGTTGCAATGCTGGCACACAGAGGAAGATGACAGATTAATTAAACCCCCCAAATATTCTTTCTAAAGTAATAGTATAAATCTTTTGGACTGTGAATATCTGTGTAACAGCATTATAGATTCTTGAAGACATTAGCCAGGCTGTATTAGTATCAGAAAATAAGTTATTGACCCTGAAGATCAGAGCATGGTAAGGGCAGCATTGCTTTGGCGTATCCCGTGCTGCTGGGCTCGGTGTCCGAGCGAGGGGCCGTGCGGGCAGCCCTCTTCCGCCGCCCCAGCCGGCAGTAGCGGGGTGTAAATAGCTCAAACGCCATCGGTACTCACATGAGAACTGGAAGGGTCTCCCCCCTAGCCCGCACTGCCGCACACGCTGCCCGGAGAACAGCCCGTACTGGATCTCGCCGATGAACTTGTGCAGCTCCGGGCCGGTGGCGTTGACGAGCAGCGCTCCGGTCGTGCAGAGGATGGTCCCTCTCACCCAGAGCTGGGTGCCGATGGCCGCCGCCGTCCCCAGCGCGCAGGCGAAGCTCAGCACCCCGGCAATGCAAAAGATCAGCTTCTTCTGCTGCGCTGGCATGGTGGCGCGCGGGGCTGCCGGGGACGCGGCTGCCCGTGAGGCGCTGCCCAGGTCCTGAGCGTGGCAGCAGCCCGGAAGCCCGAGAGCCCCGGCGCCCGGCCAGCCCTGGCTGGAGGATGCTGTAAAGGCTCTTCTTCCCTGTGCCCTTCTGTACAGCTTTGCAGATGTTTCAGTGCATCGCCTGTCACTCGATAGCGAGGGTTTAGGATGACAGACCTCTGTAATTTGATGAGTGCTTTGCTCGTCCCAGCCCCCGGGGGAGTGGATGAGTTGGGGGTTCAGAGACGAGCTTGGCTGCTCTATCTGAATATCTGCTCTCCATAAAGGAAGTTTTCAGAGGGTTTATTTTTGCAGGTCTTCTAAAGCCAGCAATGCCGAGCTGCTCTCTTGGGTTTTTTTTGGTTGTTGTTTTGTTTTCTTGGTTTTGGGCTTTGTTTTTTTTTTTTTTTTCCTTCTGGGTGTATTTCTTTTTTTGCTGTTTTTTAAGGTAATGCCCAGGTAACATATAGCACCCTGCCAAACCAGGAGGCCCCTCTTCAGTATCCAGTTGCATTTGGGCACTTGCTTGCACTTGCTTTCCCTGTCAGGGTGTTCTCTGGCGGGGACAGTGTGTCTGTTATATACAGTGCTGTTTCGGCTGCAGCGTGTAGCATGCTCAGGCAAACTGTTCAGTCGAGGTTTCAAATATACACAAATACATTTTCTCTTACAACTTCACAGAAGACCCAGCCCACCCTGAGGCTCAGGAACACACAGCTCCTGCGTCTCACGTCCTGCTGCTGCTGGGCACCTGCCTTGCTCTTCACACGGGCCAAGTCACGGCACGGCGTCCCCTGGAGCGTGGCCAGTGCAGGTGCGCGGAGAGGGCCACAGGTACCGTCTGCATCCATCCATGCCAGGGGCTTCAGCAAATGCAGGGTTTGTGCTTTTTCTGAATCAGGTCAACTTGCTGGTTTGTTAACTGCATGCACACACTCTGCATATCATGTCATCTGGGCTTAAAGACTGAGTCTAGTTTAACTATGTAGGTTTTAAGGCAAACCTGGAATTAAAATGAAACAAGGCTGTGTAAAAAGCATTTACTAATTTGTTTTTGGTTTTTTTTTTAAGCTATTGCCTGTTTATCAGACTTGTTGGTCCTTGCCTTTGGCAAGCACAGCTGGATTCATGAAAATAATTAATATGAGACAGTGTAGGTCAGTACCAGCCTAAATTATTGCTATTGTCTTGTTCAGCCACAGCTTTCAAATTATCTGTTGTTTGACTAGAGAATTGCTTAGAGACAAAAGACTCGTGGTTTGCCTGTTCTTGTCCATAGCACATTTAACCGTAAGCTCCTTTGTACAGTGCTGATGTTCATTTTATTTAGACTTGTTTGCAACTCAGTGTCTAGTCTTGTTTTTCCAAAGTACCTCGTGTTCGTACTGTCCCAGAGATGCAGCACAGGGAGGGGATCTGGCACAAGTAACGGGTAGAAAGGGGAAAAGTTCTCATGCTTGCTTACTGTAACTCTGATAGAAGAATGTACCCATCGCTCCAGCACCTGAGTAAAGGACAGCTCTGCTGGGCGAGGGGAGGGTGTTCTGTAGAGCAGGGCAGTGTTCCCTAGAGCTTTCAGGTTGTATTGCTTGTGTTTTGAAGATCCATTAATCAGAAACTGCACTTCTCTTGACATCACCTCTCCTGTCCTGCTTAGCCCATCCACAACTCAGTGGATCCACTCGGGTGGTACAGGGGGGGCCCCTGGGAGCATCCTTGGGGATGGCGGAGCAGCGTGCCCTGTGCCCAGAGTGGCAGCCACGGCCAGCCAAGGCTGCAGCCCCCGGGGATGTGGTCTCTGCTGATGGGGCAGCACTGTGCTCCTTTACACACGTTCGGTACCTCTGGGAGAAGGTCGGGAGAGCAGCTGGAGGGTGCCCTCGCTGCTCCGCGTGGCCGTGGGACGCTGGAGCTGGGAAGCGGGGGGGCTGTGCTGCTCTGCCTCCCACCCGCGAGCTGCAGAGAGCGGTCCGGACCGGCACCGGGCAG